>CM030172.1:17224640-17257140 GCA_017639675.1 Aplochiton taeniatus | reverse complement strand
CAGGGTCAAACTAAATATGTATGAAAATGAGACTTTTTCTTTGAAATTAGGTTAAGCAAATGTCAAGCATTTATCAGTGGAAGTCTACTTTTTAATGACTTAATCCACGGTCGCCCATACTTATTTTCCCGGTCTTTCCTAAAGGGTCCGGGTTGCGTCTCAAATAGTGGATTCAACATGTAATCTTAAATGGAGGAATATGTTTTGGTGATTAACACGATTAGGGTCTGGTGGTCCACGGCTGTCACTCTCCACCCACTATTTGATTTACAAGAAAATCTGCAAAATCGTATCTACAGCAAAAGAATAAATAGGACAGCACAAATAGATTTGTTTTCTCAGGACTAAGATCCCAGGGAACCCTTGCAAATGTAAGCAGTAGCTCAAAGTGGAATCTTTACATTAACCTAGGAGTGGAGCCTCTCAGGATAAGGCTCTTGGACACCAGTCAGAACAGCTTAGAGGAGGACCGCCGTGGAATTGCGAGGTCCTTGACCAAAACCTGCTCCAGAGTGCAGACCATCTGAGGTTTAGGCAAAGGTTCATCCTTTCAGCACGGCAACAAGCTGAGGACTGTAGCCAAGAGCAAGCCGGAGTGGCTGCTGGAGTAGCAGCACATCTGCAGAGGGGCCTAAAGATGGCCGTTTAGTTTGAGAGGATCTGCTGGGAAGAATGAGACAACGGTCTAAAGCTAGGTGCACAAGGCTGTCAGAGACTTACCCTGAAAGCATTCGACTGGCATCTACAAGGGAGTCTAACTAGTCATGTTTCAGTGTTCAATTTATGATACATCTTATTGTTATTATTTTGGTCTGGGTCATTACTTGATTACTAGATACAGTATGTGGACTGATGGTAGCGAAAAGACATTAAGCTAACACGTTTTAAACCTTTCTCATGTAATATACTTTAAACAAGCCTATAACAAAACCATTTGTGAGAAAAATAAATGGTCTAAAATTTTGAAAATACTTTATGAAGTCACAATAGATATGAATATAACTGGTATGGATATGAATTAGTCTCTTATCCAATGTTAACATATATATATATATATATATATATATATATATATATATATATATATATACATACACACTGCTCCAAAAAATTTAAGGAACACTTTTTAATCAGAGTATTGCATGCCACTGAAATTGTTTCCCTCCTCATCTTTTCTGACTGTTTTTCACTAGTTTTGCATTTGGCTAGGGTCAGTGTCACTACTGGTAGCATGAGGCGATACCTGGACCCCACAGAGGCTGCACAGGCAGTCCAACTCCTCCAGGATGGCACATCAATACGTGCCATTGCCAGAAGGTTTGCTGTGTCTCCCAGAACAGTCTCAAGAGTATGGAGGAGATTCCAAGAGACCGGCAGTTACTCTAGGAGAGCTGGACAGGGCCGTAGAAGGTCCTTAACCCATCAGCAGGACCGGTATCTGCTCCTTTGTGCATGCAGGAACAGGATGAGCCCTACAAAATGACTGCCTGCAGGGCACTGGTGTGAATGTCTCTGACCAAACAATCAGAAACAGACTTCATGAGGGTGGCCTGAGGGCCCGACGTCCTCTAGTGGGCCCTGTGCTCACTGCCCGGCACCGTGGAGCTCGATTGGCATTTGCCATAGAACACTAGATTTGGCAGGTCCGCCACTGGCACCCTGTGCTTTTCACAGATGAGGGCAGGTTCACTCTGAGCATGTGACAGAAGTGAAAGAGTCTGGAGAAGCTGTGGAGAACGTTACGCTGCCTGTAACATCGTTCAGCATGACCGGTTTGGTGGTGGGTCCGTGATGGTATGGGGAGGCATATCCATGGAGGGATGCACAGACCTCTACAGGCTAGACAACGGCACCCTGACTGCCATTAGGTATCGGGATGAAATCCTTGGACCCATTGTCAGCCCCTACGCTGGTGCAGTGGGCCCTGGGTTCCTCCTGGTGCACGACAATGCCCGGCCTCATGTGGCGAAAGTATGCAGGCAGTTCCTGGAGGATGAAGGAATTGGTACCATTGACTGGCCCCCACACTCGCCTGACCTAAATCCAATAGAACACCTCTGGGACATGTTTCGGTCCATCCGCCGCCGCCAGGTTGCACCTCAGACTGTCTAGGAGCTCAGTGATGCCCTGTTCCAGATCTGGGAGGAGATACCCCAGGACACCATCCGTCGTCTCATTAGGAACATGCCCCGACATTGTCAGGCATGCATACAAGCACGTGGGGGCAATACACAGTACTGAGTACCATTTTGAGTTGCTGCAATGGAATTTCACCAAAATGGACTAGCCTGCCGCATCATTTTTTCACTTTGATTTTCAGGGTGTCTTTGAATTCAGCCCTCTGTAGGTTGATAATTTTCATTTCCATCAAACGATGTGGCATCCTTTCGTTCCTCACTCATTACCCAGTCCATATCAGTATAGATATCCAGCATGATTTTTTTCCCCCATTGAGATCTGATGTGGTTTCAAAGTGTTCCTTCAATTTTTTGGAGCAGTGTATATAAAAAGGTTTCTTGACAGAATTGGCTCCCATAGCTTTAAGGGAAAATGGCCTTCCTCCCCTGAAGTAATGGATACAGTGGATTATCCTATCTTTAAATCATTCACAAGGCAGAGAGGAGGAGGCAGGCCAGTGGACGAGGACTCAGGGTCAAGGCAGCATAGACAGATGGGTTTCTATGTACACTATACATTACATTATATATACATTTATATGTTTGTGTGTGTGTGTGAGAGAGAGAGAGAGAGATGTAGAGAGAGACAGAGAGACACTGAGGGGTGGGGGGGAGAGTGTGTGTATCTACTTGTAAATCCGTGACTGATAGATAGAGCCTTCTATATCTCCCTCCCTTCTCACTGCTCCTCCATCGGAATATGAACAATTTCTTCCCAAAATGAAAAATACATCATTTGCAAAACATTGATGTCTTCTACCCTCACAAGGTATTGGTAGATGACTACATATTGTACATACAAAACCAAGAGCATCTGATAAATTCATTTTTTGGGGGGCTAAAAGTTATTGTTTAGATAATATTTTTATCCTACAAAACCTTAAAATGTTTTGATCAGTGAAAGTCTATTTTCCCTCCATTTGCTAATTCATAGTTTTAACTCTACACGACAAAGACAGATTGACCTACAGTGTCGCTTCAGACAGGGCAAACTCAATTGTTTACCTCTCCACCCCTGGTCCGAAAGAGAGAGGAAGACAGGAGAGAGACAAAGAAAGGTGAGACAGGAGAGACAGGTGAGGGAGAGGTGAGACAGGAGATACAGGTGAGACAGGAGAGACAGGTGAGGAAGAGGTGAGGGACAGAGAAAGCAGAGACAGGACAGAGTCTTAACTAGAAGACAGGGTTCTGGTTCCGTCCAACCAAGTAGAATACTTTAGAAAAAAAGGTCTGACTCTGTGAATGCGCAAGTTTGTTTGTGTGTGAGCTTGCATCACGGTGTCCTCTTTGAAAATGACGAGGTGTGTGTGGGTGTGTGTCGCATGCAATCTGGCATTATCAGATTGCTTCTTACTTTATATTCAAACCGCCATTCAACACCAGTCATAAAAAAGCTTGCTATGGTGAAAGTGACGCACACACACAGCCGCACAGGGTGATGCCAGGACACCAAGAGTCTAGATAAAGTCGTTACAATGTATTGGGTTCTGTTTTCTCTTCTTTATTCCCGTTCATCCCTTCCCCAATATTGCGGCCGAGTTTTTAAGAATTCATCATCTAGAGGAGGGCAGACTGATGAGCATTAATTTAAGTATACCATTCTTGTGCCTTTGCTACTCACCACTGAAACGCTCACACACACACACAGACACAGACACACACACACAGACACACACACACAGACACAGTATCAACATGCTCACACTCAATCTCCCAAATCCATTGTTTAGAGCAGGAGAGAGGGCAGAGTGTTATTAGCGCCAGTATGAGTGAGAAAAGTTTGCTGGAGTTAATTCATCCAAAGTTCATTTAACTGCTGGCAGCATGATAAGAACGCAAACACCAACATCAAACACACCAATTGAAATGTCATTGTGCTGTGTTCTGGTATGTGTGGGTTTGTAGCTCTGTGTGTGTGTGTGTGTGTGTGTGTGTGTGTGTGTGTGTGTGTGTGTGTGTGTGTGTGTGCGTGCGTGTGCGTGTGCGTGTGCGCGTGCGCGTGCGCGTGCGCGTGTGTGTGTGTGTCTGTGTGTGTGTGTATGTATCCCTCAACATTGAGCATCAATAAATCACAGAAGGGTCCACCTTTGGGATTGGGGAAAAAGAGAAGCCTTTTTGCAGTATCCAATGAGATAAACGTTAATCAAGTGTCTTGACTAAAAACGCCCTCATCAATCCTCTCACTCTCTCTCTCTGCTTCCCTCCTATCCGTTTTTCTCCCCCTCAACCTTCCCACTTTGCCAGTCATTTCTCTCTCTCTCTCACTCCCCCCCTCTCTTTCTCTCTCTCACTCTCTCTCTCTCTCTCTTTCAATTCACTTTATCTCTGTCTTTGTCTCTCATGCTCCTTTTCTCAACTTCATACTCTATCCTTTAAGCTCCTTCTCGTTCTCTCTCTCTTTTTCTCTTTTTCTCTCACTCTCTCTCTCTCTCTCTCTCTCTCTCTCTCTCTCTCTCTCTCTCTCTCTCTCCCTCTCTCTCTCTCTCTCTCTCTCTCTCTCTATCCTTCTCGCTCTATCTTTGTGTCTCCCCAGGGTTAATGCTTTCCGTGCTCTTGTAGATTTCCGAGTTTGTTTTTCCTCTGTCAGGTCATTCATCATTCATAGTCAGATCAGCTAATTGAGACATGCAGCCAGAGAGAGGAAGATGGTGTGATAAAGGTGTAGAGGAAGAGAACAACAGATAGAGCAAGAACATTGGTAAAAGAGTGATTATTAGAGAGCGCAGGGAGAGGGGGGGGGGGGGATGGAGAGGGGGGCGGGGGTAGAAAGTCACATTTGTCATCTTTGTATAATGAAATACAAAAATGTGATGTAGTTTAGTCAAATTAGAGAAGATGTTTATGAAACATTGTGTGTGGATGTGTGTATGTGTAAGTAGTCATTGAAGGGAGGGGGACAGAGAGTAATTGTGGTTGCCACGTGTGTGCGCGCGTGTGTGTGTGTGTGTGTGTGTGTGTGTGTGTGTGTGTGTGTGTGTGTGTGTGTGTGTGTGTGTGTGTGTGTGTGTGTGTGTGTGTGTGAGTGATCTTTTTGACCCCTTTCATTCTAAAGGGGACTGTGGTTATGTGTGTGGCTAACGACCTGCCTGTCTGATCGAGCTTTTAATGTGACAGTTTCTCCCTGGAGGTCACTCTTCTGCGTCACAACACACACACACACACACACAAACACACACACACACACACACATACACACACACACACACACACACACACACAGAGCTTGGCTTCAACCCTGTCTTAATACACGGCTACTCCCATGCATTTGCTTCTTAGAAGCTAACGGCTGAAAATACATACAGTACAAATGAGATCAATGAGTTTTTCTGTGTCCAATTAACAGCCTCTCTTGCCCCCAATAGCTCATGCCTTTCCTCCACCCACAAGAAGCTAACTTTATCTAGCCACCAACAATTCATCCATGTGTCTGCTGTGCTATGAGACACCTGATGGGTCCAACTTGTGCTGAGGTTGGGTTGGCTTCCTACCAGCATGTCTCTTCCTCAGCTGTGTCTGCCCCTCCCTCTCTCCTTCAGGAGCTATGGAAGAACATTCTAATGAAGCCACGGTTCTGCTGCTCAGTGGGGTATCAGCGGGCCGTTCTGAGAAGCAGTGGGTGAGTGGTATCAGCCTGGCTTTCTCTGTGGTATCAGCCTGTCTTTTCCTCTGTGGTATCAGCCTGTCTTTTCCTCTGTGGTATCAACCTGTCTCTTCCTCAGTGGTATCAGCCTGTCTTCCTCTGTGGTATCAGCTTGTCTTTTCCTCTGTGGTATCAGCCTGTCTCTTCCTCGGTGGTATTAGCCTCTCTTCCTCTGTGGTATCAGCCTGTCTCTTCCTCTTTGGTATCAGCCTGATCTTCTTCGGTGGTCCCACTCTCTCTTCCTCGGTGGTACTCTTTAACCTCAGTATCCTCCAGAACCAATAGTGGATCATGGCATTTCTTTGTCCCTTTCTTCTCACAGAGCTTATGAAGCTCACACACACACGCATACACACGCACATACACGCACACACACACACACACACACACACACACACGCACACACACACCCACACACACACACACACACACACACACACACACACACACACACACACACACACACACACACCTTGTAGGTTCCACACATTTCAGCCCAGCTATCTACTTCTCCACTTCAGGGATGCAGATTAAAGTCAGAAGGCATAATTCATGAGGGCCAATGCCCGCTCCGTGTCTGAAAGACCCAGCGACTCCAACACAAACACATATTCATGGGGGTTGATGCAGAAGCAGGTGTACTCACACACACACACAGACAGACACACACACACACACACACACACACACACGCACACACACACACACACACAGAAGCAGAAACCAACTATGTTTATATTGATAATGTTGGCAAATATACAGTACAGTTTTGTGTATTTATATAAAGCATACTTTTTATGATGATGATGATGATGATGATGACGATAAAACGATTGGTAATATATGTAATTCTGTACTTTTTTGTATCTGTAAAACTGATATGATGTGTCTACGTAAGGTCTCTCTCTCTCTCTCTCTCTCTCTCTCTCTCTCTCTCTCTCTCTCTCTCTCTCTCTCTCTCTCTCTCTCTCTCTCTTCAGTATTCAAATATTGTCTGTGCATGCAATACATGTATACTTGGGCAAACAGATCTGGACATATATCTCATGTAGATCCAGGATGATTGCGTGGTGTTACATCTGACGCCTCGCTCCTCCTCCCTCCCCCTCTCTCCTCCTCCCTCCCCCTCTCTCCCCCTCCCTCCCGCTCACATAACCCAGAGTGACACGTCAACCACTCCGCTCTCTTCTCCACCCTTCTTTTTCTTCTCCCCTTTCTTCTCTCCCCCCGCATTCCCCTCACCGCACCTTGATGGTGGATAGAGAGGGGATCCACTGTATAATACATTTACATGATGATCCAGGGAGGAAGGGGGATTGAGAGGTGGACCGAGGCAGAGAGAAGACAGAGGGGGGACACAGAGAAACGCAGAGAGACACAGAGAGACGTAGAGTGACCCAGAGGTACGTAGAGGGACGTAGAGAGACCCAGAGGGACGTAGAGAGACGCAAAGAGACCCAGGGGACGTAGAGAGACCCAGAGGGACGTAGAGAGACGTAGAGGGACGTAGAGAGACCCAGAGGGACATAGAGAGACGCAAAGAGACCCAGAGGGACGTAGAGAGACCCAGAGGGACGTAGAGAGACGTAGAGGGACGTAGAGAGACCCAGAGGGATGTAGAGAGACTTAGAGAGACCCAGAGGGACGTAGAGAGACCCAGAGGCATGTAGAGAGACCCAGAGGGACGTAGAGAGACCCAGAGGGACGTAGAGAGACCCAGAGGCATGTAGAGAGACCCAGAGGGACGTAGAGAGACCCAGAGGGACGTAGAGAGACGTAGAGAGACCCAGAGGGACGTAGAGAGACCCAGAGAAGCAGTCCGAGCTGCTGACAATCGCTAGGATCAATGTGTTCCCACCAGGGGACAGCTAATTGAGATGGATGTAAACATTTGCTTCACCAGCTCTGGAGGAGTTCTGCTCAATAGGTCCTGAGCCGTCCGTTTGATATTTCTGAGTGTTGGTGTCGATATCAGCTGACTTCTCTGTTCGATATTTCTGTTTGAAACAGTCAGGCAGGAGACCTGTTTATAGCGCCACAGCTATTTAATCCACAACTCTATTATTCATGGGGCTGCTGCGACATCGCCCTGTGTGTGTGTGTGTGTGTCTCCACAGGCGAAGGACAGTGCACGGCACACCTCTGACAACTCCCTCCGAGAGGTCAGGGGCAGACGTTGCCTTGACGACGAAAGGTCATAGAAAATCGGAGCCAAGCGCCGATCGTTTAAACAGTCAATCCCACACCCAGCTATAGAGCAGGGACCGCAAAAGGCAACGTACATCAGAAGATCATCAAACTTGAAGGTGAAATGTCATTCTGAAGGGGACACACACACACACACACACACACACACACAAATACACGCACACACACATAGTGGGACTGTAAACAAATATGCAAGAGCACACCCTTGCATGCGCCATGGCAGGAAGGCAGTTTGGAGCAGTGGATATCGCAGTGTCCGTAGGCCAGATCTGGGACCAGCGGAGCCCTCCTCTGGGCAGCGTGGGCTGAATCGTTTCCCAACCCCCACCTTCCCCCACCTCTCTCTCTCTCTCTCTCTCTCTCTCTCTCTCTCTCTCTCTCTCTCTCTCTCTCTCTCTCTCTCTCTCTCTCTCTGTTCCTCTGTCCCTGAACCTTTCCAGCCTCCTTACAGCCCCAACTCGAGCCTTCTATTTGTCTTTTCTAAGCCCCTCTCTACTTTCTTTCCTATTTCGGGATGTCTCCGTCCCTCTCTCCACCAGAGCCCTCATACCTCGCTGAGGATCAGGCTTTATGAAATATTTCTCACCAGGAAATTTCTCTCCACTTCGTTTTTTTTTTTTCTCTACTTGAAGAAGTTCCCCAACTCCTACACAGAGTTTCCTCTGCTGCTTATCTAAGCCCTGGGGTTCTGGAGCCAACCAGTTGGGCTGTTAACGGGCGACGTCACCTCCTCCGGCAGCATGACTCAGCAAAATAGCCCCTCCGATTCCCCCCTCAGAGAAAGGGGCAGCCTTCCGTCGCACGGTGCGGCCTGATCTGACTCCTCCATTCCCTTTTCTCTGCTTCTGTTTTGATCCCACGGCGGTGTTCCATGGGGAGGAATCCACCGTGCCGGGCAGAAAAGCTCGCAGACCAAGCAGTGCGCCCAGCAGCCCTCTTCGGGTGGACAAGGATCAGGGCACTGTTAAACGTTCACCGCGAAGGAGAGAGCTTCTGAAAGGGAAGGAATATGAGGACAAGCAACGTTGACGCTGGGGCTCCATTGACCTGTAAAGACAAGGCCCCAAATATAACTTTCCTCCTCCGACGAAGGCTGGAGCCTGGAGAAACAATACAATACAGCCAACACAATAGCATACAGTTGGCATGCAGCCTAGAAACGGATACATGGTTCTGTTAACCACGTTGGGTAGCGAGTATAACCTTCATAGAGAAAGAGGTGGAGCAGACTGAAGAGAAAGGAAGAGAGGGACAAAGAGAGAGCAAAGAAACGAGTGTGTGTCCAGGGAACGGAATGCACCTCCACCTGAGCCTTCCCACCTGACGCCCTCAGACACACACAGCCACACACACTGGCACACCGCAAACACACTGGCATACACACGACACACACAGACGCACACTAAGATACACACACACACACACGCACGCAGAGCTCCAGCCCGCAGTGTGTTTGAAACAGAGTCTGACAGAGCGGTAAAATGGCTAATTATCAATGCTGGCCTCACAGGGTTCTGGGATCAGTCATGTGCAAGAGGAAATGTTCGGCTTTGTGTGTCCTCGGGAGACACACACACACACACACACACACACACATACACACTCATATATAGTATATACACACAGAAACACACACACACAAACAACAACACCAATTGTCTCCCACCCATACACAGACAAACACTATTAATACACACTATCTCACACTATATCAGCACACAAACAAACACCCAATGTCCCCCTTTTGAAACCTGTAGCCATACAGTGGGCGCACGGAGTGTGTTTGTGTGTGTGTGTGTGTGTGTGTGTCTGTGTGTGCGTGTGCGTGTGTTTGTGTTTGTGTGTGTGTGTGTGTGTGTGTGTGTGTGTGTGTGTGTGTGTGTGTGTGTGTGTGTGTGTGTGCAGACTGGGCCGGGAAACATTATGTCCCACCGTGGCCTTCTGATTGGCAAGGCCGTCTCCACGGTGACACATTTAACATTCCATTACAGGATCTTTCAGTGAAGATACATTGGACCTGGAGGTTATATGCGTGTGTCTGTGTGTATGCGTATGTGTTTGTGTGTAGGTGTGCGTGTGTGTAGAGGGGTTTGAATGTGGGGTAAGAGATTAGACTATGGGTATTAAATTGTCTGTATGCATGTCTATAGGCAGTGTGCCTAGTTTGGTATGCAGCGTGTGTGTGTGTGTGTGTGTGTGTGTGTGTATGTGTCTCCAGTGCTATTAAAAGGCTATGCTTTGCTCTATTTAGAAAACAGAATTCAGTCTAATGAATGTGAATACTCACAACACACATTTTCAATAATTCTCCTGTTGATTAATACTGAAACATTTTACATTCTTACACCTCCTATCAGACAGACACAGTCTCTGTGTGTGTTTGTTTGTGAGGTTGTCTGGTTGTGTGTGTGCGTGTGTGTGTGTGTGTCGTGCGTGTCTGTAAGACTCCTGACGGCCAACCAGATTAAGCGTGGTGTTCAATTAGGTTTCCTTTGTAATTAATGATTCATCTTAATAGCAGATGAAGGACGGTGGATGGATGAGAAGACACATTTAGGCCAGGAGAGATGAATAAATGAGGCTTTCCCTCCGAACGGAATCATTCACACTCCAATAAACAGATTATTGGAAGGAATGTTTGAGGATAAGAATCCGTGGACCTCCACGGAGCTACAGAACAAGGAGGTGAAGGGGCTGTCTCAGTCACACACACACACACACACACACACACACACACACACACACACACACACACACACACACACACACACACACACATACACACCTCAGGAACACACGGGAACAAGGCCTCCCAGCGACCTGGGAAAAGGCGAACACAGCTTACAGGCCAAAAGTGTTATTACTCAAGAGCCCCCCACCCCCACCCCCCCACCCTCATTTCCCCTGCCTAAACGCCCCCCCCCCCCATTCCTACTTCCTCCCTGCCGTGTCTGCCTGAACCATGTGCCGCTCCTCCCTTCAGGATCAAGAGACACGGCTCAGTCTGAGGAGGGATGATGGACAGGAGAGGAAGCAGCGAATCATCCTGGAATTCCAGGCGTCTGAATCCTCAATGAGTGCCTCCTCCTGAGCTGTGTCCAAAGGAGAGGGAAACCCGACCTTCCAAATGGCATTGCTAAAGTGATCGGCGTCGGATTTTTTCTGAAGGGTTTCTTTGAGTCTGAGAGACGGAGACATTAGCGTCATTTACAAACACACGCACGCAGAGACACACTCACACACACACACTCACACACACACTCCCCCCGTCATCGGAGGGGTGATCAGATCATACCCTCTGACGACTTTCAACGGACACCACGCTGAGCGTGCGTGCACACACACACACACACACACACACATCTGCAATACCCCTCGGCCCCCCAGAGCTTGGAGTAGAGAGCTGACAAGCCTAAACTGCCTCCAGCCTCCTGTCTCAAGTCTGCTCTGCTCTGACACGAGCTTCAGAGAGAACGGGAGAGGGGAGGAGGGAGTGACGGAGAGAAGCCCCCTCATCTGAAATATTCCGTCTGCGTCGCTCTTCCTCCCTCCTTTCTCCCACGTCTTTGCTACATCCACAACCATCTGTCAGTCCATCTCTCCTTGACTTGATGTATAATGCATTGCTGCCTTTGTCCTGGTTAGTTATTCTGACACCTGCTGGTCTGGTTTTCAAAGGAGGGAAGTGGAACTCTTGGCCTGCGTCTCACATTTCTCTTATTCGTGTCAATGAGCATTTGGCCGTGGTGCTCTGGACTAAAATAAACTGTAACACATAAAGTGTTTCCCGCTCGTCGGGTGGGAACTAACTACAGCTCTCCTCTCCTCTTCTCTCCTCTCCTCTCCTCTCCTCTCCTCTCCTCTCCTCTCCTCTCCTCTCCTCTCCTCTCCTCTCCTCTCCTCTCCTCTCCTCTCCTCTCCTCACTTCTCTTCTCCTCTCCCTCATTAAACCCTTCTCCTTTTCCATTTGTCACACAGACAGACCGACAGACACACACACACACACACACACACACACACACACACACACACACACACACACACACACACACACACACACACACACACACACAAACCCAACCACATTTGCCAGAGAACTCCCTTTAACCAAGTCAGTAAGATAAACCTAAGATGCAGTTGCCCTAGTATGCTTTGGTTGTGGGTCTTCTGTGTGTGTGTGTGTGTGTGTGTGTGTGTGTGTGTGTGTGTGTGTGTAGAGATACTGCTCAGATGGGATTCTGTGTGACACTAAGTCAGAGCTGCAAATGTGTTTCCTCTGTTAGCATGGCCCCACATTTTTACCGATTCTCTCTTACAAGTCCCTCTCTCTCTCCATCTCTCTCTCTCTCTCTCTCTCTCTCTCTCTCTCTCTCTCTCTCTCTCTCTCTCTCTCTCTCTCTCTCTCTCTCTCTCTCTCTCTCTCTCTCACACTGATATCTGTTTGTTTGCTTCATCAAACCAAAAGAGACTTCCATGGATCCTGTTCGATCTCTCATAACATTTCTCTTATATATTTATATGAAACGTTATCCTTGCTCTTATTTCATTGTCCCTCTTGGATTCGTTTTTCTCTTTTATCCTCCCCCTCTGGTTCTCTCTTCCCTTCATTTAAACATTTTTGTTCTCGTCTGCTTGTCGGCTGACTCCAGAAATAGCAACTACAGAAAAAGGCAGAAAGAGAGGATGGGAAAGAGAGGAGGAAAAAGAGAGAGAGAGAAAATACAGAGAGAGGCAGGCCATTATAGGGATGCCAAATCCTATGTGGTTCAGCTGTGTGTGTCTGGTGGCTGACCCTGCACCTCTGTGGCAGGAAACAATGAGTCTGTGTGTATGTGTGTGTCACGATTTCCTCAGGATACAAACTAATAGACCCACTTGCAGTCAGACACCGAAGAATTAGGCAGACACAGGTTCCTTGGTTGAAACAATATACGTTGTGCTTTATCGTTGCACAATAACACCCTACACACAACAATGACCGCACAACAAGACCTATTCCCAGGAAACATATATACACCAGGATCACCAATGAAAAGACAGGACACAGACACACAGGTAAAACACATAATCTCTAATCAAGGGAGAAGTCATTATGGCCGACGCCTAGCACGGGACTGTTCCAGATCGTCACAGTGTGTGTGTGTGTGTGTGTGTGTGTGTGTGTGTGTGTGTGTGTGTGTGTGTGTGTGTGTGTGTGTGTGTGTTGTTGTTGTCGGGGCAGGGCTGGCTAATCTAACAACACAGTCCACTAGCCAGACCATATGGACCACGTCGTCCCTATCCAACTGTTTCCACATCTCTCGATTTCTCCTTTTCTCTGGAGGAGTGGAGCGATGGAGAGAGAGCCAGAGAGATAGAGGAATGGAGGGATGGAGAGAGCCAGAGAGATAGAGGAATGGAGGGATGGAGAGAGAGCCAGAGAGATAGAGGAATGGAGGGATGGAGAGAGAGCAAGAGAGATAGAGGAATGGAGGGAGGACAAAAGGGAAACTCACTGGAGAATATGGGCAGTATAGGTGGATGGGCGTGTGTGTGTGTGTGTGTGTGTGTGTGTGTGTGTGCGTGGGTGTGTGTGTGTGTGTGTGTGTGTGTGTGTGTGTGTGTGTGTGTGTGTGTGTGTGTTTGTGTGTGTGTGTGCGTGTGTGTGTAGTAGTACACATACACTTTGCTATTGTCCCTCTCCGTACTGACATCTTGTGTGTGAGTTGTGTTTTCCCTATACAATAGTTTGTGTGTCAGTGACTGTTCATCCCTCATAGTGAAATGTGTCCGTTTCCATTGTGATTTTGATTTACAGTGACAGGATATAGATGAATGGGCTGTGGAAGAGAGGATTGTGTGTGTGTGTATAAAGCTGCATGTAGGGGGGGTACAATAATAAGATATAGAAAGTAGGAGGTAGGAAGGGAACAGAGTGAGGAGGAGGAGGCGGAGGAGGAGTATAAAATGGAGTGATTACCAGGTGAAATGATGTTCCCGTCTCTTTCTCTCATCCGTCCATCTCTGCTCCAAGGCATCGTTATCCTGTTGTGTTGAGGAGAGTGGAGGGAGCAGGCTGATGGAATGGATGGCTGGCAGGTATTCTGTCTCCCACCTCCTTCCTTTGCTTGCCCTTTTCCATCCTCTCTTTCTTTGGACTTAGGATTTCTCTGCCCTAATCCCCCTCTCTTATCCTCCTCACCTTGCAAGTTACACACACACACACACACACACACACACACACACACACACACACACACACACACACACACACACACACACAAACACACACACACGTGTACACATATATTTCACACTTTTCTTTCTCTCTCACCATTACACACCTCTCTGAAGAACACATACACACATACATATTGAACATGGAACACCACTTCCTCCACTCTACCGTGTTATCTTTTGAACAATTAATGCACACTAGTTGTGTGTGTGTGTGTGTGTGTGTGTGTGTGTGTGTGTGAAAGAGCGCTGCACGCAGTGCGTCAGCTTGGAAGCCTGCAGGCTCCTAATCACACAGCTGGGCTCTGTTCTGCCGTTTCTCATGCTAATATATAGGAAACCTGCCACGCTGCCGTGTGAGCGTGTGTGTGCTTGTGTGTGTGTGTGTGTGTGTGTGTGTGTGTGTGTGTGTGTGTGTGTGCTTGTGTACGAGTGCGTTAGTGAGAGAGAGTGTCCATGTGAGTAGGAGGCACAAATGGGCCCGCTTGTTTTTTTGGTGCTAATGAATTTGCCGCTGCTGTGTGTGAGATTCCGTGTGCCCGTACGTCCGCCTTCTCTCGTCATAGAAACCCCGTTACCATACATTACCATGGAGCCTCCCATGTACGAGCCCCAGCCCCAGCTCCCATTCCTGACCCACCAGCTCACAGGACGATGGCTGACCGAGCACACAGACGCAACGTGTTGAACAAGCAGAGCGCTCCACGTGTGCAGGGACTGTGTTCAGCGGGAGAGAATAGCAGCAGCACTCGCTTGGCCTCTCCCTTCCACAGAGTTCCACACAGAATGTTTCCCCTACTCTCTCTCTCTCTCTCTCTCTCTCTCTCTCTCTCTCTCTCTCTCTCTCATTTCCTTTTTCCCCGTTGTCACTGGTTATCTCTGCTGTTTCTCCCTTGCAGTCCTCCTCCTCTTCCTTTTACCTTCTTCCCCCCTCTCCTCCTGCTCTCCTGCTTGCTCTGCCCAGCAGCTGCCGGAGAGAGAAGAGAGGAGAGGAACAGAAAGGAAAGTGAAATCAAATGAAATCAAATCACCTTCTCTTCCTCGTTAAGAACTCTGCCTCCTGCCCAGCATTCTAATGACACGTTTGCCTGTGTGTGTGGCAGGTGTGTCTGTGTATGTCAGGAGTGAATGTGTGTGTGTGTGTGTATGGGTGTGTGTGTGTGTGTGTGTGTGTTGGTGAGAATCACAAGTGTGTAAGTTTGCGTGTCTGTGGGTGTGTGTGTCAGTTAGAGTGTGGGGTTGAGCAGATAAGTTCATTATAGTTCGCTCAGAGAGACAAATCTCACAGCAGGAGTGAACGTAATTGGCGCTCGTTCATTTCCATTTATCGCCCACCTACAGTCTTACACACACATCACACACTCAGACACACACCCGCGCACACACACACACTTAAAAAACAAAGATTCTTTCTCACACACACACACAGAAACAAAAGTTCTCTCTCTCTCACACACGTACGCACACGCACACACACACACGCACACACTCTCTCTCTCACACACACACGCGCGTGCGTGCTCGCACGCACGCACGCACGCACGCACGCACACACACACACACACACACACACACACACAGTTGGTGGAGAGCTACCTGAGCAATTACTGAGGTTGGGTAGTCCAACTGCTGTCTACTCTGCATGGTGCTGCACGTCACACTGAGGTAATTAGGAACACTAGTGTGTGTGCGTGTGTGTGTGTGTGTGTGTGTGCTGTTGAGTGGGTGTTTTCAGTAAAGACAGACAGATGCAGAAGTGCGTCTGTGAGTGTGAGTGTGTGTTTGTGTAATTCAGTGAAGGTGCAGGGCAGAACCCTTGTTGCTGTTAGTTTCATCACCACATCACCAGAAGCAAGTTATATCGACATGCGATAACCTAGAGAGATAACTTCTGTGTACAGCATGAGTGTATGTGCGTGTTTGCGCGCGTGTGTGTGTGTGTGTGTGTGTGCAACCCCACAGAAGCACTGTATGACAGAGTATATCACTACCTTAGTCTAGTTTTGGGGCCGATGATGGTGGTGATGAATTCGCGTCATAGTGTGTGATTGATAGTGAGTACACCTGCCCGAGGATCCGAGGATCAGACCCAGATGTAGGCGTGCAGCAGCAAAAACAGCAAGGACGGGTCTCCAAGAACACCAGATCTTTATTTTCATACGTTTATATCCAAATACGACGCGAAAGACAGCACCGAAATACAAAAAACGGACAACCAGCGAACCAGTCAAAACACCAGAGAACCAAAAGGTGCCTGAAGGAAAACGCGTGCCTGGGATGAATGAGAGGAGCTCAGGCAAGAGGTCCATGCTGCGACAGGTCCAGGTCGTGCCACTCCCATGAATAAGTGTCTTTGTGTTGGAGTCAATGGGCCTTTCAGACACACAGAGAGCAGACATAGGACCTCATGAATTATGCCTTCTGATTTAAGATGCATCCCTGAGGTGGAGAAGCAGCTAGCCGTATGTGTGCGTGTGTGCGTGTGTCCGTGTGTGCGTGTGTGCGTGTGTCCGTGTGTGCGTGTGTGCGTGTGTGTGTAGATCAAAAACCTGACGTTCCCAGGAGTACATCACGCTGTCAAGACACAGCACACGGGCTGAGCACAACAGATGGACAAACGCAGCGAGGGACAGATCTCCTGTCCTCCGTCCCCGTCCTCCCGGCTGGGAGTCTTGATTCAGCGGCTTGTCGACCCATTGTCGTCCCGTTTCATGGATGCCTTCATTAGCCCCGGGTCCGCTCCCCGCGGGCTGGGGGACCTGTGAAGAGAGAGATCAATGCTGAGGCGTCGCTCGCACATCCAGGAGAGATGAAGAGAAGCGGGTTACGGAGCCGGGGAAAGACGGGAAAGACGCGTCTTCCTCCTCCTCAGCTCCCCTCCTCGAATTCTGTCTTCACGCGCCTTTTAGGTCATTACTGAGAGAGAGAGAGGGAGATAGAAAGAGAGCGAGAGATGGTTAGAGAGAGAGAGAGGGAGATAGAAAGAGAGCGAGAGATGGTTAGAGAGAGAGAGAGAATGTGTGTGTGTGTGTGTGTGTGTGTGTGTGTGTGTGTGTGTGATATGCAGTCAGATGAAACAGGATCTAAAATGAAAGCAGGCAGAATCACTCAGAGAGAGAAGGGACAGATGGAACATGCTAGTTAGCTTTTAGGTCTCTGTTCTGTTCTGTCAAGTAAGATATTAAAGGTGTACACAGTTGCACCTCATTCTCTCATTCTCTCTCTCTGATGTGCATGCACACACACATGCACGCCCACACACACACACACACACACACACACACACACACACACACACACATAAATATACTCACAGAAAAAGCTGTTATGCTTTTTTCTTAACTGTTAAAATCTTAACCACCGTTAGGTGTCAGTCAGCCATGCTTTCCATCTGTTCGTTATTTCTGTCTGTCTGTCTGTCTGTCTGTCTGTCTGTCTGTCTGTCTGTCTGTCTGTCTGTCTGTCTGTCTGTCTGTCTGTCTGTCTGTCTGTCTGTCTGTCTGTCTGTCTGTCTGTCTGTCTGTCTGTCTGTCTGTCTGTCTGTCTGTTGTGATGGGAAAAATGTAATTTAGCCTTAACTGTGAAATGTTACTGTGTGTTTTTTCCTATGAGTACAAACAAAGTTCCCTTTGTAGTTAAATTTAACCCTTGGGGTTAATCTCTTCACCTAACAGTTTCCTGTTCCATCATAAAGGGCTTAGCCATTTGTGTATTTCCTGTTTAGGTGTAATAAGATGTTAGACTTTATGACCGGTCAGCCAGATGGCATAGTTTATTGCCCTGTGTAAAAGAACTCTTTGATCTAGGAAGGTCCGAAAGACAGGAGATGATGACTGCAATCGCACTAAATCAACATTCCTAAGGAAACGTGTATATAAGGGACGTTAGGGGGATTGTGATTTTGTGCGCACCAGTCATGCATCCTCATTTTGTATGACTTTAGGCTGCAGCTAGGATTTTCTTTTGTCTGATCAGTTTTATTTTGTTACTTTACAGTTGATATATTGTATAGCAACTCTGTTACCTTTTTTTACTCATCTCCATTAAAACCACTAAAAGCAAGCGGACGTTATTTCTCAAAGTATTTAATTATTTCGATCTCACTGGAGTACGGGAACATAGAAATTCCGCAACACTGTCTGTCTGTTTACCTGTCTTATGGCAATGCAGTCCGAGATACGTGGTACGGTGGGAGTGTGTCCGTGTGTGTGTACGTGTCCTTCATTTCTCCAACACATTGAAGGTACACTCAGTCTTCAGTCTTCAGTCTTTCCCTATGGAGGGGGGGGGCAGAAGGGAGAAGGAGAGAAGGAAAGACAGATGGGGAGGGACCAAGGGTTAGAGATTCCTGTGCTCTGAAGGATCTATGTCCATCTATTCTGATTTCAAAAAGCTCCTTTTTATTTCTATGTTACTGTTTGTGAGTGGAACCTGAAGCAGCCAGCGGTCCCCACATGATGTTTTTCTGCTCTTTCCACATGCACCTCTCTCCACGGCAACACGTACGCACTGCTACAAGGAGAGAGGGGAAACGAGGGATGACAGGAGCTACAGATGAAGAGAGGAAAAAGCCAGAGGGAGGAAGGACTGACGGGGAGTGACATTTAGAGGGAGGGAGAGAGGATGACAGAGAGAGAGAGAGAGAGAGAGAGAGAGAGAGAGAGAGAGAGAGAGAGAGAGAGAGAGAGAGAGTAAGAGGGGGAGAGAGAGAGAGAGAGAGAGAGAGAGAGAGACAGACAGACAGACAGACAGAATGACATTTAGAGGGAAGGAGAGAGGATAGCAGAGAGAGAGAGAGAGAGAGAGAGAGAGAGAGAGAGAGAGAGAGAGAGAGAGAGAGAGAGAGAGAGAGAGAGAGAGAGAGAGAGAGAGAGAGAGAGAGAGAGGGAGAGAGAGGGAGAGACAGAGTGACAGTGCGCTGTGGGGCGGGTGAGTCACTTGGGGTTCCCCAGAGAGGGCTCTGTCTCCACCCAGCTCCCATCGCCTGCAGGGGGAGGCAAGAGGGCGAATCCAAGCTGCAGAGAACAGGACCAAAAACAACAACAACAGCCGGGAGCGCTTTATTACCGCCACGGAGCCTCCCGTTTAGACAGCTTATCAACTCCCCGCGGGGGTGTCCGGTACCGCTCCCACCCTCCCTCTCCCCTCCCTCTCTCTCCTTTTCTCTTTCCGCCTCACAAGAGCGAATGCCTTTGAAAGCGCTACGCCATGGAACAGGAAACAATGTTTCAGAGCAAACCATTTGATGTTGTTCTGTCTGGTAGGATTTGTCTCTGGTTCTATTCCGGCTCCCTCCGCTGCCCTCTCCTCTTCTGCTGCCCCCCCCACCCACACCCACACCCCACCCACTCCATCTCCTGTTCCTCTGCCTGCTCCTCCTTCCCCTCTCCTCATCAGCTCCCTCGGGTTCCTAATGCTTATCCCCCACCTCGCGCGTCCTGCTGTTTCTTTACCTCCTGCTCCTTCTCGTCCTGGTCTCCCTCAGCAGGGTTCCTCTGGAGGTACAGAGGCAGTGTAGTAACACACCCTGGCTGCCTCTAGCGGTCCCCATCTCTAGAGACCTGGAGAGAGGCCGTAAGACATCTGTCCCTCTCTCCTCTCTAATGCGTGCACATACACGTAAGTGCACACACACACACACACACGCACACACATACACGCACACACACACACACACACACGCACATATATCGTATACATTCTATAGGTATACAGAAACAGAGAGAGAGAGAGAGAGAGAGAGAGAGAGAGAGAGAGAGAGAGAGAGAGAGAGAGAGAGAGAGAGAGAGAGAGAGAGAGCGCAAGAGAGAGTAACACACCCACACACATTCTGTGGGCATTTTACGTATGTGCATTTGTGCTCTGTCAACGTATATTGGTGGTGTTGACATTGTTATTTCTAATCTAACAAACGAATTACTCTGAAGCACAATTAAATACATGCTAATGGACTTGTCTGTGTGTGTTCTGGGGCCATTTGTTTTCTTTGACAGAGCCTGGAGGAAGTTGGGTGGGGATGGATGAGGCTGCACCACAGCTGGAGAGAGGGGAGTGCTTAATCAAGCCGAGGGTTGAGGAGGGGAGGAGAGGAAAACACACCAGTCCACACAGTCTGACCAAGAAGGGGAAAGTATGAAAAGTCAAGTCATACTAAACCCCTAAAAACATCAAAGGAAAGGGACAGCATTTATATATATACATATATATATATATATATATATATATATATATATATATATATATATATATATATATATATATATATAAAAAAGAGAGGGAGGGAGAGAGAGAGAGAGAGAGAGAGGGAGAGAGAGAGAGAGAGAGGGAGAGAGAGAGAGAGAGAGAGAGAGAGAAAGGAAAGTATAAAGGTCAAGACATACTAGACCCGTATAAACATATAAAAGGAAAGGGATAGCATTTACGAAGAGGGAGCGAGAGTATATGTGACCACCAACTCCTTAAAGACAAATGTTCAACAATCACCCAGTCAATTGGTCTGATCAGCACTATCGAAATGGTCGAGCCTCCTCATTGGCTAGCCGTCTGCTAAGTCGGGACTGATTACCAGACTTGTTTAGCTGATTGAACGAGTGTATTGATCCGTCATTGGCTCAGCGATTGATGACCCGTGCTGGGGAATGTCTTATCTCGGTCTGAGAAATGGCCACGGGGAGCTTGGGAAGGCTGGAAGGTCAAGCGTAGGAACGGAACAGATTTAGAAACGCTTTGAAGTCCAATATTGGAAGTGTGTGTCTGTTTTTAAGGACAGACCGGCCAGTAGAGAGAGAGAGGGTCAACAGGAGACAGGATGAAAAAGGAAAAACAAAATGGAGGGGACATGTTTGAAGACCAGGCTGAAGAGTAAGGAGCTCCTGATTGTTTTTGTCACCGGTTAAACCTGACTTACTGTCTCATCTTCAGGGGCAACAAAACCAATGATAATAAAGTTGTCCCCTTTATTATAAATGATCCTGAAGTTACCCCTGCTGAATATAAATAGTACTAAAGTAGTCTAGAGTGGTGGAAACAGTCCATCAGTAATCCCGTCGGTGGGGGTAAATATGCTGCTGAAGTAACATGGTCTCATAGAAATAGCTCTATAGTAGTCCAGTCTAATAGGAATTAGAGTAGTCTAGTCTACACTAAATATTCCCAGTTGTATTTTCCCTTAAGTAGTCTAGTCAAACGGAAATAACCCTGGATAAGTCCAGTCTGGTAGAAAGTAAGAAATTAGAAAGTACTAGTGTCTGATGCGTGAAGACCTCTCTGAAGTTGGCAGGCTTTGAGTGCTGGTGTGGGCTTCCTATTATCTCCAGAATCATGGAGCTTTGCCTGCTGATCACTGAGCTCTTTTTAAAAGCTGAGCTCTCAAAGCGTCCGGGAATCACCAGTCTGTCCTGGCATCATGGTGGCTTTCTGTCAATGGAACCTTCTTCAAATTGGAAGTTTTCTAAGAAAAGATATCTGCTTTACATGTAGGGTCACTTCTCTCACACACACACACACACACACACACACACACACACACACACACACACACACACACACACACACACACACACACACACACACACGCATATTCACAAATACAAACACGCAGGCCCTTGTGCATGTTTATTAGATGTTAATATTACACCAGACTATTAAGGAAAATATGCTTACCAGACAAGCACACACGCAGCATGAGTAATGAGTTTCTGCAATGGAGTTCTCACAGTGCACGGAGATCAGACTCAAACTTTTCCTTGAAGAACTTGGTTTTGGTTTGATGGAGTGAGGCGAGCATCTGTAGAGCAAGCGGTGAGATTAAAGAGAGAGAGAGAGAGAGAGAGAGAGAGAGAGAGAGAGAGAGAGAGAGAGAGAGAGAGAGAGAGAGAGAGAGAGAGAGAGAGAGAGAGAGAGAGAGAGAAAAAGTTTTCTTTTTATTTGGAGGAGAAGACAGAGCAGAGTGTGAGAGCCGCTGGGTCACAGATCGGAGGTGGAGGTGAGGATAATAATTCCACTCGTAAATAAGCAAGTAATCAAGAGACCGGCCAGGGCGGTTAGCGCTCTCTCCCTTTCTCTCTCTCTTTCTCTCTATTCTTAACTTTGCCTCAGACACACACACACACACACGTACACTGCCCACTTTATCCTCTCTGCAACAAAACTCTTGTGCGACTATGGCTACAAACAATCCCACAAGCACACACACAAAGACACAAACACACTTTGTCCCTCTCTCTGTTTTCTCCTTCTCACACGCTCCCTCAATCACAGACACAAGCACACACACACAAACACACTCAGACACCCCTAACCTTTCCCGCTCAAATTAAAGCTATAAATTATGGGGAGATGTAATTTACATATTATTGGATCTGCAAAGTTTATTGTTCTTGGAAACCACTCTCGAAATTCAGACGCTGGTGTTCTTCTAGAGAGTGTAGATAAGTGTAAAGAAGTGGGGAGAACAGAGAGAGCGAGAGAGAGAGAGAGAGAGAGAGAGGAGGGGGGGTGGTATGGGATAAGAATATTAATCATTGAAAGTAATTACTATAAACTCCGAGTTATAAATCACTGTCCACCAATCAGCAGTCACACACACTCACAAAGTCACACTCACACACAAATAAACACACACCAGCCAACACTCAAATGCCCTTATGTACACACAATCACACATACACAAAACCCCCTTTACTTCCCACACACACACAATACAGTATCACAAAGCGGACAGAAACATTACAACACTCAAACAAGACAAAATGTGCATGAAGTAGAAACACACACCCACACATAACACAACAAACACACACACACACACGGCCGCATCCAAACCCCTAGGATTGTTTTGGCGTAGGGCAGACTAATTTAGCAGTCTTATCAGCATTGAGGAGAAGCTGTTGATCTTATGACCTCCTCAGAATCGAAAAGAAACAGTTTCTCCCTCTGCTGAACACGCTCAGTGCGTGTGTGTGTTTGTGTGTGTACTTGTGTGTGTGTGTGTGTGTGTGTGTGTGTGTGTGTGTGTGTGTATAGCAGCATTCTTCTACCATAATGACACACAGTGCAACTCCACTAATCTCTTCTCCCTTTTTCTTTTGTGAGTCAGGCAACAATATTCTGCTTCGCGAATACAAATAAGCGCCGACACATCCTCACGTTCTCCCACAGCGGCCGTACTCCCCCTGCAGAGACAAGGGAGTCTCACGCCCTCGAACTCATTCTTGACACCCATTGCACAGTTCCCACAGGGAGATCACAGCCACGCTCGGTGGAGGAGCCGTGTGAGACCGTTGGAACGCAGCCCCGCTCGGTGGAGGAGCCGTGTGAGACCGTTGGAACGCAGCCCCACTCGGTGGAGGCGCCGTGGGAGACCGTTGGAACGCAGCCCCGCTCGGTGGAGGAGCCGTGTGAGACCGTTGGAATGCAGCCCCGCTCGGTGGAGGAGCCGTGTGAGACCGTTGGAACGCAGCCCCGCTCCGATCTTTAGATGGTGCCCCCTCGTAGGCCAGGTCCGACGGCGGCCGGAGGTCACGTGACAGCCCGCGGAGCTCGCCCCGCCGTGACACTCCTAACAATGGCAGTTTGGCTTCAGATGACCTCTAGAGGAGTGTCTAATGGGGTGAGCATGTCTGTGTGCTTTGTGTGTAAAACTATAACGTACAGTGTTATAGGCAGAGGCACCACGCACCCCTTCTTTTTGAGGGGGAACAGTTGCACAACTCCATTTACTGTATGCTGCTTTAGCATATATATATATATATATATATATATATATATATATTTATAATTCTACAGATTTGATTTCAAACCAATGTCATAAACAATTGTGTCCCCTCTGTGTGAATGGTCACGATGCCTCTGATTATAGGAATACTGTTTCAAGACAGTAGGGATCCAAGTAAATGTCAAACCTATGGCAGTGTTCCGTGTTAGTCTGACCATGAATGACATGTTTTAAACATCTTATTCCAGGGTTCACTGCCTCTCAGCCAATCACTTTTGAAAGGGATGAATAAAAATAGAAATCCTTTCTTTGTATTATCTCCTCGGCATCACACAACTCATTTGCATAGCTGTTACAGATTGCATTTACAGAGAGAGAGAACAATTGCATTTACAGAGAGAGAGAAAGAAAGAGAGTGATAGGGAGGCAGGGAGGCAGAGAGATCCTCCCCATCAGTTCATTCTTTATACTTTGAATAGAGAGGAAATGTCACATGCACGTCCTCTGCTAGAGCACTTAGCACAGGACTCTCTCTCTCTCTCTCTCTCTCTCTCTCTCTCTCTCTCTCTCTCTCTCTCTCTCTCTCTCTCACACACACACACACACACACACAGATAGATCCATATCAATACATATGTGTACACACAAACACACACACACATACACCCACACACCAACCCCCCAGTGTATCTGTCTGACACAGACACAAAGAATTAGCCTCACTGAAATATTTAGCAAAACAATAATTTTGATTGTGTGATTGCAACAAAAACATTTAAACTCAAACAAACACACACACACACACACACACACACACACACACACATACACACACACACACACACACACACACACACACACACACACAAAAATACACTCAAAGAAACCAAGCACACAGCTGCAGGGCATGGACAGTTTGTTAAAGCAGCTATAAATGTGAATAAGTATGGAGTGTCTTCAAACATTTCAGTCTGTAAAGCCCAGCTCTTCTGTTTTCTCCTCTGACTTTATAAACTATTTTCTTCTTCCTCTCCCTCTCCTCTCTCCTTTAAACCTCTAAATGTCAGAAAGGATGACTTGCGATTCTTGTTAAATGTCTGATGAGAGACAGAGAGATAGACTGAGAAGCACAATGCTAGAAAGAAAAGAGAGAAGGATGTGGAGAGGGGTCAAGATATAAACAGAAGAAGACAGACAGACAGACAGACAGACAGACAGACAGACAGACAGACAGACAGACAGACAGACAGGCAGACAGGCAGACAGACAGACAGACAGACAGACAGATAGACAGACAGACAGACAGACAGACAGACAGACAGACAGACAGACAGACAGACAGACAGACAGACAGGCAGACAGGCAGACAGACAGGCAGACAGGCAGACAGACTTCTTTTTGTGTTTCTATTCCGTTGACTCGTCAAGGCCACAGTCTGCCCAGCCTCTTTTGCCTGAGCACCTAGCTCTGTCTGGGGTTACCTGATCCACTGTCAGCCATGTGCTCACTGAATTTGAACCAGACAGGGTGGTCAGTCTAAAGCATTTCTGTGTGTGTGTGTGTGTGTGTGTGTGTGTGTGTGTGTGTGTGTGTGTGTGTGTGTGTGTTCTGTCCGCTTTGTGATACAGCGTTGTGTGTATGGGAAGTGGAGGGGTGTGTATGTGTGATTGTGTGTATGTAAGCACATTTAAGTGTTGGCTGGTGTAAGTTTATTTGTGTGTTAGTGTGACTTTGTGAGTGTGTGTGACTGCTGATTGGTGGACAGTGATTTATAACCAGGAGTTTATAGTAATTACTTCCAATGATTAATATTCTTATCCCAGCCCCCCCCCCCCCCCCCCCCCCCGCCTCTCTCTCTCTCTCTCTCTCTCTCTCTCTCTCTCTCTCTCTCTCTCTCTCTCTCTCTCTCTCTCGCGCTCTCTCTCGCTCTACCCCCCAGCCCTGTCTCTCTCTCTCTAACTCTCTTTCTACTTGTCCCTCATATTATCTGAGCCTACCAAGTCTCTTCTCTGACATTCTCTTAAGAAGCTGTGATAGTTTAAATGGGGTTTGTTTCAGTCCTGGAGCTCTGTTTGGGTTTCCTGCAAGCCCCACCTGTGTCCAGGGCTTAGCTCACAAGATTGCAGAGTGTGGTGTCAAGCACAGGGAGAGATAAACTCCTCCATAAGTAGAGGTGCTTGCAGCCTTCTTGTGCAGGGTCCCGTCCATCCACTCCAGCATTTTGTCAAGATGAACCCCCGGACCCTTAAAGAATCTGAAGAAGCTCCACCATAGTGACGGGGTAGCAGAGATAGACCTGGGATCTCCTGAAGTCCACCACCATTTTCTTTTATTTTGTTGTAATGTCAGCTCTGCTCGACAAAGCCCTACAGCAGGCGCCTGTACTCTTCTCTGATACAGCCACTGATGGTGTGTGTTTGGGTGTGTGGGTGTGTGTGTCTGCATGTGAAAGTGTATGTAAAGCAACTGCAAAGCAATCAGAGGTCATTGTGGAAACTATGACATAAACACTAACAAAAGTAAAACATACAAGGAGGATATCAAAAACAAAAAATCAAAGACAAAAATAAATAGAGACAGAGACACAGTGTGAGAGAGAGAGAGGTATATAGAGCAGCCAGTAACTTGAGCAGAGGAACTCATACCTGTTCAATGTTTATGGAGGAGAACAGATCGGCAGAATAAAAAACAGGAAGAATTTCATCAATATCTAAGAAACTCCACTGCCTTAGGCTTAACACTAGCACACACACATTTAGGTGTGCGCGCGCACGAACACACACACACACACATACATGCGCACACACGCGCACACATGCGCACACACACGCACACACACACACACACACACACACACGCGCACACACAAACACAAACACATACACACACACGCACACATTCACACCTGGGCAGCCAAGAGCTCTCTGCTTCTATTAGCCCATCAGTCTTGCAGGAAGAAAATCATTCATCTTGGCCTGAGGCCTTGTCTCCTCTTATATCTCCTTGACTCCTACACCCTTAATTACTTGGTCCGGAAAAGTCCTTAGTCACCGCAGCCACTGCAAAGCTACCAGGCTCATTCGTCACTTGCGGGTACCACAGCATCTGTGGGGAAAATGAGTAAAGTGAGAAAGGAAAACAGAACATTTTAACTCAAAACTTAGCTGAGACCCAGGGCTAACTATGGCAAGCTTAAAGTGTGTGTGTGTGTGAAATGTAGAACAAAACGAGTGCAGTAGAAAGCTGGATTAAAGCAATCCCAAAATTTTGGGAGAAATTAAAAGAAAGGTTGCGTTTTAGAAAGGCAAATTTGGTCATCATGGCTTCAAGATTCGTTGATCTCTATTTAAGTAGGGCTGGGACCCAACTCATGTTCATCATGGTATCACTGAGGCGATTCAGCAAAAGAGTGTGTGTGTGTGTTTGTGTGTGGGTGTGTGTGTTTGTGCGTGCGTGTGCGTTGATGTGGGACAGCGCCGGCTCTACCCAAGGGAGAGAGTGAGTGGTTGCCATGGGGACGATGATAAAGAGAGGCCCTCTAAATAGAACTCAATAATTCATGAGGAGACGGATAGGGTTGTGATTCCAACTGCACACACGCAGATTGGCAATACATAGACACACAAGCATGTAGGTACGCGCGCGCGCACGAGCGCGCACACGCACACACACACACACACACACACACAAACACACTTCCATGGATTTAACAACTAATGAAAGATAGCTAGAAAAATAGGAAAAAGAGCTTAATACGGTGAAAAGATACTTCTACAGTACTTTTCATTGACTGTTAGTCTAACTGAAAGACCAACCAATTAAATAACAATATATCTTATTTCCTGCTTACAAATGAAGACAGGGAGGGAGGTGCATGTGTGTACTTGCTAGGGAAGTTTCCCTCCATATTCAAATACTGTACATTAGATTCTAGGTCGCACAGTGATGTCTTGACTGTATGTGTGTATGTATGTGTTTACTTGTGTGTGTGTGTCATATTTGTGTATGCGTGTGCAATATATCTGGGTCTAGGTAGCAAGAGTTTCTCTAACTGAGAGAAAGTGCTGACTGTGTGAAGGATTTAAATCTCAATAGCTCTCCTCTCCTCTCCTCTCCTCTCCTCTCCTCTCCTCTCCTCTCCTCTCCTCTCCTCTCCTCTCCTCTCCTCTCCTCTCCTCTCCTCTCCTCACTACCTATGATCCAGAAATGTTAAGTTAAAAACCCCTAGCAAAATGAGCCAGTAAGCTTTGGAGACATCTAGTCATTCAGTGCTTGTTCTTAGCAATTAGGAAAAGAGGAAAGGACACAGGGAAGGAGGCCTTTTAAGAGCGTTGAAATGCAACTTCACTCTTGTCCAGGGGCTCATTTGCATATGCCAGGCTTGACAGTGCTGAGAATGACTTATTGGATTCAATGTAGCGTACAGCTAATACTCGTATCATGAGTCTCTGTATGTGTGTGTGTGTGTGTGTGTGTGTGTGCGTGTGTGTGCGTGTGTGCGTGCGTGTGTGTATGTGTGTGTGTGGACAATTCTAGCAGGTTCCTATTGGGCCTAGTGATGACATAATTAACTAAGCCGTCAGACAGAGAGACAGTGTAACCGTGTGTTCTATAATAACCTGCCCTCTCACTGGTACGCTCTATGAACATATCAAAAAGACCCCAGACTCATTGAATCTTACCGTTGTTTTCCCAGTCTGCTGTCACTTCCCGGAGCAGTTGCACTGTAAAATAGATGTCTTGTTGTTAAATGGGACAATGCCGGAGGAAAAGTTATGCTTTGAAGAAAGAAGGAAATGAAGGAAAGTGGCATTACAGTGGGATTTCAAGAGTTCTGTGAAAAAATAAAAAAGGAATAAAACCAGTTTTGGTTTTTTTATGCTATTTTGCAGTCATTAGCATCTAAAAATACAATGGATGCGGTATCACAATATATTTTTTTGGTCCAAAATGAGCCCTTTAAAAAACAACTTTCAGAAAGAATTTGGAGTGCGGTTTTCAAATGGCCGCCTTCGTTCCTGGATGTTTGGTGGAGTTGAGCCCACAAGCTCTCCGCAGGGCGGTGATCTTTGACGTCTCAGAGTGAGTCCTCCCCTCTATATCTGCTCTCGGCATGGACTTGTATTTGACTATAAAATTAGGCTTTATAAAGAGATAGCCCAACGCCATTCCTGCATGATTGGTCAAAGCATGCTCTGCAGGAAAGCTTACCTCCTTTATTCTGTGGCTGCTGGCTTTCATTAGCCCGCTCAGCAGGAACCGTACCTTTATCTGAAGGTGAACCATCTTTCCCGACCCCTGCACTCCCAACCTGGCCCGCTCAACAGGAAACTTCCCTTTGCTTTCTTCCGCCACTCTATCTCTCTGGTGTTTATTCTATTACTGATGGCACTTCTAACGTGAGTAAAAGGTCTGGTCCTAAGTTTGTTCTTGCAATCTCTGGTGGGACTCTCAATTGGCGTCTGACATATGAAAAAATATATTTGACACTTACAAATTATTTGTGTGCCCTATTCTACCTTCCAAGACAACGTTCCCTAAAGTGCTCTCACAAAGTCATGCAAAGCGAAATGAAGCTCTGATGCAGCATAGTGATGATTTCCTATAGAGACTAACACATCCTTTCCCAAATACCAAAGTCTGTTGGCCTGGCATTGGAGTGAGTTGTTTATAATAGAGGGAATTAGAAAAAGTCAATCTGTCTTTTTCGGGAGTGAAACCAATCTTTGCTTGGTGACAATGACTCAGGAGAAATGGTGCCTGGATGGAGCTCCGGAAAGTGTATCGTAAAGCGGCACATCAAAACAGATTTAGTTCCACATATATTTTAATAGGAACTCAGAGAGTCGGTCGTAAAAAGTGACTTCAATTAACACACAGAGGAAATATAGTAGAGGAGAGAGTGTTGCAGGGAGATAACTTGTTTCTATCTTACTTACCAGTTCATCGGTGCATACCAGCAGATCAGCTCACAGCAGGACTTCAGTCTGCACCTGGGGCTAAGAGGAAATGTTAAACAGTATTAGGAACATCAGCCAACAACCATGTTGCACTGCTATTGCTTTGGCAACATAGTGGGATTGTTGTACTTCCTACCCCAAGTGTCAATACAGAGATATATAATGAGGAGAGGAAGGGAGAGGAGAAGATGGGAGAGGAGAAGATGGGAGAGGAGAGGAGAGGAGAGGAGAGGAGAGGAGAGGAGAGGAGAGGAGAGGAGAGGAGAGGAGAGGAGAGGAGAGGAGAGGAGAGGAGAGGAGAGGAGAAAAAGGAAAAAGATAAGGGACAGAAAAGCAGCCATAGCAGAGAGAGAAGGCCTGAGGATAATCAAATACTACCTGCTACAGCAGTGCACTGAGTGGTGGCAGATCTGGAGGGAGGAGGGGGGGCAGTTCGGCTAATTGTGTCCACAGAGGGCTGTCACTGAGTGGGTCACATTGGCCACATCGCCCCCACGACTCCCCATGGATCCACTCTGCTGGTTGTGCACACACACACACACACACACACACACACACACACACACACACACACACACACACACACACACACACACACACACACACACACACACACACACACATGCTATGTGCCTAGGGTGCAGGCAGAAGCCAATGAGTTCCCAGTGAGCAGAGTTCCTGTTGAATAGACATGAATCTAATGGCCTCCAGTCAAAAGCCATCTCTCTTCTTTTCTCTCTTTTCCATTCTTTCCATCTCTCCTTTTTCTCGGGACTGGCTCAAACTTTGTCTTTCTCTTTTTTATTCATTTCTCATCTTTTTTTCCTCTTTCTCTCACTTTGTCTCTCCGTCACTTCAACAAAAATCTCTAACAATTTAACAGCCCTAAGCCTGTGGGAGAGGGAGGCTGGCTGGGAAAAAAGAGAGAAAAAGAGGGAGGCAGGGAAAGAGATGAAGGGGGTGAGGCAGGTGATTGTTTGCTGTAATGAATTTCTGTCTGTCTCTAATTCTACAATGCATATGGACTACCTTTATTTCTCAGGCTCCCTTAAGAAAGCTACATCCATCCATCAGCGTGGGGCCACAGAACAGTTTCTACTTTTCATTACATCCTTGGTTTTGCCTTAACACACAAACACATAAACAAAACAGACAATCACACACACACACACACACACACACACACACACACACACACACACACACACACGCACACACACACGCACACACACACACACACACACACACACACACACACACACACACACACACACACTCTCCTAGTTCCCTCATGCTCTGATAGTTTCTCAGACAGACACACCTAACTACAACTAATGGGCCCTGGATGCCATTGTCACACCAATGTTTTCTGAAAACAATATTTTGTTTATTTCACCCCATTTTGTGTTTACTTGATAAATGCATAACGAAGATGTAGTGCTTTTGGCAAAAACCCGTCAACTGTTCCAAATAGTTTTAATGGCTCTAAGTGATTCAAAAAGTTGCAGGGGTTTCAAATGCATAGAGAAGGTAATAACGCCCCTTCTTTTCCTCGTTGGCTCTGTTCCAATTAGACCCAGCCGTCAGCCACTCAATACCTGTAAATCCCAGGCCTATTTATAGCCACGGGCCAATCACACGTCAATGTCCCCCCCTCGCTGCCACCAACCGAAGCGCAGGCCGGTCTTATGCATGCAGGTGCGTCGTGGGAGTCCTGCACGGAGTCCAGACCCTACACTTTGAGGGACGGGGGCCTGGCTCCCCACCAGCGGTATGAAGGAGGCCGCTGCCACCTTGGTTAACTGGCCTGTCACACTGACCCTCACAGCCTCTCGCTGGCTTCTCTCTCTTCCCTGCCAGGGTCTAAACGGCTGCGGCCCAGGGCGCGTCTCCTGATCGCTGGGCCCCATTTCGCCAATCAGCCTCCAACGCGGGCGGTGTCCATGGTGACGTGACCAGCCCCGTCGCGCGCCAGCGGGGAGTCCCCAGCAAGCGATCAGCTTACCTGCTCACCGTCCGCTGTTGTGAATGGCCGAGGATGGCCGAGGATGGCAGCATCCGCCGCTGGGCTCATGCCATGGCAGCCGGGCGCTGCCTAAAGCAGGGGCACGGACAGAGGCATCGCACCACAGTGTTGGCCCTTTTGATTTACAGGATGGCTTCATTGCTCTGGACATTATGGTCACTATACATCGTCGTGGCTCTCACTTAGGAACGCACAGGCACTCCCCAGCATGCTTGTGGAGGCTGGGTGATAGGGCCCCACTTGGCCTGGTTAACTGCTGAGGGGTTGCCACTCCATTTGAGGATGGTGGCAGAATAGGGGCTCCACAAAACCAAAGAGACACCTCCTCACAAGCCTGTGTTTAGTACTGGTCACTATGGTTACGAATTCTTTAGGACAGTAATTGTACACCCAGTGTACGGGACTTGTATCCTTTCGGATTATCAGACAGTTAGAAAGCAGGACTTGCAAGGATTTCCTGCTCACGCATAATTAAAATGAAGGAAAACAGGAAGGGGGACAACAGGACTTTGCACTGTCCAGCCATTTTCCCATCCCAGAAACAATTCCTGGTCTTGA
>CM030172.1:17207140-17222140 GCA_017639675.1 Aplochiton taeniatus | reverse complement strand
GTGATTCCACAATGAAAAGCAGCTGCTGACCCTGTGGCACCCCTTGACATGCCCCTGACTGTACAAACAAACACATTCAGGCTAACACATTCACACATTCATACAGGCAGATTTGCACGGCGTTCAAACCAAGAGACACACACTACCACAAACACTATACACACTCAAACACATAAGGTGCTCCCAGAGATGGTCCAGCAGGACAGATATTGTGTTACAGCTGTGTGTTCTGTGAGTTTGTTTGACTTCATATTTGTTGCCTTTTCAATCAGATATGGGGAACAAAAAAAAAATCACAGTGCACACACACACTCCACAGTATTAAGCCCTTTCCCCTGCACATGCACACGGTGTCAAGCAAACACACACGCACGCACACGCAAAGATTTTCTGCGGGATGACATTACAAGCCCAAACACACTTATCTCACTCAAACCCTGAATGCCCATCATACTGAGTCAACACAGCCATGTTTCAGTGAAGAATAATATTAATATTAAACGCAATACTCTGTTCCCGGTGAACACAAGAGGGACATGGGGCACTCTGAAAGATAACTAGGTAATGCAGGGTGGGGGAAGGGGGAGGGTGACGGTGAGGGAGGAAGAAAAGCAAACAGCCAGGGAAGAGAAAGGATGAAGATGGTGGGTCCAATCACCAGGAAGAACTAAGAAGTCAGCTGACCAAACGGTCAAATCAATGGCAGCCTGTTTGAAGCAGCAGACGGACAAGGAAAAGAGCACCACATCAAACGCACACACCCACCCACACACACTCACTCACTCACACCAAATACATTACCTACACACTGGGTCTCACACAAACAGACACACATTGCACACAGCTCCCTGCATCAGACATGACAGTACACTCAGAGGCCAGCAGGATCATCTGCTCCATGTGTAATGTGTGATAGCAATAGACAGACAGAAAAGGTCCCTGTGCATGTGTGTGGAAAGCCGGGTGCGACTGTGTGTGTGTGTGTGTGTGTGTGTGTGTGTGTGTATGTGTGTGTGTGTGTGTGTGTGTGTGTGTGTGTGTGTGTGTGTGTGTGTGTGTGAGTGTGTCTCTGTGCGTGTGTCTGCATGTGTGTCATTTTGCGTGGACCCCTGTCTAAGTGTGTTTTGTAAGTGTGTGTGTGTGTGTGTGTGTGTGTGTGTGTGTGTGTGTGTGTGTGCGCGTGTGAAAGGCAGCCTGGAGAATTCCATTACCCAGCAGAGAGAGGTAATCGCCTCGGCATTGAGATCAACGTCAGCAGGCCCATGACTGGAGGAGAAGACCTGTGGGAGAGACAGAGGGAGGGAGGGAGGGAGGGAGGGAGGGAGGGAGGGAGGGAGAGGGGAAGTGAGGGAGTGAATAGGCGAGATGGGAGGGAGAGCGACTAGAGAGAGAATAAGTGACCATCACAGCATCACAGTTGGCATAATGTGCTGCCTCCTCTGCTAAGCCGAAAATTGAAACAGTTTCAATGTTAAAAATAATATGCTTCTTCCGAATAAACAACTTCACGGCCGCTATTGTGCTACAAGGCTGAATCTCTAGCAAAACAATATTGCAGCAGTGCAGTGATCAGGTTTTTATTAGTTCTATCTGTTTCTAGTCATCTCAACTGGGGTTCATTGGGAGCTGCAAGTAGAAAGCTAATGGCCTCTTTCTATTGATCTGCAGGGGTTTATATGGACAACATCTCACCTCCAGGTTTTACCATTGAAGGAGGGGGGGGGGGTCTGTGTGTGTACGGGGGTCTGAGTGTGTGTGTTTGTGAGCGAGAGTGAGAGAGACAGTGGGTGACGGTTACACCTCTCTTTCCAAATCAGTCCAGGAGTCAGTCTGAAAGCTCCGACTGTGTGAACGACTCCTGACCTTTACATGGCCAATGCGGTTAATCCTACTGACATTTATAACACACACACACACACACACACACACACACACACACACACACTCCACAATAAACACACCACAACTGGCCCACACATAAAAACACAGGCAATAGCAAAAACAGCCACATATAATCATTAAACAGGCACAACAAATACACACTGAGAGACAACCTGTCATTTCTATGAGAAGGTCACACAGATCAAATGAGAATGTTTTCTAAATGCGCTGTGATTGGTTGATCAAGAAAACGCCTTCACCAGGCTTTGAAAATAGCAGATTATTTCCTGAAGCAGTGGTTTGTGCTTAAAAAAAAGGGTTACTTCAAATGCAGCAAAGCAATACAATCCCAATTCTTGCATCAACCCATTGGCACACCTTTCAAAAATTCGAAGCAGCGATTGGGATTGATCATTCTGCCGAAAAGGCTTTGTACGTGTTTTGAGAAACAAGAGGAGAAAGCAACATATCTATTTTCTCACACGGAGGAGAAGGACTAATTATAACCTTGGGAGCGGGAGAAAAAGAAAAACAGATGAACTTGGTGAAGAAAAGAGTAATGATAGGACGTGCTAGAGTGGTAGGGTAGAAAGAATGCAAGGTAGAAGAGGAGAGGGGAGGGGCACAAGCAGGTCTCCCCCCCTTCTCTCTCTCTCTCTCTTCTCTCATCTCTCCATCTCTCACAGCTGTCTACTCCCTCTCTGTTAAGCCAGTTAAATATAATTGCCTATTCCTTTACCATAACATACAAGACAGGCCGACAGAGGCGAGTGGGACGTATTACCTCTTTAGTGAGATTCCTCCTGGGCCACAGCAGGTATATATTGCGAGAGGTCTGTCACCATGGTGAAGTCCTCTGGGGGCTTGTCAGAAACTTTGATTCCTGTGTCTCGTTGCTGCCCTCTCCTGGTGCCGGGCGGGGCGGTTATTTTGTGGGAGTTCCTCGTCGGCGTCCTTCTTGTTCATGTAATGGCTCCCTTTGTTGAGCCCTTCAGTAAGCCGTGGGAGGCATCGAAGCACAACAACTTTTAGTGTTTACGGATTAGTTCCAAACCGTTGCTTGATGGATGTTGCCGGGTGTGTTCCAGAAAGGTTTCTGGTTGTAGATTGTGTGTGCGTGCGGATGTGCTCGTTTCTGTGTGTGTGAGTGTACATTTAAGCCGTACCGTAAGAACCAATCCCATCCTACCACTTGTAGACTCAATTTCAAAAAGATGAATGGAATAATGTGGAGCAGACCATTCACCAAACGTTGAAAACAATGCTGTTGGGTGAAGCCCACTGCATAAAGGGTGCTGCCCTCCAACCTGTGTCAACACAGACCCTTCAGTACCAGTGTGTCTTGATCCTCCATCCATCCCGTCCTCTCAACCACTTGAAACGGAGTGGTAGCCATTTGTGACTAAGGGCCAACTATGGACCAAGAGCATACACTGTGTGATCTCCCTTCAGCAACCCATGTGTTTGTCACTCCAGGCAACAGAAGACATTATGCAACCATTTCTCCCCCGGATACTCTTTCATATCAGACGGGGAGAAAATGTCACAGTTCTACAGGGAGAGAGAGGTGTAAAAAAAAAGTTGAGCTGTCGAGAAGTAGGGCAAAAGAGAGGGATGAAAAGGAGGAGGGGAGAGAGTCAAAGCAAGGACACAGAAAGGGTGAGGAAAAGAAAGACGAAGAGAGACAGGAAAGAAGAGGTGTTATTATTTACTCAGTGCTTCAGTGACAGAGAGAGAAAGACAATAACATTTGCACCTGTGTGTGTGTGTGTGTGTGTGTGTGTGTGTGTGTGTGTGTGTGTGTGTGTGTGTGTGTGTGTGTGTGTGAGAGAGAGAGAGAGAGAGAGAGAGTGAGAGGTGGCGTCTCCCAGGTGAAGCTCCCAAACATTGTGAACAGGACAGAAGATGAGGAGCAGGACATTGGCTGACACTAACAGCTGCTACCCTTTCACAACACGTCTATTTCTAGAACGCCCCACCCAACCCCAGCATATCTGCAGATGCACTTGAAAACAGATGGGGTTCCATCCAGAGATCTACGATTACATGCGTTATATCTTTGAATCAATTGCTAGGTTTGTAGTAAACCCAGACAATTCTGACGAGTAACAGCCCCGGACATTATTTGAAACGCGACATCAGTGATTATGCCAGTTTACACAGACACCCCAGCAATTATATCAGCCCGCCTATTCAGAAAAGCATGAGAATCCAGCAATTACTCTGGCCTCTTCACTGTAAGAGCTCCATTCTGTCACGAGCAGCCCACCAATGTAGGTGTCTCCTTGACAACAAGGAGAAAATCACAGTAATTAGTGAGAGTAGAAGGAAAATAAAATCCAACCAGTGTTGTCATAACAACCGTTTCCTGAAGAAGGAAAGTAGAAACTAGACCTAGACTTGTAAATTAGACCCTGTCCGGCGCAGCGGGACATACAGTGGCCATTAGCCCAATTTTAGACCTGGCCGACCCTGCAGCTGGGCCAGTATGGCAGGCGGACATTATTAAGAAGGTTTAATGTACAGTAGCTGTTATAAAACGAAACAACTTTTCAATGGACCGGTCTGTCTCTCTGTCTGTTGTCTGAGTAAGTGCAGATTTAAGGTTGAGTTATGTGTGCTCCGTCTGCCGGTGTCTTTCTGTCTGTCTGTCTGTCTGTCTGTCTGTCTGTCTGTCTGTCTGTCTGTCTGTCTGTCTGTCTGTCTGGTTGTAAATCTAGAGCGGCCTCCCTTGTCTGGCTTTGAAATCTTCGTTTATGGCACGTTGCATCCACTCAGAAGAACCTAACCAGCCATGAGGCCAGCAGCAAATTGAGTGCATAATATAGTGTAGTGATCAGCTACCGTTGAAGGGGGGTGAGCGGAGGGAGAGAAGAGGAGATAGAGCAGGGGGGAGAGAAGGGGGGAGAGAAGGGGGGAGAGAAGAGGAGATAGAGCAGGGGGGAGAGCAGGGGAAATAGCAGGGGGGAGAGCAGGGGAGATAGCAGGAGGGAGAAAAGAAGAGATAGAGTAGGGGGGAGAGAAGGGGGGAGAAAAGAGGAGATAGAGCAGGGGGGAGAGAACGGGGGAGAAAAGAGGAGATAGAGTAGGGGGGGGGGAGATAGCAGTGGGAGAGAAGAGGAGAGAGAGCAAAGTGGAGAGAAGAGGAGAGAGAGCAGGGGGGAGAGTAGGGGGGGAGTAGGGGAGATTGCAGGGGGAGAGAAGAGCAGAGAGAGCAGAGGGGAGAGAAGAGGAGAGAGAGCAGGGGGGAGAGTAGGGGGGGAGTAGGGGAGATAGCAGGGGGAGAGAAGAAGAGAGAGGAGCAGAGGGGAGAGAAGAGGAGAGAGCAGGAGGGAGAAAAGAAGAGATTGAGCAGGAGGGAGAAAAGAGGAGAATAGAGGGGAGAGGAGTCGGGCCAGATCATCATTTACAGAAATAATTCTTCAACTGGAGTGAGACTAAAATAAAGCCAGTGAGTTGTTTTCTAAAATCTGAAAACAACTTTTTGTTATATATTTAAAAACCTTTTTCCAATTGTATCCATAATGTAATATTTGTTGAAAATAAGCATGATGGTAAACTCTATGGCTTATTCTAATAGACAGAAAAAATACCTGATCCTTTCTTCAAAACAAGTGATTAGTCAAAGGAGATTGAGTCCAGAAATCACAAACATCTGGGGATCTCAGAGTTAGATCAATATGACACTGCCATCCTGTGGCTAGAAGGTGTCACTTCATCCACAGGACTAGAGCTGCCCATTACGGTAATTTCAGTACTGTAAGGCAATGGGGTCAAGAAGAGATTTTCTGCATTTCATTGGGTTGCTCTTTTTAAAATGATTGGAGAAGCAGGGTCAGGCAGTTAGTCATGGTAAGACGCTCATCTACAAACTAAAACAAGTTTAAGCTAAGTATAACTTATTGTAGAAGAAATTATTTATTGCAGCAAAATAAACACATTAACTTGGTACTGTTCGGGGTTTAAGAACACAAGCCAATAGGTTTTCAGAGTGCAAGCCAAGAGAGCACTCTTTCATTATTTTTGTGGTATCAAAAACTTTTTGTGAGCTAATACAGTATGTCTTAGAGTCATACAAAGTTGTCTAACTGTTCAGCGGTCGCACAAATGCATTCAGATAAAAGCCCTCTAAAACGGCACTTTGTACTGAAAAGCGTAGTTGTATGAAGAGTGATGGGGGATATTTGCAAAAACAAGACAATCATTGAAATCAGAAACAACATCACGGACGAGTTGGGACGTAAAATGTAAAGCAAGGGAGCACTTTCTGCCTTCAAACTGTAAAGTCAAGCTTTAGGTTAAAAAAAATTAAAAATAAAGTATGGGTCTCAAACTTCCACAATTGTTTCAACTATCTATTGTTCATGAATGTTTTACATACATACAGTAACTATGCCAAAACCCATGAAAAATTAAGCAGTATAGAATACTATATACGGAACAGCAAATGTGGAAAGCTTTTTGACCTTCCTTTTCTGACCAACCTGAGAAACCAAATGTGCAGTTTTTATCCCAAATCAAAACATTTACTTATGAGAAGTAAGAAGTACAAGCTGAACCAGGGAGGTGCCTTGGTTGCAAGGAAACCCGGGCAGTCTCCCATACAGTGAAGACATGTAGTCCACTTTACTGCACTCTGTAAACATTAGAATACCGCGCATATTAAAACATGTTAACCAACTAATGCTTCATTTAGTGTCACTTTTCATGTCTCAAACTATGTTGTATGTATGTTTCATGTTTCAAACTGTCATTGAAAAGTTTTTTCCCAACTAATTCCAAGTTGTTTTGGTACAGTAATGCATTATTACTTTGACAGTAGCATTTGACAAGAGTTTCACAATAAGGGGTAGAAGTGCAGCTGAAGCAAGCACAAACAGACATGCAGAGTGAAACACACACATAAACACACACACACACACACACACACACACACACACACACACACACACACACACACACAAAGCTAACAACCAGACATATGGAAAGGACGGCATACAAATGCACACTCAATTTGTCAATTACAAAACAGGCAACATGATCATTTTTGCCGAAAACAGTGGTGTGTTCTAAATGTCCTTCTTTCAATGATGTAAATGATTACTCTGTTATACAGCATGGAGCAAGCTCTCAAAGAACTACGGATAATTAGCCAGCAAAAGCAGTAGTGATACTATCCTTGTACACAGCCTTCAGATTTTCATAAAATCCTCTGAAATGGAGCATCATTATTTCCAAGAAACTAGAATCAAGATCAGGACTTTAAAGTCTTGGGTTAGGTTCTCACCGAGAAATGTCATGTCTGATGAAGACTTATGCTTGAGGAGTATGTACAAAATGTTTTATTGCATATATTACATGATGTATATGCTCCCGCGTCTCAGAAGCTGTGTTTATTTTTTACTTGAGAAACAGTACACACATCAATAATTGCTACTATTGTTTCAGTGAATAGAAGTGAATGGCTGTTGACCAACCTGCACACATATATTGATTTTGACATGTTCTACCTTTGTGACACCTTAGCTTAGCTCAGTGACACTGATATGTACAGTATAGATACTACAGTTGTGTTTGTATGAGTCAGACATACACTTGCATAGATCCAGTAGGCTTTCCGTAAATATATAAAGTGAACATGATGTAATATGCGTCATTCTTAAAGGTCCCTCATAATTCAAGCCAAACAGACAGAGCTGAGAGGATTTGAATGATTTCGAATGAACCTCTAGTGGTTAAAAAATAAATTGCATTGAGGAAGTATTTGTCATAATTTTGTCAATGGACCTCGGTCAGGCAGTTTTCTTTGCCCCTTTCTGAGAGAGGAAGCAGTCACTCAGCAGAAAGAGCAGACTTGTCCATGACCCATGAAGGCTCTGTTCCTCAATTAAGACGCAATGGAGAGCGAGAGCCCTTTCCTAGTGGTGGTAAATGCCCATCAATGCCCAAACGCTGTGATCCAGCCACTTCTCCTGTTGTGGCGTCCGCTTTCTGTGTCGTCTCACAGTCATCTCTGCGTCCTTGTCAATATCCATGAATGCAATAGTCATCTTTGTCAATTTCAACTTTTTGGATGGGAAAATACAGTAAAAAGTAAAAAAGTAAAAAGTAAAAAGTAAAAAGCGTGCACGCTCCATTCAGCCAGTTTGACAGAAATATCGAATTGATTTTGACTGCCCAATCGCCAGTGAGCGTGAGTAAGGAGGGGGTGGGTGTGTGTGTGTGTGTGTGTGGGGGGGGGGGGGGTAGAGGCGGGACTTAAGAGCTGTCACTCATCAGGAGATAAGGGAGGAAACGAAGAGGCAGCTGAGGAAGAGGAAGACGGAGAGGGTGATGGTACACGCTCCACCACAGTCCTTGGCATTTTCCTAGAAAGACATATACGTTTCTATGTTACATTTGAAGCAGTACATTTCACATTCAGCTCTAAAAAAAAAAAACACTAAACAAGAAAATCAACCCCTCATCATTGAACCCAGGTTTGTTAGGTGCAGTATATCTCAAACACCTTGGATTGCCAGTCATGTATAGGAGCAATGAAAGGCTAACCTGAGGGTGGTAGGCATGGCAAGACTCCGGCCTTCGGCGAATCTTCTGAGACCTCATCCTATTGCATTTCACTGAGGCGTTATGTACTTCGGAGTCAAAGGTCAGTATCAGTGTAACAAAATGAACACCCACACCCACACACGGAAACATCAAGATCATCTCCATTCATATACACCAGGACTGCATCAACACTCCCAGGAACACATACCATACAGTGGCCAGGTTAAAAAGACATATATCAAAACTCAAATGTCAGCAAAACATATGATCAGTTTGAAAAGCTACACTGACTGTCTAGAGAAAGGATATATTTGACCTCCTTGGGCTCCATGGTGATTGGTCGATACTGTCGTGAGCAGTCACAGTCAGCCTGGACCACCAGCATCAACAGGTTACTCTCTGGGATCTGCTGTGTCACAAACATTCTGCAAACACACACAAAGGACAAAAATTCAGGCATGCAAAAGATGTATCAAATAAATAAATAAAATAATCAAATTCTCTGATATTTAGATAGCAATTACCTCTTTGTCCACTAGAAGGCACTATAACACTGCAGTACATTACAACTTTACAATGCGTCCTCCATCAGGGGATGGAAGCCTACCCGGAGTGTGGCAGAACCATGTACGTAAGATGACTAGTGTTGACTGATGCTGTGTATGTGTGTGTGTGTGTGTGTGCACGCGCGTTTGACAGTAAGCCCAGAGGGCCGCTGCCTGGCTAGGAGGGATAAACAGACCACAGAGGACAGGTTAAAGGACGGAAACATTGAGAGGGAAGGAGAAAGGAAAACTGTGATGTCGAGATGAAATATATGAAGTGTGAATTATGCAGTAAATTGAATCTCAAATATAAATAGCTAAGGACAGGATTCAAAGGAACAGAGAGGCTAAGGGTGAAGGATGGAGAGGAAAAGAGGGATAAAAAGCCATCAAAGTGAGGGCGGAGAGATGAGCTTATTATCTTTGATGGAAATAAATCTTTGAACATAATCTGACAGACTGGTGGAGCGAGCCGGGCTACTTAACTTAATGGACTGATGGCGCAAAAGAATGAAAAGTGTGTGTGTGTGTGTGTGTGTGTGTGTCTGTGTGTGTGTGTGTGTATGTGTGGGTGCGCGCGTGTGTGTGAGTGACGTCTACGAGCAGGCCTGTGCTGCTGTGTGTTGGTCTCACTTCTGGCAGCGTCCACACTTGATAAGGCTGTTGGTCTCCTTGATGGAGGGCTCGTAGACAAAGCTGGGGTACTCCGTGTCACATGGCTGCAGGATGTCTCCTTTCTTCTTATGGGCCGACGCTGTGGCCAATCAAAAACAATCAAAAACACGCAGGACAAATCAGAAACCAGAAGCAACTTAGAAGGTGTTAATATCTCAAAGGTGATTTATTATATTGACACATTTATGTAGTTCAACATTAGAATAGTACCAATAGTATTGATGACTGTTACATATTTTGGTTCTCTTCATAAATTAATTACCAAAATGAGGAGGACCTTTTAAATTTGAATAGCAAATAATGTACTTTAAGATGGCTGCCAGTTCAATTTAAGATCTGCCTAAATGGCTGCACTCCCAGTATGAACCCTTTAACGATGTGTAAACACATTCAAGATGGCTCACCACTCAGCACACATACTTCTCAAGATTACTTTTGCTGGCATGAACTCACTCTGATAAGATGTGGTCTTAGGATAAACTAGAGGGTATGTACTGTAAACATAGATACGTGTGTGTGTGTGTGTGTGTGTGTGTGTGTGTGTGTGTGTGTGTGTGTGTGTGTGTGTGTGTGTGTGTGTGTGCACTTAACACGCCCATCATCCCCACCCCACACCGTACCCTTACTGCTATCTAAGTGTAGGGCTTTGGTTAAAGATGTTGGAGGCATAAATCATTGACAAGCTGAGACCTTCTGCTCAGAGAAATACTCTATCTTTTAGAAACCTCAATCACACACGCACACACACATAAGATGTAATACAAACACCCCCCCCCTCACACACACACACACACACACACACACACACACAGAGACACACACACACACACACAACAAATCAGTTGTCGAGGTCATGGAAATGTTAGGACAATGGCAGGGCTGATGGATACTCACACACTTGGAATGAGGCCTTGGCTTGATGGGTGGATGAACGGATGGCATGGGGGAGGGGGGGAGGGACGAGGCGGAGGTTAAGACCATCGACAAGGTGGATGATGATGACCGCAGATGTGAGTTACCGATGCAGCAGACGCAGATGATGGATGGATGGACGGAGAGATAAATGAGAGAGGGAGCGTAAGAACGTGAAGAGAGCCAGAGACAAGACTCAGAGAGCGATTGAGGTCGCAGTGAATGATGCATGATGAGAAACCAGACGGGGGGGGGGGGGGGGGGGGGGGCGTACACGGTGGGTGAAAGAGGATGGAAACACAGCACACACAAAGTCTCAGAGAGGCCTGGACGTTGTGCATATCTCTTACATACATTCATCTAGGTTTGTCTGGAACCTTAAGCTTTTCTGTTCTCCTTTCCAAACAGAGATGCAAGCTGCTTCAATAAGGAATCACTATTGCGATGAACGGAGCAATCTAAGATCAACCATCGGCTAGGTAAAACCCTCTAACGCAGCCCGCAGGGTGAACGTTCCAAAGACAGAGAGCCTGGCTGTGGGTGAGCACACGGTGTTTCCGTGTGCCTCGCTGTGTGCCGTTGCCCTCTGGAGGCTGTCTTTGTGATCCTCCACTCTCAGTCTCATCCTGACAACCTGCACACGCTGGTCCCCGTCTTTGGTCGGTTGGTTAGTTGCTGTTTACGAGTCGAGCACACTGATACACACTGTCCCACTGGGTCTCACCCTCAGCAAACGGGTCCGAGTGCCACAGTCCACAGATGTTGAACTCCAGGAGGACCCTGGAACAGGCAGAGAAAAACACGAAGACTGAGTGAGAGAAGAGCTGGGTTTCACTTGAGTTTTAAGTTAGGTAGCCAGGCAGATTTGGGGCCTATTTAAAACCTCTGACTGTATTTCCTGAGGTCCTTGTCGTCGTTGTTACCTCCACAAAACCCGCAAACAAACACACAACAGCAACTTACAGCATGAAGTTGGTGAGGAACCATTTGAGAGCTGCTACCAAACCATAGAATGGCTGTAGGGAAAAAAGACAGATGAGAAGTGTGATATAGACATCCACACTATTGTGTATAACCAGCCCCCTACAGACTCTCACACACACACATACACAAACACACAACCCGACACACAGTTTTAATACGTACATTGAGGAGAGGTCGAGCACGGTTGGCAGAATGCAAACTCATCTTACACATGGCTTGGTAGTCATAGAGAGATACCCTGAGGGAGAAGAGATACCAACACAACACACAAGCACACACACAGAAGCAGTTGTTACGTAATATCCTGCGTTACATCAAGCGGAAAACCTTCTTTTGGCCTGTTAAAAATAGTTTATCACTCATGAGAGTTTGACATAAAAGGAGAGGAGAGGGGCAGTGTGGAGCTCAAAGCGGCTTCATGGACAGGATGAAAGAGACGCACACAGCTACATAAAGACACAGGCTAATGGTGGGGTAGATTTACAAAAGGATGAGTTGATGGACAACGAATAAATGGATGAGGACAATCCTGATAGAACTCTCCATCGTCTACAGTCGGGAGACGGCCAGATGGATGCCTAAGTGATGGACAGGGGCATTGACTGATTGATGAGCTGTACCTTTTAAACATGCCCATCCGGATGAGTTGTGCCATCACCGATCCGTCCACCTCCCCAAAGAACCTACCGACCTATGGGAAGAGAGAGGCCCTGCGTCAGGCTCACACACTCAAACATAAGAGGTCGTTGCTGCGTCAAAGGAACCGCAGTGCGTAAAACGTCACAGGACAACGTCACAGCACGGCATCGGAACCCACGGCGTCACGGGCCACGTGGCCTTCTCAGGAGACCATATTAGGTCAACTCCGGTCCCTCCCGAACCTCAACCTCAGCGTCCACTGCTCTAGCCGATGGGGAAGTGTTTCCTCGCTTCCTACCTTCATGCCTGTGACTAAACAAGGCGCCATGAATAATCGATTCCCCAAGTCATTCTGTTTATGCAGCTGTTTTGTTGTGTTTGGGGTGAGAGCGGTTCAGCTGTGTGTTTCTCCTCTTTCCTTTTTTTTTTCTCCGCTCTGAGTCCGTTCCCTGTTTCATTTCCTCTCCTCTCTTCTGCTTCTCTTTCGTGGCTACCTCTCCAAAGATCAGCAGCACCTGATTATTCATTTTGGACACCTAGGTTAATTGGTTTGAGTTTGTAGGCACAGCCCAGAGTGCTGTGCAGCAGGTAGTGTTGTTTGGAGTCTAGTGTCTTGGTTGTCGTTTGTGTGTATCGTTTTATTAGTTAAATTGTTTTGGTGTATGCATGGACATTGTTTTATTAAAGCCACTGAATCCCCTGCACCTGCGTCTCGACAACGGGAATCGTTACCTCCGCTCTGCTCTGCTCACCTAATGTAGCAAACACTGTAGCTGGAGATTATCTGGCCTCTTTTGATTGAACCAATGAAGCAGAGACTACAGCTTGCAATCGAAAAACAGATTAGGCTAACACATATATTCATGCACAAACACACACGAGATGACCAGATTGCAATTATGCAAATAATAAGAATGTTTCAGTCATGAAGTCGTGACGGCCTGTTTGACACTGTGTTGTGAAATAACACTGTGAGATGCATACTTGAGTTACCTAGAATGTTCTGATCCCTATCTAAGCTCACGTCTCGTTTAAGTTCCTGGGAAACTTCTCACCTTGCGTACACTGAATTTAGTGACAGGTAATCAATGTGGATCCAATGGTCGACCTATTCTGGAAGAACAATCAGCACCCTGTGGTGACCATTTGGTTACTTTGTTATCCGGCAGGAAATCCCTTGAGAAAGCATATGGTGACCAGGGAAAATACAATAAAGTTTCAATAAACCTCAATTCCCAAGATGTTACATTACTGTTAGACCAATGAGAATTGACCTCTCTTTCCTGTCTATATAAACTGTGACTTTATTGTTTGGGGTTAAACTAGGAGCTCCCCACAGACATTTAAATAAACCGTTACTTTGACTCAGGAAATTGTATTTGTGTTCAAAGTCCTTCTTGCACCTCAGGGTGATTTCCACCACAACACTGGCTCTGTGTGGTAAAGATGTGCTGTGTCATTGATTAAGATTAGATTTGTTTTGTTTAGTCTTCCTCTCATTGAAGAAAAAGTGTCAGTAGATCTCATCGTCTGAGATTTATAAAGCCTTAACATTTAACGTCATTTAACATTTAAACTACAATTGTACATCGAGCTTTGATGAAAAGTCAAGGACGTTTTGCCAGGTCTGACTAGCCACTACGTAGCCTTCCTGAATAGAAATAATAGTAAATAGTACATGACATGAAAAAGGAAGGTATGATGTCAGGACACCATGTGAATGTGCACCACGGTCAGCCTTTGAGATCTCTAGATGCTGTATGTGTTTGTGTCAGTAATCTAAATGGTGATAAATATGAAGTGGGCCAGCTGTACCATGGATTTCCTCCCGCGGACACAGGGAGGAGAGAGAGACACAGCACAGCTCTATGGCTGTGGCTAAGATGGACTGGGAGGGGGCAGAGGGATTAGGGGAGAGGTTTAGTGGTAACCTCTTCACCCTCCGTCTCCCTTTCCCTCTTTTTCTCCCTCCCTCTCTCTCTCTCTCTCTCTCTCTCTCTCTCTCTCTCTCTCTCTCTCTCTCTCTCTCTCTCCCTCCCTCCTTCCCAGCCACCTCTCCCTCTGCTCGACCATCTGTGACCAGTGGCCCAGGGATCACCGCTGATCCCAAGCCCTCTGTCGCAGAACGCATCCTCTCTCTGCCTCTTCTTTTCTTTCTTTCCCTCCTCTCCCTCTCCATCTTTTGTTCTCTCCTTGGCTCAGGAGACACAGAGGGGAAACAACGGATAAAAGAGGGTGAGTAGGTGGCGGAGGAGACACCATTGGAACAGGCCAACCTCAGCTCACAAGTAAACAGCTGTTTTCAAGCTAACCTCGCTCACAAGTCAAAAGTTGGTTACAAGCCAACCTCAGCTCGCGAGTAAAACGTTGGTCTGGGCCAACAACCGCAGGTTCCCTAACAGCACGGATCAACCTTGCCATGGCATGGAAGTCCGGTAGTGTCAAACAGCTGTTGCCAGGATTACAAGCTTTTTAAGGAATAAGGGGGGGGGGGGGGGGGGGGGGGTGGGGGGGGCGGTACAAAGGCCCAAGGTGACTCACATCTTTACGGTCTTTGGAGATGATAGTAAAACCGTTGTTGTCGATGACAAAGCAGTTGATGTCCTATTAGAAAGATAAAGAGTCAGAGCGATAGAGGGAGAGGGAACAAGAACACCATGTTTATTGGCAATAATTGAAGTTAACTACTGCAGATATATCGCTGGAGAATGTACTTTCATGCACCAGGTAGCACTATTTCTTTTTTGCATATAGTCTTTCAAAATTGCTTTAGATGTAATGGACAGTAATGTCAGTTTATTCTTATTTTTCAATT
>CM030172.1:17197140-17202140 GCA_017639675.1 Aplochiton taeniatus | reverse complement strand
AAGAGAGGAGGATGAGAGGAGGAAGAGAGGAGGATGAGAGGAGGATGAGAGGAGGATGAGAGGAGGATGAGAGGAGGAAGAGAGGAGGATAAGAGGAGGACACAGACAGACAGAGGAGAGGCAGATGGGAAAAAGAGATAAATGGATGACGAGAGAGCAAGGAAGAGAGGGGAGCTTGGGGATTGTGTGTGTGTGTGTGCGAAGGTCACCTCCAGTCATTGTTAAAAGACCAATGACCACAGCTACGGTGGACAAGCCTAGGGGACTGAAGCCCAAGCCTAAGGCTAAATGTATCAAACAAACACACACACACACACACACACACACACACACACACACACACTGGCCGAGGAACAGACAAACAGGGGCATACACACAGCGTCACAACGCCACAGTGGACAGGCCTCTCTCTTCTTATTGGATCATTACTCACAACCTTGTCTTTTCGGATTGGTTCATTACTCTTGACCTTCTCCGTTTGGGATTGGTCTGTTACCTATGGCCTGTACTGGTACCTCAAAACCTTCACAGCAGGGACAATGTGTCAATGTCCAGCAGGGTTCACATGGACTATGGCCGTTCATATATGGCCCCACATCTACATCCTAAGTGGGACAGTTGAACATGTTAATGGGTCATTAGTCTGATGAGAACTGGACCTCGTTAGTTCTAAAGGCATGAAGCAGTGTTACAAAATGGACTGTTTACTGATTATAAATATTCAGAGAGATATTTTAGCTCTGTGCTCTAGCACCCGTAAAACAAAATGCCAAATGAGGACTCCTAGTGAAACTATATTAGTTTCTTCCTATTTGAACACACTGTATGCGCTAAAACATTTGCATGGCAAATTGTGTGTGTGTCTACGTGCGTGTGTGTGCGTTTGTGTGTGTGTGTGTGTGTGTGTGTGTGTGTGTGTGTGTGTGTGTGTGTGTGTGTGTGTGCGTGCATGCGCGTGCGTGCGCGTGTGTGTGTTTGTGTGTGTGTGTTTGTGTTTGTGTGCTATCCTCCTAGGCCCTTTCTCAGAGTGTTTCATGGGTGATTAGGTTTAATAGGTGGTACTGCAGCAGACACACAAAGAAGGTCTTTATGACAAAGACAGAGAGAGAGAGAGAGAGAGAGAGAGAGAGAGAGAGAGAGAGAGAGAGAGAGAGAGAGAGAGAGAGAGAGAGAGAGAGAGAGAGAGAGAGAGAGAGAGAGAGAGAGAGAGAGAGAGAGAGAGAGAGAGAAGGACAAGAAAGAAGAAGGATGACAAATAAGGAAGACAGTAAGGTTATGAGACAGAGTGATAAAAAGTAAAGAAGGTGGAAGAGAGAGTAGGGAGGTGGAAATATAAATGGATGAATAGTAAAGAGAGAGAGAGAGAGAGAGAGAGAGAGAGAGAGAGAGAGAGAGAGAGAGAGAGTTAAAGAGAAAGAGATGGACCAAAAGCGGTTAACAATCTGCATCGGATTGGATCCAATTAATTGATTTAATGATGCAAGATTTTATTCTATTGGCCAGAGGGGAACAAAAAATTTTAGATGATTAATGTTATGATCATGGCTCTCTTTCATTTCCGCAGAGCACGGACTGAATCATTTAATCATGCCGAGAAAGAGGAAAGAGGGAGAGAGAGGGTGGGAAGTATGGAGGGGCTGAACGCGAAAGAGAGAGAGAGAGAGAGAAAGAGAGAGAGAGAGAGAGAAGCAGATCGTCACAAATATGAGATGCAGAGATGGGATGAGAGGCCTCGAGAAAAAGGTCTCCCGGTCTCACTGCTTTTGACGTTCAGGGGTGGAGGGTCTAAGGTCCTTCTGAGGTCAGTAGATTTGACCAAACAAAGGGTGTCAAAAGCAGAACACAGGAGCGAGAGAGAGAGAGGGAAAGAGAGAGGTGGGCCAAGCAGCAGACAGAGTTACCAACCAGGAGTCATGCTGAGCTGACAGCAAAGCTTTCTGGTTGGTCCCTGAGCAAGCTGTCACAACCAATTAATGTTTTAGTGGGAGAGTGCTCCTGCTCAGCTATTGGAGGATTGGATTAGAGCAACTTGGGCCCTCTCTGCAATTCACTGGGCAAGTGAGCGCGTGTGTGAACATGTGTTTACGTGTGTGTGTGTGTGTGTGTGTGTGTGTGTGTGTGTGTGTGTGTGTGTGTAATTACGGTATGCTTATGACGTGTTCCAGTGTTGACATTTTACTCACTTATCATTGGTTTGAAACTGAGCTTCAACGTCATTTCCTCTTAATCTTTTAGGAGTATGATGTCACAGACGTCTTAGCTCATTGGCTGTCGGCACAGAGTCTGCATTCTTTTTGACCAATGAGGTAAGGCCTTAGTTAAAAGAGTGGGGGTTTTAAATTATTTACATTCAAATTAGGGTAGAAAAATAGGATGTTTAATTTTGCATACCTCGGAACAGTTAAAGCATAAAAGTTTCTTGACAATGAACAGCTGAACATTACTGACTACACTAAGTCCTCATTCAACAACACAACCAGTCCACTCTCCATATCTGTGTGTGGGTGTGAGTGTGTGTACAATGTCTGTATGTGTGTGTCTGTATACGTGTGTGCGAGTGCAAGGAGTCGTGACCAGTCTGTATTACTCTGGAGGCCAAAGGCCATGCTCGAAGACCACTGTATGGTCATACACACAGCAACAGTAATACCCACAAACAAATACAATAATAATCTCACACAATTAAATGCACAGAAACACATCCACAAATTGAGAATAGATTGTTTGTGTGTGTGTATATGCAAAGTACATTTCTATAAAATGTTAAGTTATGCTTGGCACTACTGCCCCTCAATTATAGAGGTGGTTCAAGAGGTGGAGGAGGGTGAATTCATAAGAGAGAGAGAGAAAGTCTGAAGAAAGAATCGGAATAAAAGACAGAGAAAAGGAGCGAGAGAGGGAAGAAAGAGGAAGGAGAGAGGAAGGCAAACGGAGAGAAGAATAGAGAGAGGGTGAGTCATCCTCTCCACCAATCCCAGCTCATTGCTGGCTCTGCCTGTTGCTTAGGTAACGTGATGTCATCTCAGCCCCTGGTGCGTGTGTGCGTGTGTGTGTGTGTGTCTGTGTGTGTGTGTCCAGTCAGTTTGTTTCAGGTTGTTAATCCGGTTGAGCAGAAAAGGATTTCGATCTATGATGGAGGGGAAACACAATAGCTTTATTCTGGACGACCCCCCCCCCCTCCCCTTCTCTTTTAATTTATTCATTCTCACCTCCTCCTCCTTGTAACGTCCATCTCTGTCTCATTGTCTCTTTCTCTGAACATTTTTATCCAGTTTCTCTCCATTTATGCCTGTCACTTATTTCTCCTTTTCTGACTGCTCATGGTTTCCTCTCCTCTCCTCTCCTCTCCTCTCCTCTCCTCTCCTCTCCTCTCCTCTCCTCTCCTCTCCTCTCCTCTCCTCTCCTCTCCTCTCCTCTCCTACCCTCTCCTCTCCTCTCCTCTCCTCTCCTCTCCTCTCCAAATCCTTTCATCTGTCTGTCAAGAACAGATTGGTCTCCAGAACAAATCAACTTTGTCGAATTAACGAGAGACTTTGATTTGGCTTTGAGAGGATCACAATTCCAACAGTGGAAGCGAGTGTGTGTGTGTGTGGGTGTGTGTGTGTGTGTGTGTCCATGTGTGTGTGTGTGTGTGTGTGTGTGTGTGTGTGTGTGTGTGAGGATGTACTTAGGAAATGAAACTTGGTAATCCACCAACTGTTCAGAAAAGACCCAGAATTAAGAATGGGTCCCTATTGCCCTGGTCTATACATACTCTCTGCTAAGACAACAAACACACACTCGCACAGACACATGTACACACTGAAGCACACACACATATTTACATTTGAAGTTAAACATATGTTTGTACATTTTTTTTCAACACTTTTTATCCGTTACCAAGTGCTCAAAACTCGAAAAGATGACAGCTCACATACAAAGTCAAGCAACAACGGGATATATTTAGACATCCTGTGTCTATGCAGTGGAACCTTCTTTCAGAGAGGAGCTGGCCTTGTTAGCAGTGGGCAGAGAGGAGATGCCGTTACTGAAGAATGAAGGCTCCAGAGGCGTCAGTCCACTTCTCGGCTCTCCTCTCACCCACTGGGCCACTAGAAGGATAGCATAGCGAGCTACAAGCCCACGCATACACACAGTGCACCCATACACACACACACACACACACACACACACACACACACACACACACTGTATCCACCAAACACTCAGATGACTCACACACACACACACACACAGACACACACACACACACACACACACACACACACACACACACACACACACACATACACACACACACAGGCACACGAATACACATTAAGAGTTCCACTCTGAAGTACAGCTAACCAACACAAGCAGAGTTAAAAGGAGCCATTAGAAGGAGAAAAGGAACACATGTGAGAACAAAGGAGGAGGGAAACTGCCCTGGCGTTTCCAGGAATACAAGACAGGAAGAGAAAGAGCCTCAGCAGTACCAGTTAGGGGTCCACCCGGGACACTGGGCTCGGAAGCCCCGCAGTGGCATTCAAAAAAAGTCTCAAACGTTCAAGTAGAATTCCTACTCTGCTAGAAACAGTGGAAATTAGGGCCAGGATTCCTGCAGCTGAGAGTGTGTGGACTACACAGGCCGGTCGATAGGGGGGGATCCAGGATGATTCACGGTCTGGGGGGACACCTCGGACCACTAAGACATTCTTAACAGAATAGAAGACCCTGTGAGGGCTGTTTGTGTGCGAGTCTGTACCTATATGTTGGTCTGCAGTCCTATCGGGGTGTGTGTGTGTGTGTGTGTGTGTGTGTGTGTGTGTGATTTAGCACCTCATTGGGGCAGTGTCAGTGCAGATGGAGCACCTCAAGGTTTTTATATTATCACCATCAGAGTGCAGCTAAATCAAAACTACAACATCCAGGGACCAGGATCACACACCCTATCTATCAACACTTTGGGGAGGGCCCACGCATACACACACACACACACACACACACACACACACACACAC
>CM030172.1:17177140-17184640 GCA_017639675.1 Aplochiton taeniatus | reverse complement strand
GCAAACCACACCACCTGTCTGACCAAGGATACCCTGAGAGTGTTCCACTGAAAATGTCACAAAGCCAAAGGTGGCATGGCTGAGGGACGGCATGCTGGCCTTGGCTGTCTCTCTCGCTCCCTCTTCCTCTCTCTCTTTGTCATGCCGAAACACGCACACTCTCACGCTGGAATGCAGACACTGGGACGCTCACCGTGGAATACACACACGGGGCACCCACGCACATCCACACACACACACTTTCAGAAAACCCACAAACCCACGCCGGCACACACACAGGCTGAGCGGTATCCAAGGGGTGTCCAAGCTTCATTGCTGAGCGATTGCAGAGTCGTGCTCCACACACATTCTATTCATTCTGTTCTTTTCCAGAGCTGTTTTGTTTAAAGCTCTGCGTGTTCAGGTAGTGACCTATGTAATTCCAACAGCCCACAGCATCTGGCATGTTCCCTCAGCCAGCCAACTAAGTGATCCCCTGGTTCTCTCTGTCCTCCAGCCCCAGTCCTCCTGTGGGTGTTCTGCCTCCTCTCCACCTCGCTGGGCCTGTCCAGGGCGTGCCCCCCTCCCTGCCTCTGCTCCAGCTCCACCGTGGACTGCAGCGGACGCTCCCTCTCCAGCCTCCCCACGCTCGCCCTGCTCCCGCCGGGGACGCGCTCCCTCCTGCTGCCCAACAACAGGCTCTCCTCCCTGGGCGGCGCCTCTTTCACCAACCTCTCCTCCCTGGAGCTCCTGGACCTGTCCAACAACTACCTGGACCACCTCCCCGCCGGGCTCTTCCGGGACCAGGGCAACCTGACCCGGCTCCGCCTGCACAACAACTCCCTGACCGGGCTGGACCGGGGCCTGTTTCAGGGCCTGGCGGCGCTGCAGAGCCTGGACCTGTCCCTCAACGGCCTGTCGGCGGTGCCGCTGGGCCTGATGGACGAGCTCCAGGGCCTGCGCTGGCTGTCGCTGGCCGGGAACCGTCTCCACGGCCTGGAGAGGGCCGCCTTCGAGCCCCTGGCCAACCTGCAGCACCTGGAGCTGGGGGGCAACCCCTGGGAGTGCGACTGCAACCTGAGGGACTTCAAGCACTGGATGGAGTGGCTGCTCTACAGAGGTGGGTGGAGCCAGAGCGGGGGAAGGGTGGTTGCGAAGTAGTCTGGGCGTGTTTGATTTGCAGGGAGGAGTTTGCCGTCTGCTCGCGAGTGTGACCGTAACCAGCGCCACGTCCAAATAAGGACGGCATATTAAAGGACAAGGAATAGCCACGGACGTCGTATTCATTCTCCATTTGCATGAGCGGGCATAGAGAGAGGCGCGGGCGTTCTAGGCTGAGCGGTGGTATCATGGGATACAGTGCTAGGGGCCACACTGTGTGTGGACGGAAAGGGTGTCCTGACCCCTAACAGTGTTAGAACAGGCACAACGGACTAGGGACACCAGCGGACAGCACCAGCCCCACTCACCACTTAGAGAAACTGTGCCTCTGCCTCTCTCTCTTCTCTCTTCCGTCCCCTCGCTTCTCTCTCGCTCTTCCTGCCATGTCCTCTAAAAGCCTTTCCTCTGTTTTTTCCCTTCCACGCACAATGTCTTACTACTTAAACCCAAAATAGGTCTCTCTCTCTTTCTCTCCTCCTGTCTCTTTCTTTGCCATCTGGACTGGCCCCTAAAGCTAATTTACATTGTCTTCTAACATCAGAACACAATAAATCGTGGGGGGAGCTTAATGGCGGTGTAATAAAGGTGGCAGGGTGAACCATTAAAGTGTCAGGTTCCCACCTGGCCTCTTCCGGCTGCTGGAATATTGATGGGGTTATTCTGACAGACATCCAGCCCTGCATACAGAGGGCTAGGAAGCAGGCAGTCCTACACCAGAACAGGTTTTCCCTGCCAGGGGTAGAGACTGGGCCGCTGCCCCCGTGTCCCACCCTGGAGGGTCATGCAATCACCTGCTGCTGGCGCCGGGCCAAGATAGGGAGGAACAAGGGGCAAAGGAGAGAAGTAGAGAAACAGAAGGGGGAAAAAAAACGGTTGACATCTAGAGTGGTAAAATGACGAAGGAAAAACAAAAACAGGAAATGCCCGTATCTATGCGGCACACTTTTGTCTATTTGCTCCCAGGTCTCTGAGGAGCGTGTGTGTGGGTCCATCTGTTTGCACCGGTCACGTGCCGGACATTATCCCCACCTCGGTGGTCCCAGTCAGCCTCAGCATGCTAGGGGAGTCTGAGCGGAGGCTGAAGCCGGGCTACGTTCAGCGTGTGTCAGGAACACTCAGCTAGCTTTAGCTTCTCACGTAGCCGCGCGCCCAGAGGCAAAGCAGGACATTTACCATAGCACAGTGACATTCTCACAGCAAAATGAAACAAACAGGAAATTCGGCATTGATTTTCTGTATGGCTGTGTTGCCCTCCACTCTCACTCTCGACGAGGCTCTGTTCTTCTCGATGGTCTTTTCAGTTGTCTTTGCCGTATTGCCCTATTTCTGTAGACTCCGTGCCATTCTCCTCAGCTCTGAACTGTGTTCCTGTGGTTTCGTAGGACCCTGGAAACACCTGTGTTACGCAGCGGGATGGTTGCTTGAGGCTAAAGACCATTTTCTGCTGCCTCCTCTTCATCTAAATCAATCTATTTGGTCTCAGCGTGCAGCCTGGAGAAAATATGTTGAGACCAATGCAGTGTGTGATAACACCCCCTCCCGTCCCGATGGGAACCACAGATAAACGCGCACACACAAACGCGTATGCACACGAATACAAACACACACAACATTTCCTGCATGCATGTAATCTCATTAATTATAGAGCGGCTTAAGTCGAGACGCCATGTTCAACTCTGTGTGGGGTTGCAATGTGTGTGGGTGTGTTCCTACCGCAAGGTTCCGCGAGTGTTTGATGGCGGTGTGTGAGTCACCCAGTGAGATTGTCTACAGATAGATAATGTAGGCTGCAATTCATTCTATTACCCTGCCCTCACCTTGTCTCTGTCTGCCTGCATGCCTGTCTTCTCTGGCAGCTATAGTGAAAGACATAGGGGCCCTGTTAACTGTCTCACTCCCTGTCCGGCGAGTATATGTTATTTTTTCTTTAGCTTCATGGCTGTGCCCTTCGGAGCTGTTTTCTGCTTCTTTATGCTCTCTCTCTGCCTCTGCTTGTCTTTCGTTCTGTCACCCTCCCTGTCTGCTTCGCTTTCCTTCCCTCAATAAACAAATACTGATTCGTTTCCCTTGGCTTGTTGACTGACTGAACCCTGAACACATATACCCGTTTTGTTGACCGTGCTTCCTGTCTCTTAGGAGGGAAAGTGGACGGGGTGGAGTGCACCCTCCCCAAAGACCTGCGCGGGCGGGACATCCGAGGCGTTCCCGTGGAGATGTTCAACTACTGCCTTCAGCTGGAGGACGAGAACGGAGGGGGCGGGGCGGCTCACGGGGCCGCGGGGGGCGGAGCCGGCACCGGGGGAGGGGGCTCCTCCCCGCCCTGCAGCCGCTCGCTCAACCCCAGCAGGGCCCCGCCCACCTCCGAGCCCCTGGAGCCGGCGGGCGCGGCGGGGGACGGGGCGGGGGGGCCGCCCGAGTGCGTGCGGCAGCGCTACCGGCCCGTTAGCGTGCGGCGGGCCATTGGCACCGTGGTGGTGGCCGGCGTGGTGTGCGGCATCGTCTGCATCATGATGGTGGCCGCCGCGGCCTACGGCTGCATCTACGCCTCGCTCATGGCCAAGTACCAGAGGGAGCTGAAGAAGAGGCAGCCCCTCATGGGGGACGGCGAGGGCGACGGCGACCCGGAAGACAAACAGATTTCCTCTGTGGCCTAGAGGGGCGGCAGTGAGGGTCAAAGGGCTGACTAGAGGACAGGTGCTGTTTTTATATACGCCCGTGCACCGCGATCAAGTGATGCTGATACACACACAGATATATACACAGACAAATACAGACATTGAAACACAAACAGCCATTGATTCACATACACACACACACACACACAGACAAACACACTTTCATAGCGCTACTGAAACACACCCACCATTTCTTTAATTCGCTTTTTGTTAGTTTGTCTCCTGTGTGGATGCTGTTCCTATTGCACTGCTTGTTAAGGATCCTGTCCTAAACCGTAATCCTGAAACCACACCTTACTTCTAGAATACCACTGGACTAAAACCCCACCTGACTACCAGACCACTAAGGACTTCCTGTGACGGGGATATATTGAAGGACCCAAACCAACTCCTTGCTATGAAACATGGAACTGCAGTGAGAACCGAATGGGAACTAACACTGGATAAAACGTTGACGTATTGTGAAACACAACATCTCTCTCACGTGAACCCAAGCACCTTCTCCAGAGACTGGAGTCTTTTCCCGGGAACCCTGAGCCTCCCGTAGCCTGAGCCTCTGCCATTGTTTCCCCTGCCTCTGTAGTCCAGACTGAAGGTTGACGCCATCATGGCCACCGTAGAGTTCTAAAGAATAAGCTTTTCATCCTGAGTTCACACAGCAAGTTTTACACTTTACTGGAACAAACAACCTAGTAAGACTTTCCTGTGTTATTGAAGCAATGTCATTGGACTACAAATATCCTGGACTACAACCTCCAAACTCATGCACTTTATTTCCCATCAGCCACATCGGCCTCCCTTCTTCCTGCCTCCCCCTATTGGCTAACTAGGTCAGGGGGGACAATGGATTAAAAAAAGGCGCTGCTATTTTACTTTCTTCCTTTAGTCCTTCCATCCCTTCATCCACTTGTTATAGCGGAGCCAGTATTAACTCTTCTCTTCCTCTTTTGTCGTCTTCTCCCTGCTTTCTCTGTGATGGACGGACAAATAATGTACTGCCTCTTCGGAAACTTTCCCTCTGCTCTGATTGGCTAAAGGAGCAACTGGCGGAAATGAACAGTGTGTATTGACATTATATTAGTGATGATCTACGTATACAATGCAGATGAATATTATATCCTCTCTATCCTGTGGTATGACCCTAATCTCCCATTATCCAGCATCACTTTATCTTTTGTTTAGTTTTGTTTATCATAGGGAATTTGAATCTATGTATGTTTTTTAAATTAATTTTTTTGCTTAGGGTATCTGTCGTTTTAGTTTTTTTTATTAATTTTATTGTTTTTAGAGGTGGTTACACATAGTTTCTTCCAAGCCTGATGTTCATCAAGCTTCTCATATTATCGAAATTGATTATTAAAGAATGATCAGTTGCAGATTATGGTTGACAACTTTCTGCCGGCTTGGCAGATCCTGGTGAGATGTCTTGCTAGTGGTGTTGATGAAATTGGTAGCTAGCTAGCTTTACCTTCTCAAGTAGCTTTGTGTCCAGAGGGAAGGTATACTAATAGCAATAAGAGTGAGCCTGAAAGACTACTCTACCCAGAAAACGTATTTTCTAGAATACATTTCAAAAGACAAATGAGACCTAAAGTTCTCATGGATACAGACTGGTTAGCCACCCTCCCGGCCACCCACACACACACACACACACACACACACACACACACATACACACACACACACATACACACACACACACACACACAAACACAATACTAGATTTCCAAATGTCTACCTGTTCACATCTCAAAAAAACATTCTTAGTTATAAACTACATTTACTTTTTGATCAGAGAGCAGATCAATTAAGTCTATAACTTTTGATGAGTTGCAGAAACAGTAAAGGGCAGAATCAACATACTGTATGCTTTGAGTCCACCTCCTTGAGTCCCTATCTGTAAAGAGTGTTGCTTGAGTCTAGAGCCTTAGACAGACTCATATCGGATTCATATGAATTTTTTATGTCTTTGTTTATGTGTTACTTATTATAACAGCATTATATCAATCTATGTGTTCGCTTTTTGTCGTATAGATAATTATCTGCAGTGTTTGACCTATTCTGATATGTTGTTATAATAGTCATACGTGTGAAATCAGATGATATAGAAGGTACTACTGGACCAACAACATTTATCAGATGTGTTTTTGTGTTTGTCATTGACTATGACATAGGTCTTCCATGAATAACCAAAACGAATGTGAGGATAAATGTAAGGAAACTAGTCATGTAAAGACGGCTTACAGGAAAGGTTTCAATAAGAGTTAAAAGCAATGCACCTCATTGAGCCGGTTGTGTTATTAGAACGAGCAGTTTAGGCGTGCTTATTCAAATCAGAGGTCCCAAATGCGGCCAACGTAGCCTATTAAACAATGCCTTTCAAAAGAGTCACTAAACGTGTTCATGTTATCCTTGATAACCGGTGGTTAATATGGGGTCAGACATTTTACATGTCTTACAATAAATTACTATTTTTCTCCCAGCTCCTCCTCAACGCACTATTTTCCTACCATTCCCCTCTCTCTCTTCATTGTATTCTTAATATCATATCTCTACCCCACCCTATACTCTACCTAACCTATATCCTTACTTCCTCATCTCCCTCGCTTGCTTGCCCCCTTCTCCCTCTCTGCTCCCCGCCTCTTTCTCTCCAATGCCGCCTTGTTATTTCTCCATCTACCTCCCTCAGTCCTTCCATCTCCGTTAATAAGCCTGTCAGTAAATCAAGTAGGTGTATATTAACTCTACTTGTTGCATGGAGCCTGTCAGAGCAGTCAGGGCTTCATACAGCGAATACAACGTAACCATTTCTGCCGCCCTCGTAACAATGAAATCTTACGTTGTCCCTGCTCAGGGAGCAATGCCCCCATCTAAAGGTTTCACACAGTACTGCATATTGAACGCTAATTGGCTGCACCTGACTCAAAAGGATTTACAACTACGTACTGTTTAATAAAAGAATGTCAGTGATAAAACGTTAATCAAATGGGATGAACCAAAATCAATTGTTTGTGTAATGGTATATATAGAGTAAGTATTGTATGCCCTGTAACCAAATAGACATAACATCTAGTTTTGACCTGCGTGACAAAGCTCTTTCTTTGAAAGTGTGTCCTAGAACTAACAATCTATCTGTGACTTGCTTCTCCTACAGTGTGTGCTTTATGGTGTGTTGCATTTCAGAACCCCTTATATATGATGCATATGACATATACATATATGTGTATACCCAGTATTCTTAATACATATAGACATATTTAATGTGTCATTTGAATGAATCGTTCGAAAAATAAGAACAAAAGAATTACAGTGGTGAAGAAGATGACAACAATGATGATGTTTTGTGTTTAAACCTTTTCTTTGTGTTCATTGTGATAAAAAATAAGAAAAAAACGAAATGTAGTGTTGCTATAGAAGCAAACCTGTGAATCTTGTATGTGCGCAGCCCACTGCATGATGAATGCAAGCAGACATACTCATAAGGGTGCTCAACGGTGATCCGTAGACTATAAAACACATCTTACTTAAGGAAAATTCACAAAGTATCCACCCACTCCTTCTTTACTCATGGATAGTCACTTCCATCCCCTCTATCCCCCCGTCAGTCATTTTTCAATGTCCTGGGTAGGCCCAGGCTGCTGTGGAAGGGACGTCAGCTAGCCGTTATAGAGAGACAACTTTAAAA
>CM030172.1:17164640-17174640 GCA_017639675.1 Aplochiton taeniatus | reverse complement strand
GGACTGCTGGTTTGCTTAGAGCTACAGTGTGCCCACCCCCAATCTATATCTCTGGCGCCTTTTACATCCTATGCAGGGGGGGGGAGGGTTATCACACAGCAGAGCACCGCTTAATGGAAATCGACATTGTGATTCCCCAAGAGCAACGAGGCTAGCAGCCTCACAATACAATAACCGCATAGAGTGGAGGCATGATGAAGAGTCTAAAGCAAGAAGACTGAGAAAAAAGGAGGGGGAGAGAGCGAAAGAGAAAGAGAAACGGAGAGAGAAAAAAAACAACTGATGGAGTGAGACAGCAAGAAGCACACAGTGGATGATCGGCCCTCACGCTTCTCCTTTGAAAAAGCAAAGGTTTGGAGACTTTGAGAAAAACTTGATATATGCCACGCCATAGTGAGGCAACACAGAAAAGGATGACATAGAGTGATTCAGAGAGGCCAAAGACAGAGCGAGAGGGGGATGAAGAGCAGAGGAGGAAGAGGAGGGAGGGAGGGAGGTCCTACCTCCTGCGATGGCCCTCTTCTTGCCGACATTGACAGTCACAGCGGTGGCAGAGATCACCATGTACCCATCTGACGGACAGAGACACGGCAGTTAGAGGGGAACACACACATATACATAACACACACACACACACACACACACAATGCTACAGGATCCTACAAGCACACACACACACAAACAAACAAACCATAAACACTGATTATGAATGCATGCACACACATCTCCAGCTCCTTTGTTACTTATGAGGGTTCACTTCTGCAAGCAGTATATGAGTCATTCCTTAAACGTATCTTCCTTTAGTGCCATGATGCTATGCCCACCTCCACCCCACATGTCAGCCGGTGCCTTTGCCAGAGAGAGGGGATGAAGGGTTATGTAAATCAGTCAAGTCATAGTTATGACTGTGAGCATCTGATACTCTGTACTCAGACAGAGCGCCAATGAGAAGGAAGCAGAAACACGGAGGGCCAGCGAGAGACAGAGAAGTGGGTCGATGGTTGGCATCGAGCGCCACTGTTGTCATTGGCGACAGACATCCTCACACATGGCAAGGCACACGCTGAGGGCTCCCTTGGGTAAAACACGCACACACACACAAACACACTCACACACACACACACACACACACACACACACACACACACATACAAACACACCCAAAATCCACACAAGTACACTCAAACACACACCGAAACACAGATTCAGAGAAACACACTTTGCAGAGTGCAGACACACATGCAGACTCACACGCACTCACACACACACACACACACACACACACACACACACACACACACACACACATTTCGTTCTTCAGGTTGTGTGTGTGTGTGTGTGTGTGTGTGTGTGTGTGTGTGTGTGTGTGTGTGTGTGTGTGTGTGTGTGTGTGCGTGCGTGTGTGTTTGTTTTACTGGCTAGATAGCATGCACCATGTGTCGGTTCTCCAGGATGAGAAGCAGAGTGCAGAAACATGTAAGAGTGTGACACAATGACAGATCCGTTTAAAGATCGTTTTTCTTTTTCCCCTCTACAGCCTAGTTACAGTCCGTCAGGGAGACAGCCGAATCCTCTGTTCTTGACAAAAAGGGGAAAGCCGCTTTATTTTTCATGACTTCAGCTAACTGCAAAGCAAAGCAAACCTTTTGGTGGTAAAACTAGACACAAAGAGTCAGGCTGCGATTAGTTTCTCCGACTATTGCGCCAGGGTAGTTCATACCCTTTTCCGCACAAACGATTCTACAGTCTACAGACACACTCACTGAACAGAACCCAGGGGCTCAACATAGCCACATCTTTACTGTCAACGTTCAGGCAGGCAGCAGCCGTGTCGACTCTGTGTTTCTATTCCATTTCTCCACCAAGGTGAGAAGTCATCTGACAAAATGCTACTAATCTCAAGGCGGCTTGGCTCTGATTTTGCTCAAACAGGGAGAAATTGTTCTAATGCCCTCATGTTGAAATGTTGTGTTGCGCAAGCGGCAGGTGTCCTTCCTAGTTGGAACGGATAGCTGATTATCCTTTGTGTGGCGTGTACTGGCTATCTTTAGACTACACGCTTCAGCCAGATTGGGAAGGTGTCCAACCAAACCAATGGCCCTCAGATAGACTGTGTCCTGTGCCCATTGAGACAGTCCTAAGATGGCTGAAATGGACAGCTATTGTTGGACGTCACATGCTGAGCTGACTGGTAAGCAGGCCAACCCGCCCCATGGTGCATGCCGACGGAGAGGGAGAAGAGGCTACAGGAGAGAACAACTTGGAGAACAAAGAGAGAAAGATGAGAGAGAGAACAGCGGGAGCGATGAAAAAGAAAAAAGGCAGACGTCACGTTAGAAAGGGCCAGAATAAGAGAGGAGGATAGAATTCCGAAGGGAAAGAAAAGAGGGATAAGAGACAGAAGGGATAGATAGGCTAGGGGAGAGATCCAATCAGCATGCCAAGTATGGTGGAAGTAAGAATCTACCCTCCTCCTCCTCTTCCGCCTTCTCTGGCTTTTCCCGGCCCTCCCGTGGTCGCTCTTGCTCCTCCGGACTCACGGTGGTGCTATAGTCCGTCTCATGGTCACGGAACACATCTGACCACCAACCAGCATGGGCCCAGAGTCAGTAGCCTGCCCTTTGACCCCGTGTACAGTAACACGAGAGAGAAGCGATTGGGCAAAGCCCTTTTTTCCGTCCTGAGCGGCAACACTCGCCTCGTTTCAATGAAGACACCGCTTGCGTGGCTGTGATTTCTATTTGGTATCGTTTATTACGTTACCACTCTTTGAAACCAGGTATTAGGCATGCCTAATATTTACATGGACGTTTTACCCACTATCTATAGAGGAAAAAAGTCACATTTATCACCCAAAAATAGCTAGTCTAAATGTAAAAAAATGAATTACCAGTGTAACTTCGCTTCATAAATGTCTGTTATTTGTATGGATGAGTGGCCTACAGTGTTTTTGCTATTATTGTGTGTGTGTGGGTGTGTGTGTATGAGCGTGTGTGTGTGTGTGTGTGTGTCCGTGATATTGCATATTGATGCTCCATCACTGCCAGTCTCAGACCCACTGGAGCAGCACTGTGGTGAAGGCTGCTGCTGAGAACGTTACCATGGTGACAAAGGTACTGTGTGAGCCAGATTCGGCTGGGTGAGAGGGTGAGAGGTGTGTGTACGCACAATTGTGGTGCATGTGTGTCTGTAAAACCAAGAGAGGGTGCATGTGTGTGTACATCTACTTTGATGTGTGTGTGTGTGTGTGTGTGTGTGTGTGTGTGTGTGTGTGTGTGTGTGTGTGTGTGTGTGTGTGTGCATGTGTGTGTGTGTGCGTGTGTGTGTGCGCGTGTGTGTGTGGGCTTGTGTGTGTGTGTGTATATGGCCTACCTCGTGTGTCACTTTTGGGGATGTAGTAGAGGAACTTTCCAATGGGGTACTCTGCAGCCCGGCGGTACCACACTGGGAAATGGTCCAGAGTGAAGATGTTCTCTTTGTCTGTAGGCAACAGGAACTTCCTGTTCAAGGCAGCATGGGACGAACGGGAGATAAAGAAGAGAAGAGGAGGACCAGATATAACACAAGGGTGGGAAGAGGGGAGGGGGTAAGTGTAGTCGAGGGGAGATAAAGGAGAGAAGAGGAGGGAGGACCAGATATAACACAAGGGTGGGAAAAGGGTGAGGGGGGGGGGAGAGGGGGGGGGGGGGGGGGGGGGGATCACATTTGAAAAGATGGAGGGGAAAATGTTAGGGTTAGTTATAAGGTGAGCATTGGAAAATATTAGAGCAGGTGTGGATAGTACAGATATCTATTGCAAATATATTTGGGGTTTGAACACTAGAGGGCAGTTGTACAGAAATCATCAGATGCTCGGAAGAGGAAATGGCATCACTGATGAGTATTTATATACACGAGTACATAAAGGTATATTAATAGTCTCCCCAACGTTTCCACCATACACCTCTCCCTTGGATAATCATTTAGAGAGAGAATAGAGAGAGAGAGAGAGAGAGAGAGAGAGAGAGAGAGAGAGAGAGAGAGAGAGAGAGAGAGAGAGAGAGAGAGAGAATAGAGAGAGAGAGAGAGAGAGAGAGAGAGAGAGAGAGAGAGAAGAGAGAGAGAGAGAGAGAGAGAGAGAGAGAGAGAGAGAGAGAGAGAAACTCACTTGGCGACCCGTTTTTCGATGCCAGCGTATCGCTGCACCCTCATGAGTCCTGAACGAGTCCCCAGGAAGGCTGCTTCCACCCCATCGTCCATCCTGACCAGACCACACACACACACACACACACACACACACACACACACACACACACACACGAGACGCCTGACTCAAACTCAGCGCCACAAAAAGGCCTTCAAAACCCATGACTATGGCAGAACATTTAGAAAAGAATACCTATCCATGTTTGACATGTTGGAGTATATGTGTCAGTCTAGGCTGCCGTTACACAGAGGGTTCATGCATCGCACCCTTTTCAGAGGATGGCATCCTTGTTGTGTTGCATTGTGTGTGGTTGTGTGCGCTGTGCAGTGTCAATGCACGTTGGGTGGTATGTACCCGGAGGGGTTGAGCATGAGCGCTGTCCAGTAGGCTTCCATAGGGGCAGTGACTACAGCATCAAACAGGGTCTGTCTTATGAGGTCCTCATCACCTGCACACACACACACACGCACGCACGCACGCACGCACGCACGCACGCACACGCATGCGTGTGCACACACACACACACACACACACACACACACACAGAGGAGTAGGCACACAATTATAAACTACAGTTTGAAGCTATTGCTTCCGAGCATTGACATCTTCAAGACACCTCATCATCAAGCGATGTAATATATCTATTTGGTGGCCCAGTGCATTGTGTGTTGCTAGAGTAATGTTGTCCTGTGGAATCTAGAAAATATAATAATAATTATATAATATAATATAACATAACATAAAAATATATCTGTTTGGCGTAATGTGTAGGTAGAGTAAGGTTGTCCTGTGGAATCTGCTGTCTCTACTCACACTCCAGGTCTGGCTCCTTTCCAGTCAGGTAGCGTGTGATGGCCTGAAGCTGGGTCAGCTTACGGTGGTGGGGGTCAATGTCTGTCTCACAGTATGTCCTGAAGACACACACACACACACACACACACACACACACATATATATATATACATACACAGTACATGTAATCATCATGTTTTAAATGGGTTGGCCACAGGTCTGGGGGACATTAAAAGTCATCTTGTGGCACCTACCATTCATTAGCTATGGTCAAGTCAGGGGCCAACAGGTCATGAAGCCCTGGGGACCGAGAGAAAGAGAAGGGGAGGGAGAGAGGAGAGAGAGACAGAGAGACAGAGACAGAGACAGACAGAGAGAGAGAGAGAGAGAGAGAGAGAGAGAGAGAGAGAGAGAGAGAGAGAGAGAGAGAGAGAGAGAGAGAGAGAGAGAGAGAGAGAGAGAAAGAGAGGTGCACAAACAACACATTTTTGAGGAAGCATGAGCTTTAGCTGTTGACATTTAACTGATATTAAACATTTCACTGCGCACGCCACATGCACACAATCTATGTTTTATAGTTCATTTTTTATAATAAATCAAAGTAAAAAGTATTGGCATACCTTCCTCAACAGACACGTTCCCTGTAAAGATGTATTCTCCATGTCCTCGGGTCAACACCATGCCGAGGCTACACACGCACACACACACACACACACACACACACACACACACACACACACACACACACACACACACCACACACACACAAGCACAGAAATCACGGTAAGTCGTACAACTTCCTAAGATCAAATATACATCAGATAAAAGTAAGCAAAGAAACGTGATCTTTGATGTTAACAGATCCCAGATGGATGGAAAAGTCTCCAAAAGCGATCCTATGATCAGCGTGTCTTCTTTAGTAAGACGAGGGGAGATGAGACCCACCTGAAGGGCGTCTCGTTGATGGTGGTGTAGAAGTAGTCATTCTGCAGGAACATCACTCTTCTCTGTTATGGAGACAGTGTGGAGGAAGATCACAGGAGATATGGCATAACCGGAATTCAAATCAAACCATCTGAGCGTACAGTAGTGCTTATAATCGAGTATCTGTAGTGTTTCCTACTCTATCCATAGGAAACCTCAGCGTCTGCGAACTAACTTTGTTCGAGACTTTATGACTGCTTCAAGTATTTTCATTTATGAAAACAAAAAGGGATTACTCTATAATATATTATCAAGCTCTTTGGAGGATCATGCGGCATCTTTTTCCAGGGACTATGTTATTGAGCAGAACAGTATCTTACAGGTTATGGATAACGCTTCTGTTGACATTGTGACAGTTTAGGGTAAATAGGACTTGCCAGCCAACACTAACAACACTAACAGTTTCACAGACTAGGTCATATAAATCTAAACTAAAACTGAGGAGGACCACAGCACAAAACCTGGACCAACATTGTAAAATGTATTACGGGGACTGAAGACTGGGACCAGTGTTTACGCTGGAGTAGCTGCCGTAACAAACAGCGACTAACTAGAGCATGACGTTGTGTGCTCTGCCTAGGGTTTACTGTGTATTACTATTAGACAGTGTACAGCATGTTTGATGCACGTGTGTTCTGAACGCACCCCTTTCTCCACGGACGCTCTGACGTCCAGGGAGAGGCTGCCTGTCTCTCCCCTCACCATGGCGGTCCTCAGCTGGTAGGAAGACACAGGGATGTTAGCCCTTCCTGCCCGGGACCTAATCTTAAAACATACATCCAGCTATACCATACACGCAGATTAACACATAGCCATTAGCACATGTCCTCGAGGAAGAAAGTGATCTGTTTGCTGTAGCTGGCAGGTCTGTGTCCACTCACTGAGATGATAACGCACACAGAAAGCAATGACTGCATCTGACTGTTGAACAAACGGGACATGGCGATCTGACGGCAGCCAAAAAAGGAAGTGAACGGCAAGACAAAGTTTAGCTGGAAAAGGACTTGAATATGTTGTATTGATGTCGTGCTGTATGTGTTAATAGACGTGTGTGTGTGTGTGTGTGTGTGTGTGTGTGTGTGGTGTGTGTGTGTGTGTGTGTGTGTGTGTGTGTGTGTGTGTGCGTGTGCGTGCCTGTGTGCCAGTTCATTGACTCACTACTTCCTCCGTGTCCTCCCACTCCACCTCGTTCAGATCCACACTATTGTAGTTGGGCTTGGGCTTAAGCTTCTTGCCCTCCTTGTACTGGAAGAGACAGACACATGGGAACACTGGCATAAACCGCTCTCTAAAATAAATCCACATTTACATAACACGCCCATCTGGAGTCACCAATCAAGGAGAATGGACCTTGGTGAAGCAGTGCGAGGGGAGCCTGGCTTCTAAGTAACAAAGATTTGACTGAGTGTATATCGGGGAGCTTTGGCCAAAGACGCTCGTCACAACAACAACAACTAAAAGCGATTTTAATCGGAGAAGATTAGCCTGCTTCACCAGCCGGTCCAACAGTGTGGTGATGTCACTCACCAGGGGTCGGAGGTCAGGGTGAGACAGGATGTAGCCGTTGTTGGTGTTCAGAAAGGCGTAACCATGGACCCCCAGCTGTGAGTAAACATGCAAAGGACTAAATACGGTGCTTTTAAATCAAAGCTCACCCACATGACCGAATCAAGACAGCAGTATCAGGCTTGCATAGTCAAATTTGTCTTCATTTGAATGATTCCTTTTTGGTACTGCAACTTTTTCTCTGTAGAAGTCAGGTAAACGTGGTAAGTACACCCTTTCGGTTGGGGTTCACTTAGATCTAGGCATTCAGTGTGATAAGGCTAAGCTTAGTCTAGGTTTGGCTTTACTGGTTTCCGTCTAGCTTTGTTAATGGCTTAGGTTAGACTTGGGATGGGCCCAGGTGAGCGGGGTTACCTTGTATCTTGGTGCCAGTCTCATCAGCTCTCTCAGGGCCACGTCAGTCCCCACCACCCCCAGCAAGATCCCATGGGACAGCTGGAACAACCCAAACAAAGTTAAACATCACATGGCTCACAATTTACGTCAGTATATAACTGGACAAAAGGTGAAGGGAGCGACATCAATGTAACACTTTTCAATTTCAAAAGCCTGGTTTCCAGCAGAAATCAGGCCAGCCTAGGCCAGATCTGATTGGTCCAGTTTGATGGAGGTTTGTGAATATGCTGGGAAGCTTACCGTCTCCTTCTTCTTGCTGAACACAGGCATGGCTACTGATGTCATGAGCAGCAAGCTCTGGGCCTGGGTGTTGAACAGCTGTGGAGTGCACACACACACACACAGACACACGCACGCGCACGCACACACGCACACGCACACGCACGCACGCGCGCGCGCACACACAGGCACATACATACACACAATAATGAGGCACTGGAAATCTGTGGGCAGCTGAACTTAGCGGACTGGGTTTTAGGTGTAAATTAACTGCAGATAGGGATCCAAGCTAAGAAAGAAGATAATCAAGGAAGTACTTAATCTATTAAACGGCTAGCGATTTATGCTAAAGAAGTGCTGCAGAATTACTGCTATGGCTAGCTCTGAGCTAAGGGGAGTTTCATACAGGTAATTTACCTCAGCAGTAGTTGGAAGCTGATGGAGTGTGAGTGAGTTAGAAAAACAGTACAGAACACAGGTGAGTATGAGAGGACCACAACAAACAACATCGCAATTGACAGTGAGGCGAAAGGGAATATGGATGGAAATGAAAACAAATTTGACTCAGGAAAAGAGATGAAATAACAGAAAGAAAGAAAGAAAGAAAGAAAAGAAAAGAAAGAAAGAAAGAAAAAGAAAAGAAAGAAAGAAAGAAAGAAGAAAAAGAAAGAGAAAGAAAGAAAGAAGAAGAGAGAGAAAAGAAAGAAAGAAAGAACGAACGAACGAACGAACGACGAACGAACGAACGAAAGAAAGAAAGGAATAAATAAAGGAATAAAGATTGAAAAACAAACAAAAACCCAACAAAGCGACTTACCACACTATCCATGTAAGCCTCTGTCCAGATGATGTCATGGTCATGATTTATGACCATTGGCCGACTTAGAACATGGAGGTACTCCATTACATTTTCCTGAACATCGGCTAGGGTGGAGATGTGTGTGTAGTAACCTGCACAGCCAAAGACACAACCAGGAGTGCACATAGACACACATCCAAAAGCACATACAAGCATAGAGATTAGATTTATTGCGTGTGTTTACAGTTACATTTTGCTGCAGGCAGATAATCATGTATTTAGCCAGGATTTTGGGTCAGCTCAGTAGGCTCATTATTGGGCTCTGAGCCATTGTAATTCACCTATAATCCAACAGAGGGCAACCCCTGATAAAGATATCCAAACCACCGAAAAACTCCTGGCTGCCCCACAGAGGAATTACACGTCCGAAAACTCAATGGGGCATTTTTACTGTAACATATGGTGGATATAATGAAATATATGAGAACATTGAGAGGAGTTACACAGGGAGAAACAGGCAATGTGGAGGACAGGAAAGGAGAGGAGAGAGGAGGAGAGAATAGTAGTGTGCTGGGGGAAAGGAGGGATGCAGTTGGGACAGGCTTAGAGGATAAAGCTGTTAAATCAACTGGTCAGTATCAAAGTGATTACGAGAGAGAGAGAGAGAGAGAGAGAGAGAGAGAGAGAGAGAGAGAGAGAGAGAGAGAGAGAGAGAGAGAGAGATTGGACAAGAAAAGTGAGAGGGAAGGTATGTTACGAGTAATCTACTGTAATTGTAGTTGATTGTAACAGGCAAAGTGGAAAGTAGTAACTATCGTTCTGTAAGCTGAGCTGTAACAAATCCTTTTAGTTTTAGCTGAAGTTGTCAAGAGAAGCTCATGTTTTAGAGATAAATCAAAGCTTCTAACAGCACCAGGGGTTGAAGTTGAACTCATGGAGTCATGGAGACTAAGAATGCAGGCAGTCAGCGTGTGTTAACTCTCATTTGGATACAAATATCAACCAGATGTCATATATTTGCGTTATCCAATGCAACTAATGTAGATGAATAATCCGAG
>CM030172.1:17157140-17159640 GCA_017639675.1 Aplochiton taeniatus | reverse complement strand
CTTCCTGCCATGCAACAATGGGTGAAAACAGACAGAAGAAGCAGAGACTGCACTCTTAGTGAGGCTCAAACAAGACAAGGCCACTTCAGGGGAACATGAAGAGCGGCTGCCCAAAAACAACTCGACACCCTTTCACCTTCAAAAGCATGCATCTATTCAAAAGCAAAAACTAGGAAATTAACATTGGTTCGTACTTTATCAGAAAGTAAAGCCCAAAGTATAAAGACTGATGTAGCACAACAGGTATAGCAGGTCTAGTGGCGATGATGCACCAATATTGTGCCAAAACATATCCTACGTATCCACAAGGCTTTGTGCCTGGCTATTCTGTAGCCTGGCTATTCTGTAGCATAGATCCCTTCAGCACACAATATTCCACACCTCAAATACCAGAAGGGTCCCTTAATGTGCGTTCAAAGTGGTCCGGATGCTGACATCCATTTTCTGCTTCAACACATTGGAAAAGCCGTAGCCAAGCCCTCAGTGATTGGTTTTATAAAAAGGCCCAGCAAGCACAGAACAACCAGTCTGTCAGAGAATCATTGTTTTAACCTGTGCTAGAAGCTCAGCACGCACCACCCACACATTCCAGAGTAGACAACTGAGTCAGTCCCAAAAACCACAGTCAGAAATACTCTTACTTGTCTCTAGATAGTCTGTACTTAACACTCGTCTTTCAAAATAAAAGTTAGCCAAGCTTCTCAACCAGTCATAATGAATAAGCAACTGTAAGTCAGCTAAAGGGAGTTGGTTTCAAGTGAACTATGTTATATACACACAGTTACACATACAAAATTGTCTATACACTGTCTATTTCAAGCAGCTCTTGAGCTGAGAGTATGATCAAATAAATCATGTCAGGTGATATTATATGAAAACATTGGGCTTGTGCAAGAGAGCTAAGAAATGATATCCAGCGCAACCAGGCGTAACATGGACGGGACAGTGGAGAAGAAGAGTGAAGGGGCGGGGTCTCACCAGTTTCTGTTCCTGCAGTCAAAGGTCACCACTCCGTTCTCATCTGGGGTCCACTTGATGCCTACAGATAGACAAAGAGAAAGGAGGGATAGGGTGAAGAATTAAACAACCATCCTCATAAACATATCTCATATTTGATAAGGCATATAGTATTGGGTCGTTTGTCGAAACTGTCAATGCACTCCCTATAAGGTCTGACTGTAGTGAGCATGGTGCCGCCTGGCTGGTGCCATTGATGAGGGGGACAAGGGAAACAGAGGTGGGGGAGGGTGGGTCAGGATGAAAGGTAGTTGAAGGATTGAAAGACGGATGAGACAGTGGATGATTGCAGGGCTGATTGGAGGAGCTGAGTCAGACATCTATGCAGATAATTGCCTCAACATGCAGCACACCCAAACACTCACGCAGACACTCACACACACACAATCTCAGCAGTTTACTGATTCAGCAACTGACTGTGCAATAGACTTCCGTCAGTCAGTCAGTCAGTCAGCTTACGCTTGATGAGGGTTTTCAGAAGGCTGGGCTCTACATGCTGAGCTATATAGTCTTTCTTCAATAGCTTCTTTGTCTTTGTCAAACACATACAAAATACAGCTTTGTTAACGCTAAAGTATGTGCTTGCATTAAGTGCTCCCAAATGATAGTGTGAGCCCCTTTGAAACTAACTTTAGAAGCTTAATGTAAACCCCTGTGAGTGAGTGAGTGAGTGAATGTGTGTGTGTGTGTGTGTGTGTGTGTGTGTGTGTGTGTGTGTGTGTGTGTGTGTGTGTGTGTGTGTGTGTGTGTGTGTGTGTGTGTGTGTGTGTGTGTGTGTGTGTGTGTGTGTGTTAGTGTGTACCTGGGTAGAGTCTAAAGAAGCCTGTGGCGCTCCCAAAGTACTGCCAGGTCAGGGTGGGATCTTTCTGGAAGTTATCAACAAACACGTCGTTCAGTGCTTCTGACATGTACACCCCATTTAGGATGTCGGGATCTACAGGAGAGAAAGGCACAGTCATCAGCATAGCACTGCTGCAACTGTTCATCAATCTACATTTAACATGGTTCAATTTGAAAGTCTTTAAATGTGATGTCTAGAATGATGCAAATTTTGCTAAGGTCAATTTTCATGAACTGCTTTGAAATGGTTGTTTTTGCGGTTGAACTGAAGAGGTTCACCTTTGTTGTAGACATTAGTTGGTACTTGAATGTCGCTCATGATGGTGCTGACTGGAAGTTTGTTGAAGTGTTCGTTTTCCTCCAGACTGAATTCCCCTCCCAGCTCGATGGCGTTCCCGTCCTCATCCACCGTGTTGACTAGCATGGCGTTATAGTAGTCGAACTGTGACGATCACAAGGTAACAGGGGGAAAGTTAGTTCAAACTGCGGGAATCCCACTACAGTCTTGACCTAGATTACACTTTACGGTAATAGCGAACAGTAATTGAACCTCATCAAGTTTTTCAAATACATAATCGACTCAGTTTACTCAGGTCTGATATTACAGTAAATTATGTTAATGGCGTTGAAACATTCAAAGTTA
>CM030172.1:17104640-17152140 GCA_017639675.1 Aplochiton taeniatus | reverse complement strand
TATCTGTCTATGTTTTAAGTGACTGCAAAATGACTGTGTGTGTGTGTGTGTGTGTGTGTGTGTGTGTGTGTGTGTGTGTGTGTGTGTGTATTACCTTCTGCAGCAAAAGAGCTCCAGAGTACTTTGATGATAGAGCTGCAATCTGTTTCCCAAAGGCCACAGCCCACTGCTGCACACTGAAGGGACAGGACAACAAAAAGTCCCTTGAATAAATACTTTTTTTTTCTTCAATATTGTATCTACTGCTGTTAAAACAATTGCATAACATTTGCTCATATCAGTTAGGATTCACTTCAATACATTTGTGGTGCTTTAATTGACAAGAATCATCATGTTGCACACCAGTTGGTGTCTAAACTCAAGCTTCCAGTCTGTTTAATCTATTGCTCTATGTTCAGACCAGCTGCAGAACGGTGCAGGGGTCAGTTCCTTCAAGGGCATAGCGCTAAACCACCTATTCCATTCCAGGCCAGGCCAGGCCAGACCAGGCCAGGCCAGACTGTATAGGAGTCAGGCCAGACTCTCAGTCCTAAACACAAACTAGTTTAGTCAAACCCATTTACCCACAATTAAACAATGACAGGCATCTTGCCATGGAAAATGCAGCTGGCTATTACATGGTTGCTCTTTTCCCCTAGACTGTTTAGGAAACATACAGCACTAACATAAAGTGCCAGCTGCCCAACTGCAGAGATATGTCCTCACCTCTAAGGAATATTACAATAACATACATGTATTTATTCATTCTCAGATATTGTTCCAAATCCTAGTTGTTTACCTTGTTATCCAAAACAGCGCTACTACACTCACACATTTTGATAAGGAAGGAAATGTCTTAAGACGTGGGAAGAAATGTTGTGAGCTTGAACCTTAGTTACGTTGGGTGTGGAGGTGAAATGTCTAGCTATACGGCGAAAGGGATCAAGAATCAAGGGTCAAAAAAAGAGTATTCAAGATTCACATTCACTTTCAGTTCAAACTATTAATAAAGGTAGATTTTCAGGTCCGAAAGGTTTTAACTTTTGACACCTGCCTCTCATTTGACTAGTCTGTCGACATATGGTTCAGAAGGACTTTCGTTTCAATAATTGAATTGCTTTTTAGTTTTCTGATTGTAGTGGATATTTGGGGGGGGGGGAGGTGTGAGAGGGCTGAAGTGCAGCGGGGGGAGTACCCTTTTCATAGGGTGTAAGTGGATCTGGTCCACACCACTGTACTCACGTTTCAGGGGGGATCTTCATCTGAGCGTCGACCATCAAACAGAGCCAGCCCAAGCAAAGAATCCACAGAGCCCCGGTGCCAGCTCTGTACACCTCCCTCATCCCGGCGTTCCGTTTGCTCCAACACCACATCCCGGCTGTTGATCTGATTAGTCCCAAATACCCCGGCAGTAACTTCCCTCTGTCAAGACTATATCTGTATTATATGTTTACAAAACAAATAATGTATATGTCTACTCAAACACAAACAGCACAATAGCTATGGCGTGGTCCACTTTTGTGTGCTGAAACAAACAACCGCCTGCTAAGGAAGTGCTGAGGCACTGAGTCAGTGCTGTGTATGGTTGAGATTGTATCAAACCCTCACAAGAGGTTTGTCTCACTTGATCCAAACCTTAGCCAATCTAAATGTCTGGAAGGCAAAGATGCAGACATACAAAAAGAATATCTAAAAAGAGCTTTACTCTTCAGCACACAACATGGTGGGTTCTCTACTCAAATAGATTTTCATTCAGTGTGCTGTAAACACTCACACTCTTCTGTCCCCTGAAAGGAAGGTACCCAAAGTTGTTTCTGTAATTTCATTAACAGAGAAATAATTCAAATAAGTCTTTAGTGTAAATAAAGGGGGGAAAAAGCCAACTTGGCAAGAGGGAGTGACGGAGAGAAAATGTCCGGTAACAAGTTTGCTTCAGTTTTGTCCTGCTAACTAAGCATCATCACCAGGTCCAGACGTTGTGCCGATCTGGACTCTAGAGAGTTCTGTCTGGAATCAAAGTCAAGCCCAGAACCCATCGAGTCATGCTCCATCATAGCCTCTTTCACCACTCCTCCCCATTCCCTCTTCCATCTCCCTCCCCCGTGCCACCTTGCATGTCCGCGTACCCAGAAGACGACGAGAAAGTCCAATTGTGTAAGAGAAAGGGTAGAAGAACAAGAAAGGGTAGAAGAACGGTGTTCCAACGCAGAAATAAAGCATCCGCAATTAAATCCAGAAAAAGGCAAAAATCCCCAAACTGTCTCTCAAACAAACACAACACAAGAAAAATGCTTTAAAAAAAAAGAAAAAGAAAAAATTAATAAACTTTCTGTGTTTTCTAACTGTGCAGGTCAGCCTGCCCCATCTTAGATTCTCAGCAAAGCCGGGTTGAACAGGCCCATGGCACCAGGAGACCGTAGACCCCAGCCGGATGAACAGAGCGATGGATGTGTATATGGGCGGATGAGGTAAGGGACTTCCCCTCTCCGGCGTATCTGTTCCTACACTCTGGAATGGTTTATAGAATAATCCAACCGGATTAAAGCCCGGCTTCCTCCCTCCCTTCCTCCCTCCCTCTCTCTCTCTCTCTCTCTCTCTCTCTCTCTCTCTCTCTCTCTCTCTCTCTCTCTCTCTCTCTCTCTCTCTCTTTATATTTCTCACGCACAAACACACACACAGCATGTCTGCATAAGCCTGTAATAGGGAGGAGGGGCTAGAGGGGCGAGAAGGGTGAGAGGGAGAGGGAGAGGGAGAGGGAGTGGGAGACACAGGGATAATATAGTGGGAGTGGTGGGAGAGAGGGGGCTGGTGAGAGGCTGATGAAATGGGTGGATGGAGGACAGGAGCAGGAGCTAGAAGGTGATGGAAAGAGAGGGGAGAGAGAGCGTGATGGGTAGAGAGAGAAAGAAGAGAAATAGATAGGGAGGTCGAGAGGGAGGGACGAGGAGTGTAGTTGTATCCAAGAGGATTAATGTGATTTCTGGAGACAGGCATGTTTTCCACCAATCAGAGTGCAGATCACCTAAAAGCTGTGGAGGCTTAGCTTGTAACCACACTGAGACACCTAGCGTGAGACACCTAGCGGACACACACACACACACACACACACACACACACACACAGACACACACACACACACACACACACACACACACAAATGCACATACACACATGAATGCATGCACACACTCACACAAAATGAGAGGTAAACAACAATGGATCTGGAAACAAACAGTTGTGTTTGTAGCATTAGGTCAACACTAACAGCTTCTTACAATGATTTTGAGAGCTTGGGCTAATCCTTTACCTGGATGCTATTTTACAAAACCATTCAACATGTGATGCTAAATCCAACTCATGTGGAGTACATTATATATACTCAAAATTAATATATATACACACACAATACACATTTTGGTATAAACCCCAAATTAGTTACTTAAACTATAATATTTTCTTGGCCATTGGAATCTTGCTCCGTCTGTTGTGTTGCGTTGTCTTGTGTTGTGCTCTGTCTAATATCAGTCTTTGGTTGTGCTTCACTGTTTTATCATCGGAAAAGGCCCCCTTCTATAACTAGTAAACATAAGCATGGACTAACATCTGGCAGCTAGGGCAATACAACTACACCTAATTTTCTGAATTATACAGGCCACTGCACAGATGTGGACTAAACAAAGAAAAAGAGATGAGGTGAGCCACATCAGTGTCAGCCACACAAACACACACACACAGACACACACACACACACACACACACACACACACACACACACACACACACACAAATAGCCTAATAATAAATGTGAACTCAATCATACTCAAATAATCACTTGAGCAGGACTAATAAAGTTAGATGGTGATGTGCATTAGTTTACACAAACACACACACCAGTTGTGTGAGGGCAGCTGTGGGATTCTTCCTCCCCCATTGACCCAGATCGCTTTCCCTCCGCGCTGCTGTGGGAGAGCCCTGATGAACCTTTAGATTACTGCACAGAGACACACCCAGATACACACATACACTCACAACTGAGTGACATGGTCAAAAATAGCAAAAGAAAGAGATCGTTGAAATGTAACTGGGAACTAGAATTTGATTTCATTGAACATTTTGTTTTGTGGGAACAACATTTATTTATTTGGTTATAAAAGCTCATAAATACATCATATAGGCTACACCGTGTGTTCGGCATTTTTATTCATAACTGGAATTACTTCAAAACTTTAAGTAGGACCTTGTATTGATAAAACTAGCGATAGAGTGGGCCAGGGACGACGTATTTTTGTAGACCAACCCGGAAGTTCCCTCAACAAAAAGGTTTTATTGGGTTTTTGATTATTGCAGAAAATAAGTTCTGAAAAACTTTATGATATTTACAAGTTTTCTTCTGCGAGAAAATCTTTACATATAAACACCACTTTTTAGATTTTTGAAGCATAAATGAAATCGCCAGAAGAAAAAGGCGTTACACTAACAACGAACTACAAATCCCTTGACTACAACGTCACCACCACTAAGCTTCCAACTTGTAATCACTGTTGCCAATTTAGCGATTTTGTCGCTAGATTTATTTACCTTTCAGACTTTTCCTAGCGACTTTATTTCATAAAAGTGACAAATCTAGCAACATATTCACACCATCGGAGAAAACCGAGAAATCTATTAAAATCCAATGTATTCCCTCACATTCTGCTCAGAGTAATCGCAGTAAGCGTCTCTCTCTGTCTCCCTCGCCTTGCGCTGTGCGCACTGCAGGAGTGGGAGAGTGAGTTTCCATGGTTACACGGACGCTGTTGTCAGTTGCTCTGAGTTTCTAGCCATTGGCAGTATAGACCCCAGGCTGTGTCCGAAACCGCATATATGCATAGCCTACTTGACATACTAGATACGACGAAAACGTTTTAAATTAGTCGACAGTTTGCCACCGGTATGCAGTATGTGAAAATTGAGGATGGAAAAAGTTGCCGGATGACATACTACATTTTGAAAAGTACCCGAGAGATGTTTAGACTGTCTATGGCAGCCCATGAAGGAATGAAGGAATCTCGCTTTATGATTGCATATTGCCTGCATTTGAATGGAATAAAATAGTTTTCTATCAAAATTGTCTTCTTTGAACTCCCCAGGTGGCTTGATGTGGATGTGGGACCCATCAATATCCCCAGCACTCGACAGAAGGCAGCGGAACCTTCCAAGTGCCTAAAGCCTATACTCCAATCTCTTGTAGGTCCTCCTGGGAAGAAAATCGAATGACTGTACGGAACATCTTCAGGATTTCCTTGCTCACCCGGTGCACTGGCTGTCTCATGTAGGCCTACCGTGGATCTCGGGACGTCAAAGGCCTCTGACACAACACGGTAAAGGTTGCACTTGCAAGCCAATACACAAAGATCAGCACTTCCAATGCTTTTCCCCAGCCATGGTTAAGGGCAAAGGCCATTGATCAAGAATCTCATAGTTTATCGGGATAGACATCCTTTCGCAGATCACCTCCTCCATGAGTACAGCCGCAAAAGAGGGACATTTGTGTTTAAAATGCAGTAGGGCCCTCTGTCCTGATTTGAGAGAAAATCAGTAATATTTGCATATTAATAACTTTTTCTTTGTATGTATTAATTCATGTATTTTGTCATGCAAAGTATGTAAAAATAGGCCAATGGTTTGAGATGTGTACATTGATCTGTACTGATCCCACATGACTTAATACTTTTGCGATACGCCAACGTCGCCATCCAAAATGAAAAACCATTCCAGATATCCATAATGTAATTTTGAATATCCAAAATACATTGTGACTAGTAAAAATGTCACTACGGATAACCACAATTGTCATTATGACTAGTAATATTGCAATTTCAGATATCTACAATGATCATTTGACTAGGAAGAATTGAATTACGGATATCTGCAATACATATATATATATATATCCAGTCTAGCGATTAAATGTTAAAACGGCTTGCCATAATGGTTTATCATTTTGGATATCTGAAATTAAAATGATGACTAGTAGGCCTAACAGTTGGATTGTAGACATCTGAAATGAGAGTTTTTCCTGGTTAGAATTATATTGCAGATATCCAGTATGTTCATTCTAGATATAAAAAAATTACGTTGTGGATATCTGAAATTCAAAGCCCACTACACATGAATGGTAAAAGTTACGTCATTTGTCCAAGGAAGAATGACGTTGTGGATATCTGAAATGACAATTGTGGATAGGAAGAATGTCATTGTGGATTTCTGAACAGTTCATTTTGACTAGGAAGAATTTAATTACGGGCATCTGCAATACCTATCCAGACTAGCGATTAAATGTTAAAACGGCCACTTATACTTTTTAAGGATTTAAAGAAATCTTAAGTTTAGTTTTGACTAGTACAATCAAAGTTGTACAAATCTTGAAATACAAGTTCTACTAGTAAGAATGTTATTGTGGATATCTTTAATTACAATTCTGACTAGTGAGAATACAATTTTCGACAAGGAGAAATGCTATTATGGATATCTAAAATGTAATTACAAATAGGAGTGTGGTCGATTAAATGTTAAAACAGCTTGCCATTGGAGCTAGGGGTGGAGCCCGTTACTACGTCTCTATACCAATATATTGACAATACTCTATACCGATTTAGTGTCATATATAGCCATATATAGACATATGGCCACGCCCTAAAGCATACACTTCTTTATCGTCTATTTTGCTCTAAATGAAAAAGAAAAAGACTTGAGACTAGCGATTTAGACCATAAACTCGTAAGGAAAATGTTTACTGATGTAATAAAGTAAGTGAGAAGTCGGGTCATTTTCTCATAGACTTCCATACAATCTAGTTGCTTCTGAGACCGGAGAGAGTCACCCCCTGCGTGCTATTAGAAAGAATAAAGGTTTAAGGCACTTCCGCATAGGCTCCATTTTTCAGAGCCACACACACACACTCGGTGTTCACTCGAGTGGAGGGAGGAAGGAAAAGGAGCGACATCGATTGGGACGCAAACTCGGAGAGCGCCAAAGTAGTAACAGTTGCAGTTTCACCCTTTCTTAAGTAATACACCAATAATTATAACAAAGAATTCCGAATTTGGTTCTAACCCTGAAAGAAATATTATTTAGTTGAGATTAAACATGGCCGCAGCAAGTTTGATAAAGGTAAGAATACTGTGTTAATACTGCCTTACTTTCAAAAGTCCATTATAGGTTTCACTTTCCTTTCACATAAATGATGAACAGCCTATTCAGAAGAATAGGACACATAAACATTACTTTTTACCAATTAATTGGTTTAGAAAGAGGAAGCATACTGCTACTATTTGTAAAAACGAAATAAACGAGATACCAAGAAGGGATAGGCCTATATAGGCGTATTTGAAGGCATTTCACTATTCGAATATTCTGTCCAATTTTTTCGGGTAGGCCTAATTGATTAACCGAAAACAAACAGAAGAAAATAGTATAGCGCGCTCATGTAGCCTGAAGTGCTTCCGTGCTCTGGCAATTACTAAACAAATGCGTTTGATGTAGGCCTACTTCGTTTTTCGTTCATGTAGGCCTATTGGCCAAAAAATAAGGAAACAAATCAGATTTGTTCAATTTATTTCGCATTTTAGCATGTAAGAAACAATTGCACAACAGCAAAAAGTGTAACTATAGCCGCATGGTCCGAAATTGCACCCTCTAAGCGCCAAATGCAGGTAGAATTTACATTTGGCGAGTAAATCCCAGAAGACATCCACCACACTGGCGGGTAAATGTCTGTAGAAAAAATGTTCATGTTTGAAAAAACTATGCTGAGGCTCTAGTCTCTACCGCGTTTTGGTGTAATTTACACTCGGGCTGTTTCTGTCCTGTCTCTGCCCGATCTGATATTCTGCCCGATCTGGTATGGGTCCGTTGACCTAGGATTTCTTAGAGATAGAACACTAGAGACGACATGTGATGCAATAGTACTATCTGAGAATGTCCAAATTTGGCAGTCATCTTACCTGGGTAGGCCTATAGTTCTAAACCAGTTATAATGGGAGTCAATGGGCACAAAAGGCAGGTTCTCGCAATAAAAGCTACATTTAATTATAAATAAACGGCAAATAATACTTCTTGATTATTGTAGCATGTATACGACCACTGTGGCTGTCAAACATGTTGCCACTCACATCACGTCAGATCAATATTGTGACTTGTATGTTGACAGCTTCACTGATGTGACCAGATACAGTGCATCCGGAAAGTATTCATACCCCTTCACTTTTTCCACATTTTATTATGTCACAGCCTAATTCCAAAATGGATTAAATAAAAAAGAAATCTCAACACTCTACACACAATACCGCATGACCATGAGACCATGAGAAACAAAATTCTCTGGTCTGATGAAACCAATATTGAACTATTTGGCCTGAATGCCAAGCGTCATGTCTGGGGGAAACCAGGCACCACTCAGCACCTGGCCAATACCATCCCTACAGTGAAGCATGGTGGTGGCAGCATCATGCTGTGGGGGTGTTTTTCAGCGGCAGGAACTGGAAGACTAGTCAGGGAAAGAGGAATGCAGCAATGTACAGAGAGATCCTTGATGAAAACCTGCTCCAGAGCGCTCTGGACCTCAGACTGGGGCGAAGGTTCACCTTCCAACAGGACAACGACCCTAAGCACACCGCCAAGATAACAAAGGAGTGGCTTCGGGACAAGTCTGTGAATATCCTTGAGTGGCCCAGCCAGAGCCCAGACTTGAACCCGATTGAACATCTTTGGAGAGATCTGAAAATGGCTGTGCACCGACGCTCCCCATCCAACCTGATGGAGCTTGAGACGATCTGCAAAGAAGAATGGGAGAAACTGCCCCAAAATAGGTGTGCCAAGCTTGTAGCATCATACTCAAGAAGACTTGAGGCTGTAATTGCTGCCAAAGGTGCTTCATCAAAATATTGAGTAAAAGGTGTGAATACTTATGTACATGAGATATTTTATTTTTTTATTTTGAATAGATTTGCAAAAAATTCTAAAAACCTTTTTTCACTTTGTCATTATGTGGTATTGTGTGTAGAATGTTGAGATTTTTTTTTAAATTTAATCCATTTTGGAATTAGGCTGGGACATAATAAAATGTGGAAAAAGTGAAGGGGTATGAATACTTTCCGGATGCACTGTATATAATACTACGGATTTGATTTAAAGCACAGTCACAAACAATGGATGTGAATGGGTATGACGCCTCTGACAAAAAGGCAATTTACTATTTTGGCTGGTAAAAAATATGGTTGGCCGGTGAGTCAAAAACTTATTCCGGACACTGTAATTTTGAATTATCAAACTAATAACCGTGCCTATCCCTATTACCAAGTAGGTATGCTGATAGTACCAGCTGTGTAGGCTATAAAAAAGTGTGTTTCTTGTATTCTTTTTAAATCTGTTTTGGAACACTGAATAAGGCAAATTTGCCCCTCCCCAGTGCTGGAGCTGCCACCATTTTATAATGAGCTTTCCTGTTTTGTCCATCTAGGTTTCTGTTTCAGATCCAGTGAAAATCAAAGAGGATCCTGATCTGGATTATGGTCAGAAGGTCAGAGGCATTATAAATCACTGTTTTCATGACATAATCTGAAGATAAATACAACTTGTGTGTATATGTTATGTTTTATAAAAGTATGTCTGTGTTTTATTATATAATTTCTTACAGAAGGAACACTGTTTTAGGATTGAAATGCCTTCAGGGATTTTTGAAATCAGTTGCAATTGTATCTCTACAGTACAAGAGGCACTCGAAAGGAATGATGGATTTAAAGAGGAAAGAGATCGAATGAAAGCAAGAAAATATTTAAACAAAACAATCAAAGGAAAACAAGAAAAAGAGACAGAAACATATATTATTACAGTAATCAGGAGAACAGATAAGAGTACAATAGCCTCACATTTCCCTTGTCAGTTGATTGATGATAATGAATTACTTGAAATAAAATGTATTACTGATAAGGTTGAAAAATGTAAGTCTACTGATTACAAAACAGTGAAACAGGAGAATAACCAGTCTAGAGAGAATCACATGAATCCAAAAGAGCATTTTGTCACTTTCTTTGTTGAAACAATTGGTGGGGATCAAACTAAAACTAAGCGGCTGCTTCAAACTGAATCTCTTAAGAGTTATGGTCCACTTTGTATTTATTCAGAACACAGCCAGACAGTTAGGGAAGCCCTGATACAAGATGGACGCTTTCACAGCACTGTGTTTGAAATTACATTTTCTCTGTCCGAAATCAAGCCTCAGAGACAGAGTGCTGTTATTAAGGGTTCAGTGAACGTTAATTCCCTGAATGGAAGGCACTTCAAGATAATATTAAAGCAGGGGCGTAGGCATGAGAACACAGAGCAGCCAAATTTATTACAAACCACAAAGGCTACAACGAGCACTGAAACAGAAGGCCAACATACATCTGGTCCAGAAACTGATACATTAAGCAGAGGAACTAAAAGAAAATGCACCAGTATGATATCCTCATCTGCAGAGACATCAACTGCAGGAAACTACCAAACCACTTTAATGCCCCATTCTCCTGTGTTCTCCTGTGTTTGATGGCTCTGGTCGGGTGTTTGGTTTACACACAGCTTGCATCGTCTATCGTGATGAGCAAAAAAAAAAAACTGAAAGTGTAATTGAGTATGCCCACCCTATCCTTGCCATACTCCAAAACTTTGTCCCTCGAATGCAATCAGGCCAGCTTGAGCCACTGGGCTCTGATAACACAAGCTTAGCCAAAATAAAGGAAAAGTTTTGGAAGGAGGTAAGGAAAAACCAAGATCTAAACCAACATCTTGAAGAGATAATCACATCGGTAATGGATGTTGACTCCAAATCAATGGAGTCATAGGGCCAACAACTGATCAATAACTGAATTCACACACTGGTGAGTCTAGTGCTCAGACACAAATCATCCAGTATAAAGGTAAAGGTAAACCAAAATAATAATAGAAACATTTAAAAGTAGGTGAAACTAATATCAAAGTTACAAACATACTTTGTGCTTTTCATTTTGGGCTGTTAATGTTTCACTTTTTCAGGCTGGTATTTAGTACGCTATTTTGACTTGTTTGAAAGAACCAGTTGTGTTTCTTTTTCTTCCCTGTTAATATCTAAAATGTCTAATTATATACTACAGTTAAGGTACTATCTGTAGTGTTTCCATACTTCAAACAAGTATTACAGTAAAACTGTAGAGATCACTGAGGATGCATTAGTTTATTTTCAGTTAAAACAACAATCATATATTTTTCTTCCTAACAAGTCTCTTTTACATGCAAATAAGATGCTGCTGTTTTGGCTGCTTGATAATTTATGGTTCCAGTTAAAGTTATTCTCTGCCCTTCAAATGTGCTCCATTGTGGGCTACATGCCAACATACAATTTAGACTTCACCAAACCATAAACAAATGAAATCTGATTTATAGCCTAATAATCTAACAGTAATGTTTAACGATCAGTAGGATAACATGTAAACAATTGATACTGCCCTCAAGGTAAAACTGGAGCCTACATTCACAATCAATGTTTGTCTCACCTTTCTGTTAATTGGTTGGATGTCAAACTAAGAGAGGGTGTCAGTGAAAAATGTAATTATGCATTTCCAAGGATATGTGAAGTACTGCATGTCTTAATTATTGTCTAGCAATGTATTCAGGGGTCCACTGGGCATGACAGATGGAGTGTAATGGAATTATTGGAGAAACAGTTGCGTATAGTTCATTTTATAATTGGATCAATAAAATCAACTGTGTATGTTAGTCATATTTTCTTACATGACAATTTTGCAGTTGCACCCTGCTCTTATTGACATCAAATTAACTTCTACACTATCCCAAATAATGCCATACTATTTTGAAAAATATATCGTTGCATATGTTAAATAAAAAAATATCAATGTGTAGAAATTTGAATATGTTTATTATCCAATTAGAAATGTATGTTTTAAAATCCCGATACATGAAGAAAAAATAATAATTGTGTGAAGTCTAGAGGATTTATATATATATATATATATATATATATATATATATATATATATACATATACACTCTTGACTTCACACACTGTATAGGCTCTTATTCAAACCTCAAGTCTTACAAACTGACAGTCTACCAAGAAGGAATAACCTATTTAAAGACTGCAATGAAAGACATCTTTCAGCAATTTGGAACTATTGGTGAACCCTTATTGCTGATCTATGGTACAGATTTGACTTCTTTCTTAAAGTTTGAACATTGTAGTGGTAGGAAAGACTGCAATTTCTGGGGGGTTTGGATGACCATCATTCTTGTACCTTTGTACTTCTAAAGAATTGACCCACCAGTTTGTTCTGCAGATGAGCTGTTGCGCGCGCGCGCGCGAGCGAGCGAGCGAGAGAGAGAGGGGGGGGGGGGGGGGAGAGAGGGAGAGAGAGAGAGAGAGAGAGACCCTAGCCACTTATTAGTATTGTTTGCGCAACTAAACCAACATTTCCAAAAAAGGACTAAAGAATCATGTTGTTGAAACACATCAAACATTCATTGAGAAAACAGCGTCAGATCAATGATGCTTCTGGAGGTTGTTGGAGCTACACGTGAAATAGGGTAAGCCAACACTACATGTGACGCAGTAGAAAAATACATTTCCTCTATTGTCTCTTCAATAAAATATGTTTGTTAATGTCTATGTACGTATGATATGTCCAATAAGCCTTTAGTTTAAACACTATGAGCAGATCTGGAACAACCATCCTTTAAGCTAGACATTCAATTATTACATGCATTAAAACAAGCCATTATGATCACTACACGAATAGACAGGTGCTGCAGCACTGTTGAAAAAGTTGACTCACGGAAATGAGCTAGACTACTGGGGAAAAAACAAGGTGACACTTCATACAGAAGTTTTTGTAAGAAAGATGATCATCTCTAGAAGGCATCCATCGACACAAAGCCGTTCGGTGGATCAAGAGCTATGTTGCTCAAGTCAATTATGTACTACCCTAAAAATATTTGTATAATTTTGCTAGGAAATTTGTCTTTGAGAAAAGCTGAGGCCCGGAGAACCTCCCCTAAAGTTCTGCTCGTGATTCTAGCTTTATGAGGATATAATCATGCATAGTGTATCTTTCTGATTTGGCTGAGGTAGCACAGGGTTTGAGTAAAAAATTCCACGTTTTGCAGCTCATACAAGTTAAAAACAAAAGCTTAAGAAAGCCTTGCTAATGGGCTACAACTTTCAAATCACATTTTAACGTGATTTAATCAATCTAAAAACAGAACAATTTACAGCCAGTCAATTCAAAATATGTTCTTTGGAGGCTGCACATTCAACCGTCAGCAACTTATGCTTTCCCTTTAACAGTAGGAAACAAAAAACATTAAAAAGGGGAATTGACATCTCTTTCACTTGTGTTTGCTTAGAAAAGCAGCTGGTAAGAGAATTGATTGTATGAGCTTGATGAAGAGCAAGGATCCTGGGAGAAAAGTAAGAGGGAAGTTTGGGCTTGAAGGGAGAATAGTGGATTGGAGAGGAGAGGAGAGGAGCTCATGGCCTCAGTATTTTGTGCTGCCCTTGTCCTGTGGCAAGCGGCTGATGTAAGACTCGTAGATGGTGTCCAGGAAGCTGCTGTCTGTCTGAAAGACACAAGGACACAAACTACCATCAACACCTGAGACGCAGCCCCAGATCCACAGAATCCCAGAAAATGTGATTGCTAGAAATAAGATGAATAATGTTAGAAACACACAAAATATGTATCAGCCTGTGTCTGTATGTGTCTCCAACCTGTATCAAGTGTAGCAGCGTAGCCTGTAGCTGGCTCCTGCTAAGTGCTACAGTGTCCTCTGTTGCCAGCGGAGCTCTGAGTACAGAGGGAGGGGGGCAGCTGTTTGTCTGGGATGGGGGGGGCTTGCTCTGAGAGAACACGCTGGGGGAGAGGAGCAGGGTGGTGGGGGCCACAGTTGCCGGGATACGCTGGGGAGAAATCACCTGGAGAATTGGGAGCGGGACAGATTAGTTTTGGATTGATACGATGCAGTTCCTTTCCTTATCAATAGTCTTAGGATGATGAGACTGATGTTGAAAGAATCCATCAGAGCAGCATATAAAAGACAAAAACTCACAAAGATGTCAAGAGACAGTAAAATAAAGGTAATGTACAGTAAAGTTGAAGTCATTTAAAATTACCTTCACATAATAGATATGTAAAACATATACGATATTTGGTAGGTAAACATAACAAAAAGGTGAAATAAGCTTGTGTTAAAAAAAATGTAATAAAAATGCTAGAAATGAATCCTAATGATCCAATACCTGGAACTGCAGGCCAGCCCTCTGTGCCATGTTAGCAGAGGAGTACTGGCCGTGGCCTGGAGCTACTGGGCCCTGGGCCGGAGAGAGGCCTGGAGATGGGCCTGCGGCTGGGAAGCGTGGGGCCAGGCCTGGGGAAGGCCGCGGGGGCTCGGGGGGGCCCTGTCTCTGCTCCTGCTGGACCAGCTGCAGTCTCTGGAGCAGCTCGTGAGGGGACACCACTCCCTGAAGCTGACCGGGCAAGCCTGGAGCTACAGTGGACAACTTCTCAGTCCACAGAGAAACTCACTTTGGTATTATACCTTGGTATTCTCCTCACACCAAGCATTATTACAAGTATTACAAGTAAATGAAAAGCCATCATTTGGTTCACTTTTAGGTAATCTGAAGTAAGATTCACACCTATTACCCAACCTACTTTTCAAAGCTTTTTTTAGTTTTTCATAGCTGACCTCCAGCCTGCCTTACCTGATATCTGGCTGGACAGACCTGGTATCTGTGTTGACAGAGGATGGAAAACTCCTTGCAGACTTGTCATACCTGACACAGAGGGGGTGAAACACACATCATACATGATCTGTTTATGTATACTGAGTAGTGACAAGAACATAGATTTTCTTGTCTATGTTCACATGAATACGTTTATTTTCATTATTTCTAACCACCAAATTTAAACTGTGTAAATATATCCCAGATTCCTATTTAAGACTGTCGATCAGTTAGTAAACCCAGCCTCTCCTTGTGCCGCTGCGTGATTTTGTAAATAAATAATAGCATTTTTGAAAAGTTTCAATCTGTTTTTTGTCAGTACCACAGCACTGAGATAGCCCCTCTAAAAGTCACTAATGATCTGTTAATGGAGGCATGTGTTCTTGGCTTGCTGGACTTAAGTGCTGCTTTTCACACAATTTATCATGGCATTCTTGTAGATAGACTGAAGCATTTGGTAGGCATTTTTGGTACTGCCTTAAACTGGTTCTTGTCATATCTGTCAAATAGGAAGTGTTGTGTCTCTATTAACAACTTCATATCGTCTTTCTCCCATATGAAGTAAGGTGTGCCTCGAGGATCAATTCTTGGACCAATTGTGTACTCCCTATACATGCTCCCTTTGGTCGACATCATCCATAGACATGGTATTTCTTTTCATTGTTATGCAGATGACACACAGTTGTACCTCACTGTTAACCCCACTGACCACAGTATGCTGAGTTCTCTACAGGAGTGCCTGATGGACATAAAAACTGGATGTCGCGAACATTTCTTCAGCTCAATTCTAACGAAACAGAAATTCTAGTTATTGGGTCCCAGCATATGACAAAACAAATACTGCCGTCTTCTGGTTACCTGTCGCAAGATATTAAGCCTGCTGCAAGAAATCTTGGGGTCCTTTTTGACAGTAATTTATGTTTTCAGCAACATATCACAAAGCTTGTCCAATCATGTTTTTATCACCTCTGAAATATTGAAAAAATAAGCTCTGTTTAAAATTTTAGGAATGCAGAAACTGTTGTACATGCTTTTATCTCCTCACACTTTGATTATTGGAATAGCCTCTTCTCTTGTCTCAATCAAAAGAATTTAGAACGACTTCAGACTGTACAGAACTCAGCTGCTAGGCTTTTAACTAGAACCAAGAGGTACGATCACATCACACCTGTTTTAGCATCGTTACATTGGCTCCCTGTTGGTTTTAGGATTGATTTTAAGATCCCATTGATAACTTTTAAGGTTCTTCATGACCTGGCTCCAGATAATATTTGAGACCTTTTAATCCCTTATGAACCGCTGTGTAGTTTGAGATCCTCAGGCAGTGGTCTTCTGTGTCTTCTACGTGCTAGGCCAAAATCTAAAGGAGACGGAGCTTTTGCCATCAGGGCCCCGGGGCTCTGGAACGACCTGCCCGAGGAAATAAGGTTGTTGGAGTCAGTGTCTTCTTTTAAGTCTCTTTTGAAAACTTACTTTTATCGGAAAGCATATCCTGATTTTATCTGAGATGTCTGTTATTTTATTGGTTGTATTTGTTTTTAATTTCTTAATTACATTTCTTAACTAATTTCTTAATTTCTTTCTTTCTGTGAAGCACTTCAATAAAGTTATTATTATTATCGTCCTTGCGTTCTGGATTGGGGTCATGCATCTCCTTTGGCAGGTCATCAAGGTGGGGCCAGAACCTTGGAGTTCCTTCAGCGCAAGTTTTGGTGGCCTTCTATGAAGAAGGATGTCACAAGCTATGTGGGAGCCTGTGTTCCGTGCGCCCAGAACCAGGTCCCTCATACTCAACCCGCCGGACGACTCCTTCTTCTCTTTGTTCCAGCCAGGCCATGGTCCCACCTATCCATGGATTTTTTAACAGGCCGTCCAGTCTCCAATGGGAACATAGCTATCCTGGTTATGGTGGACCACTTTTCCAAGGCAGCGCACTTCGCCCCTCTGGCCAAGCTCCCATCTGGTCTGCACACTGCCAAACTGGTCCTCCAGCATGTGGTCTGGCTCCACGGGATACATGGTGGGATACAAAGACATGGTTAGTGACCGCGGCCCACAGTTTTCCTCCAGATTCTGGTGAGCCTTCAGCCATCTGCTTGGAACATCGGTCAGCCTCTCTTCCACCCTGCAGAGCAATGGGCAGACAAAGAAGGTTAACCAGGACCTGGAGACCAGCCTGAGGTGCCGGCGTCCAGCAACCCCAACGCCTGGAGTTAGCAGCTGCTGTGGGCTGAGTACGCTCATAACAACCTACACCACTCGTCTTTAGGTATGTCTTCTTTCGAGTGGCAGTTTGGTTTCCCCTCTCCTGTTTTTCCAGACCAGGAGGACGTGGGGGTCCCGTCAGCAGAGGTCTTCGTTAGACCCTGTCATCAAACCTGAGGAGGGCCAGGACCAACCTCTTGCGTGCTTGGGAGCGTCATGAGGGACAAGCCAATCGTTGCCGCAGGGAGGCTCCATGGGACCGTGCTGCCCAGCGCGTTTGGCTTTCCACCCAGAACCCAGAACCACACAGGGTGCGAGGGAGGGTCCAGTACTTGGTTGATTGGGAGGGATACGGTCCGTAGAGGCGTTCCTTGGAGCCCTCTAGCTGTATCCTGGATCGCTCCCTCATACCTGACCTCCACCGGCATCGCCGGATGCAGGAAGGTCGGGCGTGTCGGGAGTCACGCCTTGGGAAGGATGTCCTGTCACGGATCCGGATCTGGGCGCTCCGCTCCACTCCGGGACACAGCCGGAGCAGACCTGCCACTGAATCACCTTGATTATTTATGTCCATTAGTTTGAGTGGCAAAACATGTTTGGACTCCTATTTTAGGTTCCCTGTATTTTGTGTTCATTGCTCAAACCTGTGTTTATGGAAGACGGGAGTAAAATAAGTCTTGAATCTTGAAAGGATTGTTTTGTCTTGTTATTCTAAACGAGTCAATTGTCTGCTCTGCATTTGGGTTATTTTCTGTGTATCAGTTGTCAGTATCATTACAATTTTGCACGACATGGTCTTCATTACACGTGTACATTCCCTTATTGCAACAAAACTGGCATAAACCGGTTGACCAGTAAACCTGTTCTATTTGTACCTGCTCTAATTTGAATCTGTGCTGGGTGTTGGCTTCTGCTTTGCACACTGACTGCTGAGTCACAGTAGATACATGACTATCAAATAGTGCTCAGTGAAGACACTGACAGCACAACATTTTGATACATTTAGAACTATTATTACAAACTAAGATGTCAGTTGAGTCTGGGATTAAAAAAGCAACAGCCATAATACAGAACTGTTCTGTGAGCTTTTTTCTTTGCTGAGATATATTAATGTCACATGAACCATCAGGAAGTTGGTGTTCGACCAAATGGAGAGCAATTGTTTTGCATGAATTCATGTCTGTTACTATCAGCATTCATCTGCACACATCTTCTGTTTGTAGCAGCATCATCCGTAAGTATCTTTCATTTGTACGTAGCTGTGTTTGTAATTATGAGTCCTATTGATTGACTCAAAGGTGTCTCAATTACAGTGTTTCCTAAGTTGATTCTACTTCTGTTAACTAGGCTACATATACATTTTTTGTCCTGTTGTCATTCATAGGGATTTTAGTCTCTGTTTGTTTGCAATTCCACTCTTTTTTAACAAAGTAACCTACAACTACAACAAAGAACTACAGATTTGGTTCCAAACCTAGACAAGGGATTGTTTGGTTGAGACTAAACATGGCCGAAGCAAGTACGACCGAGGAAAGAACACTGGTAAATATACTGCCTTACTTCCATGATAGTTTTCAAAATACTTTTTTTTTTGTGTGTTCAAAAGTGTATTTGTTGCAAAAAAAAAAAAAGAGCAGCATACTGAGGAGGCAAGTAGTAATAATGAGTACCATCACGTGTGTGTACAAAAAATTATTTTATTGTGTCTTTTAGTATTTTCAAATCTGTTTTGGAACACGGTAAATGTACAACTGAATAAGGCTTCTGAGCCTCTCCATAGTACCGGAGCTGCCACCATTTTCTAGTGAGCTCTTTTGTTTTGCCCCCCTTATTATAAGGTCAGAAAATGTTAAGCCACTGTTTTAATTAGATCTGAAGGTAAATACAACGTAAATACAACGTGTGTATATATACAGTGGGGCCAAAAAGTATTTAGTCAGCCACTGATTGTGCAAGTTCTCCTACTTAGAAAGATGAGAGAGGTCTGTAATTTTCATCATCACTTCAACTATGAGAGACAAAAATGAGAAAAAAAATCCAGGAAATCACATTGTAGGATTTTTAAAGAATTTATTTGTAAATGATGGTGGAAAATAAGTATTTGGTCAATAACAAAAGTTCAACTCAATACTTTGTAACATAACCTTGGTTGGCAATGACAGAGGTCAAACGTTTCCTGTAAGTCTTCACCAGGTTTGCACACACTGTAGCTGGTATTTTGGCCCATTCCTCCATGCAGATCTCCTCTAGAGCAGTCATGTTTTGGGGCTGTCGCTGGGCAACACGGACTTTCAAACTCCCTCCAAGAATTTTCTATGGGGTTGAGGTCTGGAGACTGGCTAGGCCACTCCAGGACCGTGAAATGCTTTTTACGGAGCCACTCCTTCGTTGCCCGAGCGGTGTGTTTGGGATCATTGTCATGCTGGAAGACCCAGCCACATTCCATCTTCAATGCTCTCACTGATGGAAGGAGATTTTGGCTTAAAATCTCACGATACATGGCCTCGTTCATTCTTCCCTTAACACGGATCAGTCGTCCTGTCCCCTTTGCAGTAAAACAGCCCCAAAGCATGATGTTTCCGCCCCCATGCTTCACAGTAGGTATGGTGTTCTTGGGATGCAACTCAGCATTCTTCTTCCTCCAAACACGACGAGTTGAGTTTTTACCAAAAAGTTCTATTTTGGTTTCATCTGACCACATGATATTCTCCCAATCCTCTTCTGGATCATCCATATGCTCTCTGGCAAACTTCAGACGGGCCTGGACATGTACTGGCTTAAGCAAGGGGACACGCCTGGCACTGCAGGATTTGAGTCCCTCTCGGCGTAGTGTATTACTGATGGTAGCCTTTGTTACTTTGGTCCCAGCTCTCTGCAGGTCATTCATCAGGTCCCTCCGTGTAGTTCTGGGATTTTTGCTCACTGTTCTCATGATCATTTTGACCCCACGGGATGAGATCTTGTGTGGGGCCCCAGATCGAGGGAGATTATCAATGGTCTTTTATGTCTTCCATTTTCTTACAATTGCTCCCACAGTTGATCTATTCACGCCAACCTGCTTGGCCTATTGCAGATTCACTCTTCCCAGCCTGGTGCAGGTCTGCAATTTTCTTCCTGGTGTCCTTTGACAGCTCTTTGGTCTTGGCCATGGTTGAGTTTGGAGTCTGACTGTTTGAGGCTGTGGACAGGTGTCTTTTATACAGATGACGAGGTCAAACAGGTTGCATTAATACAGGTAACGAGTGGAGGACAGAAGAGCTTCTTAAAGAAGAAGTTACAGGTCTGTGAGAGCCAGAAATCTTGCTTGTTTGTGGGTGACCAAACACTTATTTTCCACCATAATTTACAAATAAATTCTTTAAAAATCCTGGATTTTTTTTCTCATTTTTGTCTCTCATAGTTGAAGTGTACCTATGATGAAAATTACAGACCTCTCTCATCTTTCTAAGTAGGAGAACTTGCACAATCAGTGGCTGACTAAATACTTTTGGGCCCCACTGTATATATATATATATATATATATATATTATGTTTCATAAAATGATGTCTGTATTTAAAAATATAATTTCTTACAGAAGACAAGCTGGTTAAGGATTCAATTGCCTTCAAAAAAAAATCTCCACCAACTCACTTACAATTGTCTCTCTGCACCTCCAGTGCAAGAGCTACTTGAAAATAATAATGCATTTAAAAAGGAAAGAGATACAAAAATGAAGGACTACACACCAATTAAAAACAAAGAAATTATTACAGTAATCAAGAGAAAAGAAAGTGTAATAGCCTCACATTTCCCTTGTCACTTATTCAATGAAAATGAATTACTTGAAATACATTTTATTCCTAGTGAGGTTTACAATGATGACAAAACAGTGGAACATGGTAAAACCCAGTCTAGAGATCGTGTTATGGTTTCAAAAGAGCGTTTTGTCACGTTTTACGTTGAAACAGTCGGTGGGAAGAACACCAAGAGTAAAAAACTGCTTAAATACAGTGCTCTTAAGCCTTATAAGACTCTTTGTATCTATGCAGAAGACTCGAAGACAGTTAGGGAAGCCCTGATAGACGATGGACGCTTTGGAAGCAATGTGTTTGAAACGGAAATTTGTCTCTTTGACATCCAAAACCTTCTTGAAGTTGGGGGTAAAGTAAATGTTAAGTGCCTTAATGATAGGCACTTCGAAATAATAATAAGTCGTACCGAGAAAAAGATCCCTAAGCAAGAGAAGATGGATGTATCACCAACTACAAAAGCTACAACGAGTACTGAAACAAGAGGCCAGCATACATCTGGTCCAGAAACTGATACATTAAGCAGAGGAACTAAAACAAAACACACGAGTTTGATGTCCTCATCTGCAGGGACATCAACTGCAGGAAACTACCAAACCACTTTAATGCCCCATAAAGACAACATTATGCAGATCCTTCGCAGCCAGATGGACAGATTGTTGAAAGAGATGGCTGACCGATATCCAAAAAAGACATTTCAAGACGTTTTGAATCTAAAGAGGGAAAACTTTGGAAAGGTCTGTCAGTCATTCTCTGAAGTCCACAGGGTGAGAGACCTAATTGAACTGGGCAACTCAGTTTGCAGAGTCGATAAAAACGATTTAGCCGCAGGCACAGGATTCGTGCTGTTTCATAACTTCATCCTGACGAATGCACATTTGTTTTTAAGTAATGGAAAGTTGGAAAGAAGTTTGGTTAATGTATCGGTGGTATTTAACTTTGAAACCCCAAACAGTCAAAGAAGGGTCAAAGTAAAAGGAAACTTCATTGACTTTTACTATGATACAGATGTCAAAAAACGTGTTCTGGACTACGCTATACTTGAGCTAGAGTCTCGGACTAAGGAGTTTGAGAGTACAACTACCTGCATAGAGACACTGTCAGGATCACCCAGCCAGACAACTGAGAAAACAACTCAGACAGAAACACTCTCAGGTCTCCTCAGTAAATGGGGTCCAGTTCCAAAAACTGGTGAGGCCTGCCTCATTGGACACCCAGATGGAGGAGTTAAAAGAATGGACTTTACCTGCATCATCGAGGAAGAGGAAAGACACAAGGCTGTGAACAAACATAAAGCAGAGAATATGTTCATGGTCTTCACAATCAATGCAGCTCTCAAAACCCAAGAAATTTCAAATCTATTGCCCGGAGGTGGAAAGCAAGGTGATGTTTCGACTTACAACACCTTCTTCTACTATGGAGCTTCTGGTTCTCCTGTGTTTGATGGCTCTGGTCGGGTGTTTGGTTTACACACAGCTGGCATCGTCTATCGTGATGAGCAAAAAAAAAAAAATGAAAGTGTAATTGAGTATGCCCACCCTATCCTTGCCATACTCCAAAACTTTGTCACTCGAATGCAATCAGGCCAGCTTGAGCCACTGGGCTCTGATAACACAAGCTTAGCCAAAATAAAGGAAAAGTTTTGGAAGGAGGTAAGGAAAAACCAAGATCTAAACCAACATCTTGAAGAGATAATCACATCGGTAATGGATGTTGACTCCAAATCAATGGAGTCATAGGGCCAACAAAAGACTGATCAATAACTGAATTCACACACTGGTGAGTCTAGTGCTCAGACACAAATCATCCAGTATAAAGGTAAAGGTAAACCAAAATAATAATAGAAACATTTAAAAGTAGGTGAAACTAATATCAAAGTTACAAACATACTTTGTGCTTTTCATTTTGGGCTGTTAATGTTTCACTTTTTCAGGCTGGTATTTAGTACGCTATTGTGACTTGTTTGAAAGAACCAGTTGTGTTTCTTTTTCTTCCCTGTTAATATCTAAAATGTCTAATTATATACTACAGTTAAGGTACTATCTGTAGTGTTTCCATACTTCAAACAAGTATTACAGTAAAACTGTAGAGATCACTGAGGATGCATTAGTTTATTTTCAGTTAAAACAACAATCATATATTTTTCTTCCTAACAAGTCTCTTTTATAAGATGCTGCTGTTTTGGCTGCTTGATAATTTATGGTTCCAGTTAAAGTTATTGTGTAAGCATATAAGCATAACAACATAACTAACCACACCAGCATGTGTGCTAACTATAACCACGGGCATGACTAATGGGATACGTGGATATAGATCAAATATTATAGCACCTTAAACCTTACATAGTCTGTCCGTAAACAAATGCCATTCTTTACATGTATTCTAAATCATTGCTCGGCACGTTGATTCAGTTATAATACTGACTGTACACTCTTAACTTAAAGCTTACCAAACCGAAAGGACCGGTTTAACCTGAGATTGCGTAGCCTTTTTTTTCCTCCAAATCCTGATTGTTGTATAGCCTGTTTTGATGAAAAACAAAATGTACTGTTGACTTTCAGCTTCTTGGCAGACATACTGTCCTGAAAAAAACTTTACAATCATGTTTATAATAAAGATCATTTTTTCCACAACTTCAATACTTGAATTGTTTTTTTATTTATTGTCTTTAGTCAATAATTAAAAGTTGGTGCTTCAGCGAACTGCAAAAAGTATACATGCATAGTGCAACTGGCCTACATAAAGTCAATGAAAACCATGATCACTCACCTGCCATTCTTTAAAGTAAAGTGTAGGTCCAGTTGAATAGGACATTAGCTACCTCTTGGTTCTGGACATCTTGGACAGCCTGAGATCTAATTAGCCCTGATCATTATTAACTTAGTGCCCAAATACTGCACAAAGAAAACAGGGGTGTACAGGGATGGATAATGCAATAGCAGTGTGTTTCTGCTTTTGTGTGTAAGCGTGTATGCACGCTGTATCTCATCATCCTTCTGGTGGCTTAATCTCATCCGGGTGACCAGGACCAAATAGACGAACAGGCCTTTTTGGCTTTTTCCTTTTCTTCCCATCTGCTCAAATGTCATGTAGATGACGTCTGTTTTCATCACCTAGTTAATGGGGCTCATTACATATGTAAAGTACATAACGTGTATGAGTCCGTTTAGGTTTTTCCCGACATGACCCAGACCCATTGCATTTTTAGGAACATTCAGCAAATTCAAGTGTTTGCTGGTTCATATGCTGGTCAGTTAACTGCACACTGGAATTTGGAAAAAGGATAAAATGGTAAAATGCAGGTTTTACTGTGACACCTTGGCCATTGCCATATTTGAGTTGGCCTGCAGTAAGGCAAGAGTTAAGGTATTCTCTGCCCTTCAAATGTACTCCATTGTGGGCTACATGCCAACATACAATTTAGACTTCACCAAACCATAAACAAATGAAATCTGATTTATAGCCTAATAATCTAACAGTAATGTTTAACAATCAGTAGGATAACATGTAAACAATCGATACTGCCCTCAAGGTAAAACTGGAGCCTACATTCACAATCAATGTTTGTCTCACCTTTCTGTTAATTGGTTGGATGTCAAACTAAGAGAGGGTGTCAGTGAAAAATGTAATTATGCATTTCCAAGGATATGTGAAGTACTGCATGTCTTAATTATTGTCTAGCAATGTATTCAGGGGTCCACTGGGCATGACAGATGGAGTGTAATGGAATTATTGGAGAAACAGTTGCGTATAGTTCATTTTATAATTGGATCAATAAAATCAACTGTGTATGTTAGTCATATTTTCTTACATGACAATTTTGCAGTTGCACCCTGCTCTTATTGACATCAAATTAACTTCTACACTATCCCAAATAATGCCATACTATTTTGAAAAATATATCGTTGTATATGTTAAATAAATAAAAAAATATCAATGTGTAGAAATTTGAATATGTTTATTATCCAATTAGAAATGTATGTTTTAAAATCCCGATACATGAAGAAAAAATAATAATTGTGTGAAGTCTAGAGGATTTTTATATATATATATATATATATATATATATATATATACATACTCACATATATATATACATATACACTCTTGACTTCACACACTGTATAGGCTCTTATTCAAACCTCAAGTCTTACAAACTGACAGTCTACCAAGAAGGAATAACCTATTTAAAGACTGCAATGAAAGACATCTTTCAGCAATTTGGAACTATTGGTGAACCCTTATTGCTGATCTATGGTACAGATTTGACTTCTTTCTTAAAGTTTGAACATTGTAGCGGTAGGAAAGACTGCAATTTCTGGGGGGTTTGGATGACCATCATTCTTGTACCTTTGTACTTCTAAAGAATTGACCCACCAGTTTGTTCTGCAGATGAGCTGTTGCGCGCGCGCGCGCGAGCGAGCGAGAGAGAGAGAGAGAGAGAGGGGGGGGGGGGGGGGTTATTGGGAGAGAGAGAGAGAGAGAGAACCTAGCCACTTATTAGTATTGTTTGCGCAACTAAACCAACATTTCCAAAAAAGGACTAAAGAATCATGTTGTTGAAACACATCAAACATTCATTGAGAAAACAGCGTCAGATCAATGATGCTTCTGGAGGTTGTTGGAGCTACACGTGAAATAGGGTAAGCCAACACTACATGTGACGCAGTAGAAAAATACATTTCCTCTATTGTCTCTTCAATAAAATATGTTTGTTAATGTCTATGTACGTATGATATGTCCAATAAGCCTTTAGTTTAAACACTATGAGCAGATCTGGAACAACCATCCTTTAAGCTAGACATTCAATTATTACATGCATTAAAACAAGCCATTATGATCACTACACGAATAGACAGGTGCTGCAGCACTGTTGAAAAAGTTGACTCACGGAAATGAGCTAGACTACTGGGGAAAAAACAAGGTGACACTTCATACAGAAGTTTTTGTAAGAAAGATGATCATCTCTAGAAGGCATCCATCGACACAAAGCCGTTCGGTGGATCAAGAGCTATGTTGCTCAAGTGAATTATGTACTACCCTAAAAATATTTGTATAATTTTGCTAGGAAATTTGTCTTTGAGAAAAGCTGAGGCCCGGAGAACCTCCCCTAAAGTTCTGCTCGTGATTCTAGCTTTATGAGGATATAATCATGCATAGTGTATCTTTCTGATTTGGCTGAGGTAGCACAGGGTTTGAGTAAAAAATTCCACGTTTTGCAGCTCATACAAGTTAAAAACAAAAGCTTAAGAAAGCCTTGCTAATGGGCTACAACTTTCAAATCACATTTTAACGTGATTTAATCAATCTAAAAACAGAACAATTTACAGCCAGTCAATTCAAAATATGTTCTTTGGAGGCTGCACATTCAACCGTCAGCAACTTATGCTTTCCCTTTAACAGTAGGAAACAAAAAACATTAAAAAGGGGAATTGACATCTCTTTCACTTGTGTTTGCTTAGAAAAGCAGCTGGTAAGAGAATTGATTGTATGAGCTTGATGAAGAGCAAGGATCCTGGGAGAAAAGTAAGAGGGAAGTTTGGGCTTGAAGGGAGAATAGTGGATTGGAGAGGAGAGGAGAGGAGCTCATGGCCTCAGTATTTTGTGCTGCCCTTGTCCTGTGGCAAGCGGCTGATGTAAGACTCGTAGATGGTGTCCAGGAAGCTGCTGTCTGTCTGAAAGACACAAGGACACAAACTACCATCAACACCTGAGACGCAGCCCCAGATCCACAGAATCCCAGAAAATGTGATTGCTAGAAATAAGATTAATAATGTTAGAAACACACAAAATATGTATCAGCCTGTGTGTGTATGTGTCTCCAACCTGTATCAAGTGTAGCAGCGTAGCCTGTAGCTGGCTCCTGCTAAGTGCTACAGTGTCCTCTGTTGCCAGCGGAGCTCTGAGTACAGAGGGAGGGGGGCAGCTGTTTGTCTGGGATGGAGGGGGGCTTGCTCTGAGAGAACACGCTGGGGGAGAGGAGCAGGGTGGTGGGGGCCACAGTTGCCGGGATACGCTGGGGAAAAGTCACCTGGAGAATTGGGAGCGGGACAGATTAGTTTTGGATTGATACGATGCAGTTCCTTTCCTTATCAATAGTCTTAGGATGATGAGACTGATGTTGAAAGAATCCATCAGAGCAGCATATAAAAGACAAAAACTCACAAAGATGTCAAGAGACAGTAAAATAAAGGTAATGTACAGTAAAGTTGAAGTCATTTAAAATTACCTTCACATAATAGATATGTAAAACATATACGATATTTGGTAGGTAAACATAACAAAAAGGTGAAATAAGCTTGTGTTAAAAAAAATGTAATAAAAATGCTAGAAATGAATCCTAATGATCCAATACCTGGAACTGCAGGCCAGCCCTCTGTGCCATGTTAGCAGAGGAGTACTGGCCGTGGCCTGGAGCTACTGGGCCCTGGGCCGGAGAGAGGCCTGGAGATGGGCCTGCGGCTGGGAAGCGTGGGGCCAGGCCTGGGGAAGGCCGCGGGGGCTCGGGGGGGCCCTGTCTCTGCTCCTGCTGGACCAGCTGCAGTCTCTGGAGCAGCTCGTGAGGGGACACCACTCCCTGAAGCTGACCGGGCAAGCCTGGAGCTACAGTGGACAACTCAGCTTCTCAGTCCACAGAGAAACTCACTTTGGTATTATACCTTGGTATTCTCCTCACACCAAGCATTATTACAAGTATTACAAGTAAATGAAAAGCCATCATTTGGTTCACGTTTAGGTAATCTGAAGTAAGATTCACACCTATTACCCAACCTACTTTTCAAAGCTTCTTTTAGTTTTTCATAGCGGACCTCCAGCCTGCCTTACCTGATATCTGGCTGGACAGACCTGGTATCTGTGTTGACAGAGGATGGAAAACTCCTTGCAGACTTGTCATACCTGACACAGAGGGGGTGAAACACACATCATACATGACCTGTTTATGTATATTGAGTAGTGACAAGAACATAGATTTTCTAGTCTATGTTCACATAAATAAGTTTATTTTCATTATTTCTAACCACCAAATTTAAACTGTGTAAATCATACATAGATACATGTACTTTTTTGTACTTGTACAAATAGTAACTTCCGGCAGCCCACATGTGACTGAAGAGGGGAAGACAATGTTGGTTTCTTACCAGTGACCTGTCCATGTGGCTGGAGGCTAGCTGGCACAGCGGGCAGGTCCATCGCCGGGTGTGCAGGGTCTGGGCCAGCAGGGACAATGGGCTGGGGTGGTGGAGCCCCCTGGGGGCGGGACGGGCTGTAAAACATAGGCTGCTGCGGCTGGCCATAACCCTGGGAATCAACCAATTGCAGGTGAGCAGGTTGGAGGGCTGGCAGAACAGGGGGTTGCTGGAGAAGAGGGGGAGGGGGGCCGGAGCAGCAGGAGGTTGCCGTGGTGGAGGAGACAGAGGACAGGGAGGAAGAGGACAGAGGGGGCGGGTTCTGGAACAGTCTCTGGATTGGGTCGGGTCTGGTCTGGGACTGGAATGGCTGCTGCTGCTGCTGCTGCTGCTGCTGCTGCTGGTGGTGATGGTGATGATGATGGTGTTGCTGGTAAACGAGATGATGCTGCTGGTGGTGGTGGTGGGGCAGGGGAGCCCCATTCTGCCACAGCCTGATCTCAGAGGACTGTGAGACGGGTTGAAGCAGCCCTGCAGCCCCTCTCTGACCCTGGCTCATCAACTTCTGGATGGCTGGGCAGTGCTGCTGCTGGGGGGGGTTAGGACCTGCACTGGAAGATTCATTCCTTGCTCTCTGTACACCTCCTAGCGCAGACCCAGCACTCAAAAAAACCCTTGCACCAGGGCTTCCAACACCCTCCATACCCCCACTTGCACCGACAGCAGGCCAGATTTCGGGTGGCCCTCTTTCTCCGGAACCCCCAGTTCTTGAACTACCAGGTGGGACCTTTCCATCGGGGTCTTCGTAGGACAGGGAACGGGCTACGGCGGGTCGAACTGCACCAGGCTGAGCACTGAGCCCTGTTCCTAGAGCCTGACCTCTAGGGGAGTAGGGATCGAGGCAGGGTGCCTGGCAACCAAACAGGGTGGCCAGTGAGAGTTGTCTGGGCTCTCCTCCCTCACTGTCCTGCAGAGGGGAGTTAAGAACAGGGGAACTATGAACATTAAGTGGACTTTAACTATCCAAACCAACCTAGAACCTTAAACCCCACATCCTATATTTGTTACATAGCAAACGCAAGGTCAAAGGTTATTTCTAGTGCATGTGCAGTTACACAATCATTGTGAAAGTGTGTGTGTGTATTACCTGAGCATTGGGTTTGACGGGTATTGGCTTGATAAGGTTGGGGTTGTCATGCAGAGTGCTGCAGAGTATCTCCTTAGGCTCCTGCTTACCTCCCTACGTGCATTACAGACGGAGAGTGAGGAAGAAAGGAAATACTGTCCGAAAAATGAAGTGTCAAAGGAATGGTAATTGTAAATTCCCTTTCAAACTGTTAAGACATTTAACCTATTTCAGACGGTTTTGGGTGATCATGCTAACTTGGTAATACATCTTTCCCTCGTTGCTTTTCCCCGATTAAAGTTTTAAATAGTTGACCTCAGTCAATAAAAGTGGGACGGCCTACCCCCTGGTGGTGGGACCAAGTAAAGCACTACCAGCTTTTCAGACTGCTCTGTTGGGTAATCACGTAGGTTATCATGTGTATTCCAACATTTCCTCCAGATCTTTTACTATTTTTCTACAAGCTACATTGCTTGCAAAGCAACCATAAGGGTCCCAGTAAGTTTAGGAAAGGGTTTGACTGAAGTTTGGGTGAATACCTGTTACAAGTTCATCGTTTGGTTACCTTGTCATAATCACACCGAGCATTGGTCAGCATTTGAAGGATGTCCACCCCCTTCCCCTCTCCTCCTCCTCCTCCTCCTCCTCCTCCTCCTCCTCCTCCTCCCTCTATAACTCCAGGAGACCTCCATCCTCCCTGTGACTGGGGCTGGGCCAGAACCTGCTCTTGCTGGGTCAAACTAGGAAGGAGGAAGACGTTCAAGCTTGTATTAAGAATAATAGACATCAACATAACTGGTACGCTTAACACTATGGAATTCTGCTTGTGTTTGTAAGGGGAAGTGAGCTTACACTTACAGATCTAAACCCCATGCTCTGACTACAGTACATGGACAAGTATAATAATAACAACAATGACTTTATTTGTATAGCATCTTTCACACATGAAATGCAGCTCAAAGTGCTTTACCATATCTGTCTACACACTGCATTGTATTTATTATGTCTTACAGCAGGCACTCTTCATTGACTAGTTGGAAGAGGTAGGTAGGAGACTGTGATTGGACCTCATGCAGACATAGAGAGCAGTAGGCCATTGGGTGTAGTGGTCTATGGTAACCAAGTATACGGTTGTAGACCACTAAGACACGCCAATATCATTAACATTAGCCAAGCAAACATCAATCAGGGCTTATGTTTGTGTGGAAACATGGATTGATAAAGTGTGAGGGCACCGACCCACGCACTCACTTCTTCATTAGCTGGGCGATGCGCTGACAATCCTGCTTGTCATAGAACCATACACCATGGATTGCCACTGGAGAGAGAGTGAGAGGCAGGGGGGGGGAGAGGCCGGAGACAGGTTAAGAAAGGGGGATTAAAGTAGGAGAGATAAGGTGGGGGTATGGAAGGTCAGAGAGCGATGAGGGAGGGGTGAAAAAAGAGACCGAGAGGCAGACACAGTGGTCAGTGACACACAAGGAACCATTGGAGTATAATTATGAAGACCACTGTGAAGTGAGAGATTGGTAGACTAACTTGTATGTGTAAGATGGCTAATTTAGTTATGATGACAAGTGTACTGTTAACTCAGGGCCTGGCTGGGAAGTGGACCCTTACACAAACATTGTCTCTCTCCCTCTGTCTTTTTAGAGACCCTGGAGACAGACGGACGCACAGACAAAAACATAGACCCACACAAACACACACTTCCTTCTGAAACACCGAACATACCAGGACATATGGGCATTTGGAGCCTCTGGGGTATAAACTAACAGGAAAGTACCCAGGATGAACTGGACTGAACTCAACTCAACTAAATTAAACTGGACTGGACAACAGATGTTAAAATAAACTGCCAACACAAATAGAGTATACAAAATACGCATTTGAGGGCAAGAAGAAACAATTGAACTTCAAAAAAGCAACTGATGGATCTTTAGGGGTTGGAGGACTATGAGTCAGAGATTGGGATGGCTTGGCAGTCGAGACAAGGCAAGTGGCGACAGCTTGACTTGGAAAACCTCCCCACACACCTCCACACACGCACACCCCCACACACTCACTTCTCAAATACTGTTCCACGGTTGGAGAGATGATATACCCACCTCACCAAAAGACAGATAGGAGGGGGTTGAGATAGAGGAGAGAGGAAGAGAACTATAATGAAAGAGATTGTGAGAGAGAATAAAGTAGATAAGTGACGGCACCAAGTGGGGCTTTCTGTGTTGCACCATAGGAAACAGAGGAGGGACCACTTTCACCCTGCATGGCTGTTCTACTAAACGCATTGACAAAGAGAGAGGGAGAGAGAGAATGAGGAGGAAGATAGCAAGGAGAGACTGAGAGAGAATGAGAACGGGGAGGGAGATGGGGGCACTGCCTGGGAAAACACACACACAAACACACACACCACAAGCCTGGGAAAATAAGTAAAATAAGTAGAGTAGGCAGACTTCTCCCTAAGAGGTTAGGGACTACTCAGACCACTGAGTGACTCACCAGCAGACAGAGAGGCAGGAGCTACAGGCTAGCACTGTAACCAGCAGCAGAGGGACAAGCTAGCACTGTAACCAGCAGACAGAGGCAGGAGGGACAGGCTAGCACTGTAACCAGCAGACAGAGAGGCAGGAGGGACAGGCCAGCACTGTAACCAGCAGACAGAGAGGCAGGAGGGACAGGCCAGCACTGTAACCAGCAGACAGAGAGGCAGCAGGGGAAGGTTAGCACTGAAGAGTGAGCAGCTGAGAGGGGCAGTGGAGGTGGCCTATCTCTCACAGTGTCACAGTGAGGACGGCCAAGATAAGAGACTACTTTACTCGCTTACCAGAGGGACAGAGAGACAGTAAGTGAGAGAGTCGTTGAGCAATCGAAGGAGAGAGAGAACATGAGTGAAAGAATTGGAGCGAGAGTGGAGGATTGGAGAGTCTCTGTCTAGGACAACGTGCAGGGCTGAGGGAAGGGGAGAGAAAGAAAGGGAGAAGCAGAGAGGCGTGTGAGCATGTGTAACCCCCCCCCCCTCCCCCGGGGTTTGACTCCACAGCCTTCTCAGGAAGCCGGTAGTTGACGCGCTGTTCCTTTCACATGTGGACACAGTTCTATCGATTCCCACAATCAATTCACGATGGACCATATGGACTAGATTACACGCTTGACATTTGGGAGAGCAAGACGCGGAAAAGTAACACCGCCAAGAGGACCATAGTTTCCATGTTACCACGCTGGTTTCAAATGGTTTGGAGGATTCTGGACTACTGCACCTTAGAAGGATTGCCGTCACTGTTTGGAGAGGAGCGGCATCAGTTCTAGAAAACCAAGACTACTACCCTGGTATCAGAGCCTTAACAACTATTAGGACTGGTTCTATAAAACCAGGACCATAATTAGAACTGTGTCTCTCATAGGACAAGTACTTGGGCTACATTACAGGACCAGTTCAGCAGTGTCTGAGGCAGAAAAAGGAGGAGTAGGACTAAGGCTAGAAAGGACCTGGACCATGTTGAGAGGCCTGTTCCAGAGGAAACCTAAACATGAACGTTTGGAAGAGGAACCAGAGGTCCGATTCAAAGGCCGACAGGTGTCGGAGCGGGACCTGGGATACACATACGTCAGCCCTGGAGGTACAGTACAGTGAGCTTTGGAACAATACACTTCAGTGTGGAGTAAACAGACTGCACTACACACTAAACAATATATTAACTTTATAGTCTACAAGACATACACTATAACCATGGGGTATAGAAACTTGTACTCCACATGAATACGCACAGGGGATAAAACAGCAGTAAGAACACGATATTAGCCTCAAGGCTAATGTAATAGATAAAGGTATGACTACATTCTAACAAAAATATTAAATAATAATAATAAAAATAAAAACTGAATAGTATTATACATTGTATTATTATGTATTTGAATAGAAAGATCAGAAATAGCTTAAAGCTTGAGTTAAAAGCAGCTTGCCTAACTAGCGAAACTATATCTATATAAATATTGCCTCGATGTTAGTAGCTGCCATACATGTAGTGCTATGGTATCTAAAATCTCCTCTAAACATTTCTCTCATAGAAAACTGCCGTTATCTTTTTATTTTTAGTTCAAGACAGCGTAGCCATGCCAACTGCTGTAGTGGTCACTTCCACGCACCGACTGAAATATTTGTCTAGTGATAAGATTCCATGACCCTGCTATAAGAGGTAGTAGTACTGACGGACAAGAGACCACAGTGTCAACTGTGTGTGTACAACCTTTTGGGTCAATTACTAGCGCTTACTTTAGGCTATGAACGTCACAACTTTAGTATTTACCGTCCTGGTTTATACCATTCTGTCACATTTAACGCTCCTCGCCTGCCTCTCTGGTTGGATAATGCCCCCTAAATGTATAGAAAGGAAAGCTCAAATTGCAGAAAAGCGAAAGATTTCAAAGACTTGCACTTAAAATGGCCAAGGCAATCGGTTGAAAGAGCAACGATGTTGACTCAAAATACCCCTGTATGTGTATTTCAAGTTTGTTTTTACGCAATATATTACCATGGCAAAATATTGAATTCAACAGACATGATCCTTAAACCAGCTGACATTATACTGTTTGCAAGTGGAATGTCTGATTGTTGCATCATGTCATTGTCCTACCTTTAAAGGTTGAGGAACACAGGAATTAAAGTATAAAGGTTACACTTTCACGGAAATTGGAATGAAACCTAAATACCTCTATGTCTGTTCCCCTGGCGCTGTTATTTTGAAAAGTCAGTCAAACAGGCAATGTTGGTTAAATATAATCAAAACAGAAAAAAAGGTTGAGGATATCTTAAACAAAGCATTCCACCTGCTTGTCCAAGTGTGTGTGTGTGTGTCAGTTGTTTTTATCTAATCAGAGCTGGCTGGGTGTGCAATGCCGGCTGAACACTTGTGTAGAGCCCCTAGACCGTGTGTGTGTGTGTGTGTGTAAAGTGCTCTGTGCTGGGCCTATTGCCACTAGAATACCACTGATCCTTATATGGAACTGTCTACAGTACCCAGCCCACTAGTGTTGGCTACTTTGAGACATTTTTCTGTATCTCACTCTGTATCTCACTCTGTATCTCACTCTGTATCTCACTCTGTATCTCACTCTGTATCTCACTCTGTATCTCACTCTGTATCTCACTCTGTATCTCACTCTCACTCTTGTTTGACCTCAACTCTCTATAAACTACAATAAACCCTACCTCCAACTGCTTTTCCCCATTCTATCTCATTCCCTGCACTTGAGCAGGTTCTAAGCTCTCTCTCTCAAAGTCTCCCTGTCTTTCCTTTCTCTCTGCATAGTCTCCACAGCTCTGGACACACACACACACACACACACACACACACACACACACACACACACACACACACACACACACACACACACACACACACACACACACACACACACACACACACACACAATGATCATGTGCTAATGTATAAAATCTATACTTTTTTTGTGTTTGTATTAGTTTGAGAGTGTTTTTCTGTCTTACATCGTGCATTCCTGTACAACAGAAAAGGGTCTTGTAGTTGAAAGTCCAGGTCTTTAGTAATTGGCTCCGTCAGGTTTTCCATGTTTAGCCTATTTTGTATGGTAAAACCATGCCTGGGAGATGCCAACCTAAAACACACACACACACACACACACACACACACACACACACACACACAATATAATAGTATAAAACATTGTTGGCTACTGCAATGAAAAGGTTAGCAAATTCCTGTCAGTCTGCCAAATTTCCTGATATTCTGAAATGTAACTATTGATTTCCTCTGAGGAAGACTACACAAGCTGTCAAGCTTTCAATGAGATAGCAAAACCTCTTCATCGTACAGTAATTGGACAGGAGAAATTGACTTTTTATAATACCTATTAAATACCCTTTTTTTAACATATTATACTAATTATATATATATATATATATATATATATATATATATATATATATACACACACACACACACACACACGGTTATAAATGCATTCCTTTTTAATGTAATTTCCATTGAGGAATCATGGATAGCATTAGTATGCCAACATTATTGTATTTTCTTTAAATTCTTTTAAGTGCCTTTACTGTGGTACCATTTATGTATTGAAGGCAGACTCCAACATATCGTTTGAACATACACTGTAGTTAACATTTAAAAAAAATTATGATTCTGAAATGATTCTGACCAAACAAACATACTGTTGCAAAATTATTTATCTAGACATTGTAACATGCTTTCATTTATGAAAACATTGCAAAACAAATGCAAACTTTTTTTATGTTTTCCTGTCCAAATGGTCCTGGTGTGGGCAACCACTAATTAATCTGTTGCAGAAAGGTCAGCCTAATCCGAGTTAGGCATACACCTGCTACTTGGCAATTGGCATCATTTAATGGCGGGCTTCCAGTTTGCCCCAACCTAGTTAATTGTCTGACTGCAAAAGTGAACTGTCTGGACAAGAAAGCACGGGATAAAGCAATTTGCTCAGTTGTTGGACATTTTCTACCAACAGACAGAACAAGCTTACCAACGGGTAGCGTACAGAAGAGAAAACTTTGGGAAACACCGCATACGTTTATTTAATATGTAGCTAGTTACCTTGTATAGACAAACAAGGTCCCCTCCACATCAGTCTTTTCCTGGAAAATGCACAGTATAATGAAATAAAGAGTTAGTGAGACAGAATTTTCTGAAAGAGAATGCTCTAACGTTAAACGTTACAGGGTTTCCAAATGAGGGACGTAGTTATTTGATACTCACACCATATTAGCAAATCTAAGTGGACCCACGAAAAACAAATCTACATTGACACGTAAGGTTATCTGCAATAACTTCTAACGTGTGTGTACCGGAAAGCGCGGGCCAGCAGTGGTATAGTAAGGAGCAAGCTAAAATGTTTAGCACGCTTAGTGACGATGAGTTAGCCAGCTTTAACTTACCCATTCATTTAGCCTGCTGTTGAAGGTATAGAGAGCAACTTGGCTTGCAACGTCCACGATGTTTTTGATGTAGGGGTCTTGTCTCCGCAAAGCAGCGAGACTTATGTCCAGACCTCTGGCCGTAAGGCAGGTACTTCCACCAGCTGAACTTGCTGTCATTGTTCACGCGCTGTAAAGTTAGCTACGGTGGCTAACAAGCTATCGTTAGCGAGATAGCTAAAAAAAAAAAAAAATCAAGCAACGCTTTCAAAAAGAGCAGGCGAATTTACTCAGCAAACATAACCATAACCTCTTTCTAAAATCTACGCAAAAATTGCTTCTAGAATGTCGTTACAAACCACTTGGTAAATCAGAACATATTTGAACCACAGCCATAATTTCTCAAGACAGGATTGTACACAATTAGGCGTGACTAGTCGAGCTTGCACTTTCGACCAGTCGGATTAATAGATTTAGATAAAATATTTGAGAGTAAATGCATAGTTTTTTTCCGGCTTGTAATAGGCTACATGAATACGTGTTCCTGTAATATTGTATTGTATTGTATTGTTTTAATGAACAGACTTGCCACATAGGGCGATTATATCCATATCCGAGACCAAATAAAGTAGTTTGTCAATGACAGAAAAAGTAACATGAATTAGCTTCCCCTGTAGGTGTTCAAATTATAGCTATCATTGGGAAGAGCATATTTGCACAGTAGGTCCATATAATTAAAAGTAGTGTTGGGACGTTCTTGGATGACTATTAAGTGAGTCGATATATGTTTGACTTGTGACAGTTTTTATGTGGCAAATATAATGTATGTTATTGTGCTGGGTAAATTAGTTAGGCATTTTGAAGATCACATTTTAAATGGGAGTAGGTATTTTCTCAATTGTTATTGTGGAGAACATGAGGTTGTACTCTATATCTTTCGAAAAAAATTGCATCTTCATACCTGCATCTGTTCAGCAATCTACATCCCAACGGAAATGCAATGGATTAATTAATTAATTATTTGTTTATTTATTGAGTTATTTTGTGTTTATTAAATTATATTAGGCTGAGGTGGAATAAGCTAGTTTTGGTCGGCTAAACAGCGATGCAACAGGTCTCCCAAAAATATTTTTTTTGCTACTGGGACTAACTTTCAGAAACTCTTGTCTGGAGTCAGGCTATGTCTAGGATGGATGGCCATAGCTCCTTATAAAAATATATAAATAAAGAAACACCTGTATGGATGTTCTGATGAAGGCCACCAGGTAAAACGTTGTTTTGAATAAATAGGTGAAATAGACGTTTGTCCTGGTTCTATTTGTGTGTGCGAGATTTTGCCCTTTTGGGCATTTGACCTGAATGGAGCATTGCCTTCCAACTGGCATTTCTACGTAGTTTCATCTTCAGAGCTTCATTAACCACAGAAGTTGCTTCTGCCGACCCAACACACTGAGTCTCTACAGATGCAGTACTTTGCGGAAACTGTAGAGGGAACTATACAACTGAACAGACAGCGGTTTTGTTGGAAGCTGGTGGATATAGCCCGAAACAACGTAAAACACATCTGGTTTAAAGGCTTTAAAAAAAGTTTGGTTCTCTGTCCTATTTCCATTATGCTTCAAAAGGACATAGTTCTAAACAGACCCATTGCAGTTTAAAGAAACTACTTGAAAAGTTGGGAAAAAGGTGTTTGTGGGGGTGGGGGATTCCAGTTGGGTACGGTGCTGCATGCACAGATTGGTATGAAGATATACAGTATGCTCACCTTTTTGTGAAGATATAAAGTACAACCTTATGTTCACAAGTATAGCAATTGAGACAATAACTTTCTTAGACCCATATTCCCATCTGTTTACCGCACAACATGCCCACTTTTGCTCATTGTCTCAGGACTTAATGTTCAACCTATTAGGACGTTATGATCTCTTTTTTTAACAACAGTATGTCCATCTTTTCAGTAAAGTATGCCCACATCCCAGAATGTGATGTATACCTTATTAGTGTTTAAATGTCAATCTACTTACTACTGAATTTATACCCATCTTCTCAATAAGGTACTATGCGATTTTTGAGTACAATATGCCCTTGTCCTCTGGTGTCACCTCACCACTTGATGAAGACAGCACTGGGCCTACAGTGGATACACTGAATAGATGGTGTGGAACCAGCACGGGTCATTGATATTCCTGGTGGAGACATGACGAAAGCAGAAAAGCACATATAAGCCTGTAGCAGAGGAGATTCCCTTTTGATTTGATGGTAGATGTCTGGGTTATATAGGCTACATAGTGGGTGGGCTGGTTTATATAAGGGCTGGACAGATGGGCTTAAAATAAAGTTTGTGTGTGTTACATCATGTGTCTTTTTTATGACTCTGAAAGGATATGAGACCACTTGACTGTTTCTGAGAGTAGTGTCAGTAGATTCAGACTCAGTGACTATGTGGGCGGTGTGTGTGTGCGTGTGTGTGTGTGTGTGTGTGTGTGTGTGTGTGTGTGTGTGTGTGTGTGTGTGTGTGTGTGTGTGTGTGTGTGTATGTGCGTGTGTGCGTGTGTGCGCGTCATACTTCTCAGGGACTATGAGCAGACTAGTAATAGATCCTGAACTACAAATATGGAGTGTAGGCCTACAAATAGAGTATCATCCCCTGCATGTGTATATGGATATCTCAGGCCCTGCCAGCTATGTCCTTTGGGTCTTTGTGTCTGTTCCCATGACCTACGCTCAAATGCCAAGTCCTTCATCCGCCGACTGCTCGGCTGGGAAGATGGAGCTCTGGAGTTCCTGGAACGCTTCTACATGGTCAACATTATGTAAGAGGATGTCAATAGGCTTGTGCTACTGTGCCCTATTTTCAACTGTGGATCCTATTGGTCAATGGGTTGAGCATGTTGCCTGTAATGGCATGATAAAGGGCTTTGATTCCTAATGGAGTAACAATAGACGGAGAATATACTGTGTATTTCAAAAACAACATCCAAAGATGTATGGTCGACACCAACATTGAGGGAAAAAAAGACAGAGGCAGTGCCTCAAATTCACTAATTTATTTTGGCCATCAAACAAAGCATGCTAACATGTACACTAGTGTGGTGCTCTCCGTTTGAGCATTATTGTTTTGTTATTTTTCTGTAAATCATCTTTGGGTCTTAGAAAAGCGCTATATAAATACAAATTTGAATAAGAATTATTATTATTATTATTATTAACATGTCAGCCTTCATCAGAGCATGCTCTGGCCAAATTTGAGGACCAAAATAAAATTCACAATTTTTCTCAAAGTTGGTGAGTGCTACCATATATCTTTGAAGGTTGTTTTTCCAAATATTTGTATTTAGGTGTAGCACCACAGAAATAACTTATTTCTGGGAAGGTGTGCCCGACCCCTCCGCTGCAATGTAGGTTGGAGAAAACTGAAAGTTCACTCAGCTAATTGGCAATACCGTGGACCAGTAGACAGAATGTCAATATGTATAAAGTTCTAACCTATGTCAAGTAATTTAACAACTTCCAGGATTAATTAACCAATTAATTAATCAATATTCTAAAGCAACATGGATCAGAGGCAGGGCAAGCACATTTTACTTAAAAGCCTTAAAAGCACCAGCTTCAGGCTATCATCTAAACGGTATAAACAAATTGGATAGGTCAACGTGAAGACATGCATTGCAGGTGGCACATTGTGGGGAAAAGTGCTTCATATTCTGTAGCAATGATGGACCCTACACCATGACGGATATGAGTGAATCAAGGTTTTGGTTAGGGTTTTGGTTGAATATAATATATTTACTTCCTACCTCTTATAAAAAAATCTAAGCAATGCCTCTGGTTTACTTAAGTCCGGTTTTACTCTGCTCTGTGCCGCCTGCCATGTCTGGATAGCAGAACCTTTTCCAAAGGAGACACATCTGGAAACAGTCATCATCTCTAGATTGGACACACACACACACACACACACACACACACACACACACACACACACACACACTCTATGTCCCTTGGTCTCTGTCTCCATGCCTCTTTATCTCCCTCAGCCTCTCACCCTCTCTCTTGCTCTACCCCCTCTTTTACTCTCTCTGCCTTTCCATCAGCCCCCCCTCCTCCCTCTCTCCCTCTCTCTCCTCTCTCTCTCTCTTTCTCTCTTTCTCTCTATCAGCCCCTCTTTCCCGGACTCGCTCTCCCTTCGCCTATCGGTAGAGCACAGTATCACTGCAGAGACGAGCAGCGCGCGGCTCTCCGCAGGGCTATAAGAAAACTCCTGTGCCATAGATGACCATGGATTGGAATTGACAGAGACACGTCTCTAAATGACACCGGACGCCTGTTTGCCTGTTTCTGGACAGCTTAACGGAACCGAACCTATCGTGAGATTTAACCCTGTGAAAACTGATGTGGAATATTCCCTCTTTCGCTCTTTTTTTTCTCGATCCACTGAGAGGTTGAACCTTTTTAAATTGTAATTTAAAGCTGTTTCTATGCCTTTAGTCCGATTTTAAAGGGGGGGTTCCTGTTTGAAACATTTCGAGGGTTAATCGGTGTGATTCTTCTATAGCAGCAAGTGGTGCTGGTATCATGTTTCTGGTCTAGAGCCCGGATGTTCCGAGGATGCACTGGTTCGTTTTTCTAGGTGGCTCCAGTGAATATCTTTTTCTCTCGTTTCATCCTATAATGGGGATCAGGTAATATTTAACCGAGGCGATATAGAAGGAATATCAAAAGCTGCTCCCATTCTTTTTTTTCTTCTTTTTTTTTCCTCCTTTTGGTTTTTCTCCTTCTTCTCCCACCTCCTTCCCTACCAGCGTCTTCTCTCCTTTCACCTACGGCTAAAGCTGGACCACATTTATGGTAAATGAAAGCAAAAACATGTACATACCGGAGGATACCCTTGAGAATCATCAAGGTAAGTTTAAAATGTAATCCAATATTGTTTCTCAACTGTGTGAGTGTGTGTCAGATGGAGGGGGGTAGAGGAGGGGAGGGGGGCTTAGGTGTCTACTGCTAGATGAGGATATGGAAATAGAGAAGGGGGGAGTGTTGGTGAAGAGGTTGGGACGGGGATAGGGCGGTAGGTGTGGGATGTAGAGTGCGGGGCGTTATCTTATATTCCTCCAGATGGACAGATGACACTTTTGTGTTATAGACAGTTTTCATTCGTATTCAAGTTTGATAACGCCTCTCACTCTTATCGACAGGTGTCGTCAACAACAGATTAATATAGACTACCCCATTGGTCCGGTCCTTTAGTTTCATTTTACAACTACAGAGCATATTTTGCCCCCAAATATTTATGTACACACACAATAATTGGATCGATTTTGTTGTAATTGAATACATTTGGTCTGTGATGCTCACGGAATGGAAGCCCCTGTCGGCCCGCAAGAGCACAAAATGAGGGACTGGTGATGCGCATTGGAGCTCACCGATCCATCGATTAGGCTACTGCCTCCACCTAATCATTGCAACGGTTTGTCACTTTCTGTCGGCTACCTCTAATTTCGTTAAGGGGACGCTAGCAAAAGCGTCTTTTTAAAAGATAATGAGGTCACAGGTGCGGCTGTTTTAATATCGACAGGGCCCTAGACTAGTCTTGGTCAGTGGTGGATTCTACTTTTGGTGATTGTTGCAGATTAGGCCAATTTGACACTTAGATTGCAAACTAAAAGCCTGGAATAAAATCGATTTTTCGAACTTTAAGATAGATGCAGAAATCGCCCTAGTGGTAATCCAATGCAACAAATGTTGTCTATAGGCTGTGTTAAATGGCGCAGTATTTTGCCTCATCTTCCTCCCACGTCGCCTGGAACGGCCTGTAGGTGATTTTACCATATGATGTTTTAATAGACTGATTTAGTGAACTGATTTATTTTCCTAAATTGTGAACCCTAGCAGCCTGGACCCGATCTGTTGCCGCCTAGCATGCATGGTGACAGGACCTGGGATGCATAGCAACAGGGTGAACAGGAGCAGGTGCTCCCATAGCATCTGTGTCGCAGGCTCTTTGGGAATGTTCTGTCGTTGGAAACCTCATAAATACAACCTCAAAAGGCGCTTTTCATCTTCGTAGTGGTTATTTGCATCAACAGCAGTACCACAGTCATCCGTAGACTATTGCCTACATCAATCTATAGTAACAGTTTTGAGTGCTTTTAACTCAAAACCTTCGAAGCACAACAAGGTCTGTGTTAACTGTGTTTAACAGAGTTTTGTTAAATATGTTATTGTCAGTCATATAGCATAGGCTCATTTCCATCAAATATGAGCCCCCACTGTTAAATTTGGGAAATATGAATCCTAATAAGCTTCCTCAAGGTGTGTGTTGGCAGTGGGTATATTATTTCAGCACCATGGACAGTTCTACTTCTGATTGGCCCATGGGACAGAGCTTGTGTTCAGATGGGCCCACTACTTAAATTCAAATAGGATGCTGCTCCGATAAAACATATAGTAACAACACACAAACAGATACCATATGTGACGCTACAGTTGTACAGATAGCTTACTGTTATGTGTATACCATATAGACCCATTTTGAATGAGCGCATTGGTGTGTGTATGTTAGACAAGTACACAGTGTCCTGCCGTGTATGATTTCCGCGTACTTATTTTTGTCTTTGATAGTGATGTAATCTTTAGTTGAGACATTTATATGCTAGGAGTCCACCTTCTACAAACACACACACTCCAACACACCGAGACCTATGATTATCCTTCTAGATTATTGAATAGGGCAATCAGAGCTATGATTTTCCCTGTGGGCTACCTGCCAGGTGTATGATAGCTCGTTAGACTTGCTCGTTAGGATGTCTCTGAAATGTATTAATGGGTGTTCAATTGGGCTTGACACTGACTGTAAGCCAAGTTATCATTACCTATGGATTTAGTCAATATCTGCGTTGATACTGTATGACTGAATCAGGTGCATATTTATAGATCAGAAAATCCTATAAGGTGTTGGTGGTTGAAAGCCACAATAATAAGTTACTTGACCATCAATAAAGGTTTACCTTTTGTACTGACATGAAATCAACCTCAAATTTCTAGTTTCAACTAAAACAAGCTTCATCTCTAAATGATAATCCATCCTTCAATGCAAATGATTATGTTTCATTCATCAACAAAGCGGCATCTCATCTTTATTACTTCTGTGATCATGACACATTTTGAACAATGCCTCTTCCTCGCTCCCAAAACAACAGGCCGCTAAATGAACTCGTCTTTGGTACATAAAGAGAGATCCCCGCGTCAACAGTGCAGTAGTAAGCTGCCTGTTTACTGATAGTGATTGGCTTGTCTCACTGGGCTTATAAAGAGTCACTTGTAATTCTGGTGCACAGTCCTGAGGAGCTAACGCTACGGCAACGTGTGACACGGCACTGCTTTCCTCTGCTCACAGAGCATCAACGGAAGAGGTGGCATGGAAGGAGACAGCACAACAACAGACGACATCTGTTTCTTTAAGTGGAGAGACAGCCGAGGAGAGGGGGGTGTGAGGAGAGGAAGGGAGAATGAGGAGTAGGGCAGGTCGATTGAAGCTATGAGTAAGAGACAGACAGAAACAAAGACGGGAAGAAACAGTGAAAGAGAAAAAAAAAGACAAAATGGCCATTGCAAGAAATAGAGTTGGGAAGGAGAGAAAGAGCAAGTCTGAGTAAGTGTGAAAGAAGAGACAGAAACACAGTGTGAGTGTGTGAAGGAACAGGGAATGGAGTGATGGACAAATGAATGGATGAGTACAGAGAGGGAGGGATAAAGACTGAGGGACAGCAATGGGGAGAGAGGAAAGCGGGAGGGACATAGAGATAGTGAGAATAGAAAAAGAAGGGGAGTGAGTGAGGAGATAAGCCATCCTCTGTCTTGCTTAAGCCTGCCATTCTGTATTGGAAATCTATCCCGAGGCTGTCCCCAGCTCTCAGTACTCTCGGCTCTGCATCTTAATTCCTTCTGGGACAACTCTGTGCTTTCGGGACTCCTGTGACTGTGTGTGTGTGTGTGTGTGTGTGTGTGTGTGTGTGTGTGCGTGTGTGTGTGTGTGTGTGTGTGTGTGTGTGTGTGTGCGTGTGTGTGTGTGTGTGTGTGTGTGTGTGTGTGTGTGTGTGTGTGTGTGTGCACGCTTCAGCGCATTGCTTTGACGTTTGCATTGTATTTGTGTGTGTGTGTACCTGATTGTGCGCCTGGGTGTATGTGTGTGTCAGAGAGTGCCTGCTGCTGTATGTCTGCTGGAAGCATCGCAGGACTCCCTGCTCAGTAATTAGGGTATCTGTTTATTTGTCCTCTACTTGTCCAGAGATATGATGCTCCAAGGGACATGGACTCTGTATTATTAGATGGATCACACAGTGTACCACGCGGAATTCTGCTAAAGAGCTATAGCCTGTGAACGTTTTCTAGCTGTTTTTACCATTCCTTGAAATCAACTCATCCGATATTGATCCCAGGGGGCAAGGAAAGGGGTTGCCGGCTTGTATATCTTCGAAAAGCATCACAAAATGCAGTTTCGTATAAAATATAGGACTGCCTCATTATTGATAACATTTTTATTAGCAATCACTGATATAAAAATGTACATATGTCGAGACAAGGTATTATATAAAGATACAACTCACAATCATTCAAAACATGCTACATTATTATCATATAAATTTGACATATTCCTTACCAGTTTTTTTTTATAATTATTCTTGACTCGGAAGTAGGAAGAAATAGCCAGTATTTGGCCCCCCTCATCTTCCTAAGCCCTAGCCCAGACAGATAGGTCCTTCCTCCAAGACAGCTCCAGGTTTTGGATTAGGCACCATACAGCTAGTGGAAAGCATGACCACACAACTTAGCTATTCATTGCATTAGAAACGCTCTCCAGCACTAATACAAATACAGCTACTTTTGCTGCTGCGGTTCATCCTCTATCTTTTGTCCGTCTTCTCTCATGCTCTAAAGTATCTTGCTTACTTCCTGGTATTCTCTCCCTTTGTCTTCATTCATTGTCTCTGACATGCGAGTGCTTATCTATTTACCGTTTTGCATTAAAGGAAGTTATGGCAAAGTTGTAGATTTTACTACAGGGCTATTTCACTAATTGTCTAATGCCAGTATTTTTTCGGTGACACTAAATTCAATATTTGTATTAGTTTGCCAATCTGTCGTCTCTTTTTTCTCCAAAAATTGGTATTTCAGGTCAGGAGGGGGTTCAAATCTGGGTGCTTAGAGATGGGAGCCGTTTTGCTCGGCGGGGTGCCCTAGTTGAATCAATTTCCATTCACAATCTACTCCTTGATGGACTCACACCAGCCCAGCCTCTCTGTCACTTCTTGGATAGGTAGGCCAGCCAGAACCATCAGACAGCACCTCTGTTGGGAGGGGAGCAACTCAAGCACTCCCACCGTCGATAATTCACCACATAGAGAAGTCTCTCTCTCTTTCTTTTTCTATTTGTCTTTCTCATTCTGTCTCTAAAGTTAAATTACATTTGGCCCTTTTTTCTTTTTCTTTCCTCTCTTTTCCTCTTCTTGCTGCTTCTCTGATCCCCACGCCTCTCTTCTCCACCTTACAGTTTTAAAATTGCATTAAAGCATTAATGCATTATTGCATTTTATTCGTGGCTGACGATGCATTTCCCCTCTCCGAGTTTGTCTGAGTACATGAATTCAGAGCATAATTTGTTAGCGCTACAGAGCCTTTCAGAAGTGCTCGGTCCAAGAGTTTGATGAAGCTGAAATTACATTTGAGTAGCTGTTAGAGCTGTGTTCTTTCGAAGTTTTTGTTCATTTATTTATCCAGCAGTTTTTGAAGTTTCTTTGTGAATATTATGATTATTTTTCTGGCTATATGTTGTGTTTCTGTATGTAACGCTAACCCTAGGCCAAGTCTGTTATGTTTTCCAGCTATAAATAATCTAAAGACACTGAAATAGATAAACTATATTATTTATTGTAATGTAAATGCAGGAAACTTACAAACACCATGAACTGTCATTTATAAAGGCTAAATTCACAACATTCACAATACTTTATTTTATAATAATGTATTATTTGAAAGGATTCAATATAGCCTAAGCTGTTGTGATACAGTGTATGAACATAGCCACAGAGCATAAAAGAGGCTAAGCACACCAATGTTGACCTGGGCTAAATATGCTAAGCTAGCTACATTTATACTGGCTATTGATAAAGTCCAAGTTAAACACCCAAGACTGGATTTGAAAGAGGCTAAATGGTCTGCAATTTATTAGGATGTTTTGTTGGACTGGCAGCAAAATTCAGACTGTTGTTAGGTAAACTACATACATCCGCGACAGTGTAAGCATAGTTTCATATTCTTTTATTTATTTATTTTTTTTAAATCTTTTTTCATCTGTATTCAAAACTAAATACAAGGACTGAATGCAAAATTAAACAATATTTCGCCCAGCTATCAGGTAGCACCTAACATTACCGTGGCGGCCTTGCCACCAAGATGTTAGCCAGGACGACTAAGTGAGAAACCACTTAGTCGTCGACTAAGTGAGAAACCAAATTCAACTTGACACATATTCTTTTAAACCTCCAGTTTATGCTCTCATATGAAAGTAAGTTGTTTGTAAGTAGTTCATTCCAATCATTGCAGGCTTGTTTCATTGTCAAAAAGTACTGTACCGGTGGAAATGATTAGCCAAGTGGGCACATTGGAAGTCTAACAACGTCTTACAAAAACATTTCCTATAAGTACATTTCCAAGCCAGTAGCCAAAGGTTAACACAATCAATACCAAACTGTTTACAATTTGGACCAACAAAAGTAAGTAAGTCATTTAATCTGTGTTAAAAAGAAAATAGAAATATTTAATGTTGTAGAAGAATGGAGTTAAAAGTCAGATCAGCATGACTTTCACAATCCCAGATTTAAAGTCAGGCACTGTTCAGTTTGGTTTTGGCAACGGACTTCGAAAAAGCCTTACCTCTTGAATATGATAGCTAACCTGGCCTCAGAGTTGTTATGGGCTGCTAGAATTTCTGCAGCGAGATGCCGGTCTTATCGCTAAAATAGTCATTGCACACACACACACACACACACACACACAAACACACAAACAGAGCAACCCACTCAAGGATAGACCAGTTTGGGTGTCGGACTCATTGCAGGACGGTGTGATTAATAAACGGGTAGATTAAGAAAAGGAAGGAAAGAAGAAATTGAAACAGCTGCTTGTGGCGGCTTGTCAGCATTCTGTCGCCTGCAGACGAGGATCATGGGTAAGAGCTACCCGCTGGCATGTGAGTCAGAGGCACTGCTCTAACACTCTTCCTCTCTCTTTCTCTGCGTCTGCCTCTCTTTATTTTTCAAGTTTTCCATTCATCCTGTCATGCTGGGGTAGTGATCAGGTCGTCATGGAAATCTGCTCTGTAGACAGCAGTTGAAAGTGGTGTTCAATGGACTTGCTCCTATCATGACCGCTCCCTCTATTTGTCTGCATCTCACCACAGCATTCACTCTGTATGGCTTTAGACTCTCGAGCATTGCTCTGACGTTGAATTCGGTTGCACAGTATAAGACGCCTGTATAGTTTGTGTGTGCGCGTGT
>CM030172.1:17092140-17099640 GCA_017639675.1 Aplochiton taeniatus | reverse complement strand
CTGGATTTGTAGAGAGAAGGCAGAGGCATGGTTTGAATGATGTAAAATGGGCCCACTAATCAAATAGATTCAACAGTTACACTATCAAACTCCCTATTAGTTTACTCCCAGAAAAAAAAAAAAAAAAAAAGCGTAACTAGCTTACCGGGATCTACAACAACAAAGGTTGAGCCACTTGTTTTTTCCCCCCCTCTCCTCTCATTTGTTGATTTCCCAGAGCCTTGCATGACCCTGTTTTGGTAATGGCTGTGTGGAAGTGTCCATGTAATCTGGGTGGAGCGCCGCTCTGTGAGCCCAGGGCAGCTCCAGCGATGGGACAGTGTGATAGCAGCACGGGCTCCAGCAACCCACACTGTTGTCACTGAGTGATACCAGGCTTCCATGGACTGGCCCAGTCCGACCAGTGTTATGTGCTGCTAGCACGCCAAGGCCTAGAGCCTTGGAGCAGAGTACTGGAGTGTGTGTGTGTGTGAGGGCGGGGGGGGAGGGGGTCAGCTCTCAGTTAAACAAGGGAATGTGCTACTTAGAAAGACCAAATTTAGCTCATTGTACTCATTCTACATTATACGCTCACAGACACACACGCTCACTAACGTTAACGTTGTCAATGCCTTGTGTATGTGTGTATGTGTGTGTGTGTGTGCATGCGTGCTTGTCTAAGTTTGCACCCCTCTGTCGGGCATCTGGTCGTCATCAGTGTTAATCACCCAAGGTTCCTATAACTCCCTGTGACGGAACATAGTAACACACACACACACACACACACACACACACACACACACACACACACACACACATACACACACACACTAGAACATGACAGGATACAGCCAGGGAGGAAGAAGGGTAGGGAAAGAGATAGGTTGAATATAATAGGTGGAGAAAGTAATGAACAAGGGAAAGGGAAGAGAAAAGGGGAAGGCAGAAGAGAAGAGGCCTGTAATGTCCTTCTTCTTTTTTCTTTTTCCATCTTTCTGTTCCTCTCATTGGTTTATGTTACCGTACGTGTCCTTGAACTGCAGACATATTTGAGTCAATGAGCATACCTGCTGCTCTTATACAGATCTCTGCTGTAGACCCGCTTGATTGCGTAACTTGCTTCTCGTACGGTAGTTACAAAGGTATGTGTGCTACTTGGAAGACAAATACAGCTGCCGTACAGTTTACTCCTTTTGGGTGTTTGCGTACGTGAGGGCTTGTGTGTGTCTAAGGACTACGTGCAGACTCTCTGCTTTGTTGTGTCCCTCTACCTTTGGGCATGTCTTGGATGAATCTCCATTTTGTCCTTTCACCATTTTGTGGTGAAATCAAATGAAGTCCTGTTTGTGACCTTGTTTGATTGAGCACACAAAAGACAGAAATGACGCCTGATACCCATTTTACCATATAATTCAACTTTTATTGCGATAGAACTTTGATTGAACATATGTGTGTGGAATGAAACATTTTCATTATCTTGTAACAATGGGATGCACCTCTCCACATTTGAAAGACTCTTGCCATTCGTCCATTTTTGGCAGTTAACAAAGCTGAAATTGCTTCCTTAAACTGGGCAGTGAATTTCTGGTATTTCATCATTTTTCCCATGGAGGACAGAACTGTGCTTTTATTTTGTCTTTTATCTGAGCTGGGCCGAGCTGGGAAGAGCTGGTCCGAATTCGCCAACGGAGTATTGTTCTAAGATTGATGTGACTAGAAGAGTTAGCTAATGAATGAATTGTTCCTCTGGGTGTAACATAATCTGTTCTAAAGAAGCACAACTGTGTTAACAGTTTCCTCCAGACATATGTAGGATCTCACTCTCTCTCTCTCTCTCTCTCTCTCTCTCTCTCTCTCTCTCTCTCTCTCTCTCTCTCTCTCTCTCTCTCTCTCTCCCTCGCTCTCTCTCTCTCTCTCTCTCTCTCTCTCTCTCTCTCTCTCTCTCGCTCTCTCTCTCTCTCTCTCTCTTTCTCTGTCTCTCTCCCTCTATCTCTCACTCTCCCCCTCTCCCCCCCCCCCCTCTCTCTCTCTCTCTCTCTCTCTCTCTCTCTCTCTCTCTCTCTCTCTCTCTCTCTCTCTCTCTCTCTCTTTCTCTTTCGTTCCTCATGTCTTTCTTTCTCAGTTGGTTCCTCTAAACCTTTCCGTCTCCCCATGTTTATGTCTCCTTGTCTGTTTCTCTGTCTCTGTCACAGTGCAGTAGGTACGAAGGTCTCAGACTGTATTCGACTGATCCGGTCTGGTGACCAGATGTCAACACAGAACGGTGTGGTTAAGAGAGCGATAGCAAGCTGTGTGTGTGCTTGCGTGTGTGTGCAACTGTGTGTGTGTTTGCGTGTATTGTTTGAGGCCTAATTATTGTCAGATTTTGTGACATTGTCACATGACCCTGAATGAAAGCTTTGATGGGACAGATGTTAGTGATGTCATTATCACAACCAACATTCAGTTCCTGGGCAACGGTCGTTATTGGTGATACACCATACTGTGGCTTTTGACCATGAAATGTTGCTGAATGGACGAATGACTGGAAACGCATTGTCAATGAAACAAACACAATCACACAAGCCATTTATGAAATGATTACATATATAGATAGATGAATTATCATTCTATTACCTTCCTCCTGCTCATATGTTTCTCACACTGCAAAACTAATTACCACGTAAAAAAACTAGCTGAAATACTAACCCTCACAAAGGGGTCAATGCCTTCGGGGGAAATACTAACTAACCCTAACCCTAACCCAGATCAATGGTGAGGGTATTGATGCAAACCACTTGTAGTTATCTGACTCACCTCACCTCTGCTGCTGTAGTCATGCCGGAAACACGGCATCGGGACAGGTCCTTTAAGGTCTCATCAGTCAAGTGAGAAGAATGAGACCCAGGCCACAGTGGTTCGGTGGTTCTGTGGTTGTGTTCCTCTGGTGTCCGGCTGAGTCGTTTTTAAGCGGCTTACCACCACCACTCTCTCTAATCTACATGCTCATCAACACGTCCACAGCACCCTGACTCCCCTCCACTCTCACGGCTTCTAGGAATACCAGACACATTTCATCCACACAGAGAGCTTCTTCAATAATCCATATCAATATGGACGGGGATGGGACCAGGATATAGTTTGTGGATGTTGTGGGGCAGCGATTGATGCCCGTGGGTTTAGGCCGATTGTGGCTTGTACTTCTCCGGTGAAAGTCAGACCCTTTCAAAGTGCACAGCATGTGCAGTGGCTGTTGAATAGGCAATCAGGTCAGTTACCATTGGTTCCGTTTGGTCTGCCTCTGCAGTGAGGAAATGGGAGTCTTGGTATATTTTCCAGTTGTCCTAACAGGCTTTGATTGTGTTGGTCTGTGAAATCCCAATTTCTAGTTTACCTGTTCAAGCCAGCCATACAGTTTTAGGCTGTGCTGTTGACTTGCACTGTGTGTTCACACAATCCTCTGGATCTTGTTGTGCTTCCTGGCCGATGGGCCTCCAGCTGATGGATTAGAAGACTAATTGGGAGGCGAAAGTAAGTCTCCCTGATTACACACACGCGCACACGCATGCATACACACATTACATTCACACACACACTCACACACACACACACACACACACACACACACACACACACACACACACACACACACACACACACACCTACACACACACACACACACCCCACACACACACACACACACCATACATAGAGTTGAGATGATAACCTAGGCAGCGTAGCTTGGAAAAAAGTGTCAGTTGTTTTGAATCAGATCTAAACAAAAACCAGGGAGCAGTTGAATACTAGACCTTCTTAGATGGACAGGTTCCCCACATTTTACCTAAGATATTACATAGATGTAATATTGTCGGATATATACAAAATGCAGTGGATTCATTATTTTGTGTTTAAAGCAAATGTTAGTGTCAGATATGTTAAAATGCATTGCAAGTAAGTAAGCTTTCCCAATTTATGAAATGATTTCACCAAGAAGTTTTTGCCCGTCTAAATTACTTTTTAGAAATTCGTTTTTAATTTGAAAGGTTTGTCTTCTCTTCTTTCTAACCAATTGCGTGTGTGTGTGTGTCCGTATGTGCGTGCATGCGTGCCTGCTTGGGAGTTGGTGTCTGTGTGTGGTGAATACATAAGGAGGAAGGGATGTCATTTGCGGTGGGCTAAAAGGAAGGAGTCAGGCTCAGTGGCTGCTGCATTAAAGATGGGCCTCCGACTTCAAGGTGACTTTACCTGTGAACGGTGTGTAAGAGACAGAGAGAGAGAGAGAGAGAGAGAGAGAGAGAGAGACGGTCTGCTTGCACTGTGTCAACACAGGTGTGTGTAGGATCCGCAGCCCCCCCCCCCCCCCCCCCCCCCAAAAAAAAATATAAATATATATATCATGGATTTTGTAAAGGGGTTGAAAGTAAAATCCCAGATTTTGTCATCCACAGGAGGATCGCTTACTGGTTACTTTCATTTAAATAAAGTTGCAAGATGGCTGGTTCATCCTCCTCTATTTCTCTTGTCATTAGTCTCATTCTCTCTCTCTCTCTATCTCTCTCTCTCTCTCTCTCTCTCTCTCTCTCTCTCTCTCTCTCTCTCTCTCTCTCTCTCTCTCTCTCTCTCTACTTTTTTCTAACCTAATCCCCTGCTTATGCTCCCTCTTTCTTTCTTCTTCCTTTCTCTGACTCTCTTCGTCTTTCAATCTTCATCCTCTACCTCTCCTCCTCCCTTCCTTTCCTTCTCTCCTCTCTAGTGACAGGGTATTTTGGTCTGCCTGTTTAATGTCTATGTGGAGCTGCAGGCAAAGTAGAGCACATCGAAATGAGACAGAGAGAGAGAGAGAGAGAGAGAGAGAGAGAGAGAGAGAGAGAGAGAGAGAGAGAGAGAGAGAGAGAGAGAGACCTACTACATACAGAGAGAGAGGGTGGGGGTGAAGGGAGAGAGAGGGAGAGAAAGAGGAAGGGTAAGGGAGAGAGGGGGTGGAATGTTTCAAAGGAGCATTATAGCATAGGAAAGGTAATATGGACAACTAAACATAAAAGAACTGAAATCCTTTGAGATCTCCATTACACACACACACACACATTGGATACTTGGACTCCAACGGAGCAGGATATCTGTGTGTTTCTATAAAGCGACAAAAGAGATCATTATGAGACAATGGCACGTACTTCAGGTTAAAGTACGACCGGACTGGAGAGTGCTTTACCCTGGGAGCTACAGTACCAGGAGCTTAGTTCAAGAGGCCCTCTAAGTCTCAGCTGCGGCATGGGTGCTAATTGAAACACTTCTGCCACATACTGTAATTTGACTGTCGGTGTGGTGTGTGTGGTGTGTGTGTGTGTGTGTGTGTGTGTGTGTGTGTGTGTGTGTGTGTGTGTGTGTGTGTGTGTGTGTGTGTGTGTGTGTGTTGGGGGGAAGGGGGGGGGGGTAGTTTGTTGCTTTAGTTTCTTTGTGTTTGTGTTTGTGTTTATATGTTGAGAACATCCAAAAACCACCTCCCAACCCCCCATCCCTACCCCTCTCAATGGCTCTGTCTGGATTTCTCTGCCCCCTTTCTCCATTTTCCCTTTTTACTCTTTCTCCCTTGCTATTTCTTCTGTTATTTTAATAGAAGGAAAAGGTCTGGTATTAGATTAAGGTAAGATTAGATACATCGATAAAAATCCTAATATCACACTTGGTGAGTCGTAGTACATATTTTCACTCGGCTCGGCATGTGTCTGTGTATTTGTGTGTGTGTGTGTGTGTGTGTGTGTGTGTGTGTGTGTGTGTGTGTGTGTGTGTTTGTGTGTGTGTGTGTGTGTGTGTGTGTGTGTGTGTGTCTCAGTCTCCCTTTCACTGACTGCTTAATGCTAGCTGTGCTTACGGCAAGGCTCAGCTTGTCTTAGGCTTATACTGTCGGCACCACTGACCCAGCTTATTACAGTCACCCAGCGTGTGTTTGTGTGTGTGTGTGTGTGTGTGTGTTTAACAGAGAGAGTTTGAGGTATTACAGCCACAGGTTGCTGCTCTCCATAAGAAGGCTGTACATGATCTGCTTAAAGGACAATACACAGCAGGATAAACACACACTCACACACTTTTGGCAGCAAAGCCCACTCACACAAGCAAACACACAAACAGGTTTGAATACTCTCTCTCCCTCCCAGTCATTTCTCTCTTTCTCCCCGCGACTCTCTCTCTTTCTCTGTCCCGTTGTGCGCATTCCCTTTCCCTCCCTCCTTCCTTCGCCTCCCTCGCTCCCCTGTATGCCTCCATGCCTATGTGGTGGTGTCATGGTAGGACGTGAATAATTCAGAGCCCTGCGTCTCCCTGCTCCTCTCCTCTCGGCTCCTCCACCTGTGATTAGCGTGTCAGAGCTGACATCGTCACACGTGCCACACATAAACACACACACACACACACACACGCACAAGGAGAAGTAAGATGGCGATGGAGGAAGGGTCTTCAGCGCCACTCAGGCCGCGTGTGGCATTCCGAATAACACCGGCCTTGATTTGGATGTGGGTTCCCAAGGCCAGCCTGGAAGGGTTGACTGGTTTCTGATAAAGACTGGTCACCATGGCTGGAGTGGACCCACGTGAGGGAGGTGAGCCAGCTAACCTTGGACCTGTTGCGCTCTGGTTGTCTCAGGGCTCCCACGGTGATGCGTGGCGGTCCTCGTTGCTGTTGCTCGGTGCTCTGAGCCTAGTGATTAGCTTGACGACCTGCTCCACCTTGTTACTCCATGGTGCTGTGGATCCCTGGTGCCTCGTCGGCGCGGCGACTGGAGAACCACGCGGAGGGAAAGGAGCCAAGAGAGGAGGGGAAAAGAATGAGACGCAAGGAGGACACCGAGGGAAGAGTGGAACGGAGGGAATGAAAGGCAGGACGGTTTAGATGGGGAAGAGAGGTTGATCCTCGGCATCGGTATTCTGACGCACCCCTATGTTCCGAGTTCACGGAGGTCGCTTCCTGCTCGGCGAGGTCATATCCTGTCGGTATCCTTCGCACACGCACAGCCACACGCACAGACAGCGTGGGCCGAAAATAGCTCCCCTGAACCAATTAACGTAATGAATTTCACTTATAGCAGTTAATTATTTTGTGATGGATTAAAAAGAGGGAGAGAACCTGGAAGAGGACTGTTGTCCCCAGGGCAGGCCTAATCTTAGAGAAAGACCAAGCAGCTACCTTTCTTTATCTCTCTCTCTCTCTCTCTCTCTCTCTCTCTCTCTCTCTCTCTCTCTTTCTCTCTTTCTCTCTTTCTCTCTCTCAATCTCTCTCGATCTCTCTCTCTCTCGCTCTCTCTTTCTGCCTCTACCACTTCCTATCAGATTCAAATTCAGATTGCTTTATTGGCATGAAATACACAATGTAAACATGGCCAAAGTATACATGCAAGAAAAATGATAGTAACAATGATAACAACAACAATGACTACTATGAATATTGAAGTGAAAACATTACAGTATAATTAAATTCCTATCTGTCCTATCCTGGCTCTCCACCTGGCTCTCCGCCTCTCTCTCTCTCTCTCTCTCTCTCTCTCTCTCTCTC
>CM030172.1:17082140-17084640 GCA_017639675.1 Aplochiton taeniatus | reverse complement strand
CCCTCTCAGTTTTATTTCTTTATTCTTTTTATCCCTCATCCTCCACTCTTTCTGTCAATCTCCATCTGTCTATCTGTTCATCTCGTGTTCCCTTTCTTTTCCACTCCTTTCCTTGCAACGTTTAGAGCGCCTGCTAGCTATCACAGCAGAGCCGTCTTGCACATACACCTCCCTTTACTCTCTCTCTCTCTCTTTCCGCCTTTTTCGATCTCATTTTTTTTCTCTCTTGGAAATGTGTACTATTGTGTTGAATAAGCTACTCTATCTAAATGCCAGTTAGACTTTATCGCTCCTCGCTCCTCGCTCCTCCGGAGAGGAGATGAATAGCACAGCACAGGTGAAATGGTGCAAAACTGAAATATGAATACACATGCCTACCTGAAATATTCATACAAAATAATCGATATAATCTTTGCCCAGGTTGGGTGTGTGTGAGAGTGTGGCAAATTGTGTTTTTTCACCACAATGTTGTGTGTGGGAGTTATTTTGTGTCATTTCCATGTCTGGATTGTCAATAGTTTGCCCTCCAGGGTGTGTTTGTGTGTTTGACTATAGTAACTTACCATCACATACATAGTGCTGTTCCAACCGCAAACAAACATAATATAGGTTCCATATATTTGCTTATCTGGGAAAACATATATTCCACATAAAGTCTTGGTTCAACATATGAAACATTTAATTTGAATGGATTATTGTAGTGCAGGAGTCCTCAATAGAGCAGAGAGTTCTTAAGCTGGTTGTTGAGGTGATCCACTGGTTAAGACAGGGTGTGATTTGTGTGGTTGGCTGACTGGTGAGGTGCTTCAGCATGTCTTTTGTGTGTTTGTTGTTGTTTTCCCCCGAGCATATGGTGATGCTCAGCACATATGTGTGGAGATGGTTGTTTATGAGTGTGTGTGTGTGTGTGTGTGAGAGAGAGAGAGAGAAAGAGAGAGAGAGAGAGAGAGAGAGAGAGAGAGAGAGAGAGAGAGAGAGAGAGAGAGAGAGAGAGAGAGAGAGAGAGAGAGAGAGAGAGAGAGAGAGAGAGTGAGTCAGCAGTGTGAAGGAACAGGTGTGTGGGGTCTGCTCAGTGGACTGGCTAATAGACACAAGGGAGGGGGGGATTATAGAAAGGTCAACACACACTAGCACACGGTGTGATAGATGAGCACACAGTGTAGCCTCTTTGTCTCTCTCTCTCTCCCTCTGTCTCTCTCTCTCTCCCATCTCTCTCTCTCTCTCTCTCTCTCTCTCTCTCTCTCTCTCTCTCTCTCTCTCTCTCTCTCTCTCTCTCTCACTCTCTCTCTCTCCCCTGGATACGTTCCTCTCTGATTAGCGTAATACACATGAGGACATTGGCCCGCCTCCACAGTAAGACTCTCACAGTAGCCCCTGCACATGTGTGTGCACGAGTGTGTATGTGGGTCTGTGTGTGCGCCTGCGTGTGTGAGAACCCTTAATGGCTTTGTGATTGTGTCATTCATCTGCCCTCGTTTCCTGTCTGCAAATGATCGGCCATCTTGGCTCCCTCCCATGGAGCATTAGAGGGTTTCACCCAAGTGGAGAGCGATGGCTGCCAGGCTCTACTCATGTCCCTGATGTTGGGGCTGAAGGTCGTTCATCCGCTAATCTGCTTCGCACAGCCTTTTTGCTGTCAGTTTTCCACCAAAGATATATGTTTTAAAAACATTTGTTTTGGAAAAGAGCGAATAACTGAAGGACAGACCCAAAGAAAGAGAATAATGCCGTATTAATATGTTTACAATACAAGATGGAAAGATCAGAGAAAACGAGGAGGACAAGAAAGAGCAAGGGATGAATACAAAAAAAGGAGGGCGCATAGAACTTGGGAAAAAGAGGATAAGTTGAGAATGCTGGGTGGACGGATGGAAAGGGGAGTGGGAGAGGGATAGGGGCTTATGAAGGATGGGAGGATGGGTGAAGGGAGGGTGAGAGAAAGAGAGAAAGAGAGAGAGAGAGAGAGAGAGAGAGAGAGAGAGAGAGAGAGAGAGAGAGAGAGAGAGAGAGAGAGAGAGAGAGAGAGAGAGAGAGAGAGAGAGAGAGGCATGGGTGGAAGAGACGTTATAAAATGAGGTCAGGGAAAGAGGGATTGGCCACTGTCAGCCTGAGACCTGAGTTACTGCCCTTTGTGTGAGTGTGTTTCAGTGTGTGTGTGTGTGTGTGTGTGTGTGTGTGTGTGTGTTTGTGCTTATGTCTGTGTGTGTTTCAGTGTGTGTGTGCTTTTGTCTGTGTGTGTTTCAGTGTATGCGTGTTTATGTCTGTGTGTGTTTCAGTGTGTGTGAGTTTATGTCTGTGTGTGTTTCAGTGTGTGTGTGCTTATGTCTGTGTGTGTTTCAGTGTGTGTGAGTTTATGTCTGTGTGTGTTTCAGTGTGTTTGAGTTTATGTCTGTGTGTGTTTGAGTGTGTGAGTTTATGTCTGTGCGCTGCAGGACCAAATTGCGTCCTTGCCCTGTGCCCTGATGATTGTAATCATCGTCTTGGAACTTTTGCGTCCCTG
>CM030172.1:17072140-17077140 GCA_017639675.1 Aplochiton taeniatus | reverse complement strand
GAGAGAGAGAGTCTTGTCAGTTAGCTCTTTAATCTAGTAGTACACTGTCTATCACTCCATGACTGTGACCTATGACAGGGACATGGGCAGCTCCATACGTTCCAGATGTTGCTCTATGGTAAGCAGCATTCTGCCCCGTGTCCCATGTTGTCCTTAACGTAGACCCCCTCTCCCAGACCGTTTGAGATCATCATCCTGATGACCATCTTCGCCAACTGTGTGGCGTTGGCCGTCTACATCCCCTTCCCCGAGGACGACTCCAACGCCACCAACTCCAACCTGGTGAGTCCCGCCCGCTCCGCCACCCAGGCTGTTCTCTGCTTGTACGCCCCAGGAGAGTGAAAGACGCCATAGGAGCCCACAGCGTGTGGGTTGGCTGGCTAAATGGCGTGAGGGATGAGACTCTTTAGAGCGGCCTGTGGCTGATCCCTGACGCCACGGCGAGCCATTGGACGTGTGGATCTGGTGGTGCAGTGATTGACCAGCGAGATGAAAGCGTGGGCCCTCCTGGCTGTTGTTCCATGTGGGCAGAAGCCATATCGAATGCAGTTATACATGAATTAAGTTATGAATGTATCTATTCATTAAAATGTTAGCACATTAGATCACATGATAAACTGTTAACCTGGTAGACCTTAGTTCACTATTTAGACCAGTTTCAACCAATTTTTAGACCAGTTTGAATCCACTAATTATGCCAGTTTGAAGCCACTAATGATACCAGTTTGAATCCACTTCTTAGACCAGCTTAAACTGTTTTTTCACCGTGGAATCTTTGCAAACAATGCTATCCATATGCTGTGGCTTAATCTGGAGACTCCATGGAACTGTCTCAGTTTCTTAAGAGCTATTGAAGACCCGGGTTTGGTGCTGTACAACTGTAAATGTAGTTCCCAAAGCAGTTAGAGCCTTCAGAGGCTTTGAGCCTTTTGAACAGGGTAGTTAGTGATATGAAACTATGAATAAACCATTATGTCTTATTGCCTTAAGCGTGAATCTGTTAGATCTGTGTAGCGGCTTTTTAAACCAAATCATCGGATTAGCTGGTCTCGTCGACTCACTGACTGAGAGATGTTTCGTGGATTGACTGTTTATCTGAAAGGTCACCAGCGTCATTGACAGTTGAAGGTTGACAGTTAAAACCACTTTGATAGCATCAGAGGTGTTTGGAAGGCTGTGGCCGCCGAAATTGGATGGATGTGATTTGGACTTGTGCATCCATAAATGAAATAATTTGTTTGTGACCGGTAGTTAGAGCACAAACACTTAGGATTGACCTCTCACTGACATGGTCGTTCTAATGGACATTATTTTGTACTAATATCCTGATCTCTCCTTAGCTCTTCTTCTTCTATTCTTACTCGGATTCTGTAGTACGCAAAATTAATCCAGCTAAGTAGATTCACCTAAGACAAAGCAGAGGAGGAAAACCTCTCTCTCTCTCTCTCTCTCTCTTTCTCTCTCTCTTCTGTCTGTCTGTCTGTCTGTCTGTCGCTCTCTCTCTCTCTTTTCCCTCTCTCTCTCTCTCACTTTTCTCTTTCTCCATTTCTCTTCCCCCATACAAATACCCTCCTATATGCTCCAGCACACATGTACAGACTAACACACTGACACATCAGCAGATCGCCAGCTGGGGGCTATTAGCTTGATTACAGCTAGACATAAAAGCCTCAAGGACATACAGACAGACGAGTAGTCAGGCAGACAAACAGGAAGGTGGGCGGACAGACAGACAGACAGACAGACAGACAGACAGACAGACAGACAGACAGACAGACAGACAGACAGACAGACAGACAGACAGACAGACAGACACAGACAGACAGACAGACAGACAGGCAGGCAGGCAGCAAACAAGCAAGCAAGCAAGCAGACAGACAGACAGACCGGAAGCAGTAGTAGAAGAGTTACTTGGAGCAACACAAAGGTTAAGTCATGCATAATTGGTCAATATGTACAGGTGAGCAATCCTCTCTGCTGTAGTTCTGCCTTGATTCAAATGCATCAAACAGAAGGAAATATTTTTGTCCCTGCACTATAATCTGTAGCACGGTCTCCAAGACAACAGATTCCAAAATGCAGGGCTGATTTAGCAGCAGCAGTTGTCATGGATAAGATATCCCCAGCGAAGTGAAATACTGCTAGGTTACAGTAGGAACCAACAGGCTGGAGCCTGGTTTCTCTCAGGACTCTATTGTGTGTCGCAAGCTGTCTCATTCAGAACATAGAGAAGGGGGCTCTGGGAGTTAAGTACTGTTTAGAATAAAAAGGCAGGGTTCAGGCTCACTGGCAGACACAGACACACAGACACACACACACAGTGATGCTGTTTGAATGGTGTGTGTGTGTGTGTGTGTGTGTGTGTGTGTGTGTGTGTGTGTGTGTGTGTGTGTGTGTGTGTGTGTGTGTGTGTGTGTGTGAGAGATTTCCTTGCAGTAGAATGTGACAGGCTGTTCACTCGCAGAATGGATGGATCAGCCTGCCAGCCACTTCAGAGTGTATCGCTGTGTGGAGTGGAGCAAATCAAGCGCGCCCTCAGTCAATGAATCACCTCATAGAGATCTCTCTCTCCCTTTCTGTCCCTCTGCCAGACCATCTGTCTGGATATGAAGGTTAATCGATGACTTCATTCTCGCAGCTCCGCAAAATATCGCATCTTTACTTTTGTCTGGAATTTGTATCCGCCGAAAACAAATCACGATAAAACGTACAGTAAAAAAAATATATAGGTTTATTGACAGGAATGATTACATAAACTGTAAAATAAAAAAAGTTTTTATATATAGCATAGCAATGTATACTAAACCAGTGAAGTCCTGCTCACGGGTTGCAACATCCCAACTCCACAGCTGTGCACCACTAGCATGCTTCAGTTAACCATAGAAACGTAAGGAGTAAAGAGACTTCCTCTGATCACAATGGATTCCAATTTGGAAGGATCTGTGAGAATTCAGTAATGAATTTACCTTCATATCTGAGAGAATTATCTGTGTGTGGTGTGTGTGTGTGTGTGTTTGGCCTGTCTATATCAATGAGTTCGCAGCAACCAACAGATATAGTCCTAAGCAGTTAAAATATCAGCTCTATATTTCTACGTTCAAGGTCAAAACTGCTGGTGCTGATGGAGAGACTCTCTAGCATGGGACGCCTGTATCTGGGCCAGTCCGGGGGTTTGGAGACTCCTGCTGGTACGACGTATGTGTGTGTGTGTGTGTGTGTGTGTGTGTGTGTGTGTGTGTGTGTGTGTGTTTCTAGGTCTTATCTGTCTGTAAAGGCTGGCAGAGTGATGGTAGCTCTGCTTTGCGCTGGTTGCCAGAACGCTCTATTTATAGCCTGCAAGGAATGAACTCTTTTAAACACACACAAACACACAGTATCCCTTCCCCTCACACACACAATATTACTCTGTCTCTAACGCACTAGCACACTAAAACGTATACACACACTCATGCTCTTAACTAAACACACTGTCACGGACAAGTAAAAATAATTCTCCATAAACCAACGTGTCTACAATGCGCTCACGCAGAGGCACATTGACTGAGCCCATACACAGTGTGTCTCCTACAAATCCACAGTTCCTCTGCTTTTCTTCCACCACAAAGAGTCAGAGTATTTTTGTCCACAGTAGAGAGACACTGTGTCTTTCAAACTTTGATGATTTCCAACAGTTTGCCGGCAAAAACATGCAACACACTACATCCCAGACTTGCGACACTGGGCAACAGGTAGGACACATGGCAAACATCTGTCGGAAAGAGTCTTATAAGCTTTGTAATCCTTTTAGCTTCTTTGAGTAAAACAGATGTCCTAGAGTTTGCAAATTCAAGCACGGTTCCCTCTGTGGTTTTGAATAGACGATTCGATTAGCCTCACGTGGATGAGTCGCAGTACACCTTTCACCTCTGTTTTCTCTCTTCCCCACTCTCTTTTCCCTCCCTCCCTCCCTCCCTCCCTCTTCCTTCGTCATGCTGTCCCACCCCTCCTATGTCCCGCTCATTCCCCCTAACTAACAGTCCTATAAAACCGAATAATGCAGTCTCTTAAAAATGGCCGCTGGGCTACAACATTCATTATGCTGCTTTCCCTCGCTCCCTCCTCCCCCCATCCTGCCCTCCCTACCTCTCTCCCCCTTCTTCACGTTTTAAGAGCCCTTGTCGGATAATAAAAGCACAGATATTTCCAGACACACCCCTGACCCCTTGTTCTCTCTTCTTTTCCTCTATCGATTGGTTCTCTCCTCTTTTTTCTTTGTTGTTCCATTCTCTCTTAGGTTTTGGGTATGGCATCCTTCTCCCTGCCTGCCCTCTAGCCTCCTGGCTTGTGCTTAGCGGGTGTCTGACAAACGCTGTAGCCTCACAAGAGTCTCAAGGACTGTTACCATAAAGGATCCTGCCTCGATTACCGAATAAACGATTCAGACTTGGCTTCCCGTAACAAATAGATTCGCTTGACAAGAGTGTACGTTTCGGTCGCTATTTCATTGACTTTGCCAAGGTCGGGCGAAGAAAGAACCACAAAGTTGTGACCGTGGTACCAATACGGCAGTTATTATTTGGCATTGTGTCACAAACGGGTTTCGATGGCTGACTGTTTGGCTAACGCAGACTGCAATGGAGCCAGGCATGTAGAGGCAGGGGACCTGGCTACCTTTAGCCTACTTCCCAGTGCAGGGCAGAATTCTCTGTTCTCTCTCACTCGGTTTTAGCCTCTATTCTCTTCTCTCCCTCTGTCTTTCTTAATCTGTGTTTTTGTCCCTCTGTCCTGTGTACGTTTGGCTGGGCCAGGGGATTCTTCCATCCCTTTGCTTTTCCCTCCTACTGTTGTTCTCCCTCACAGATAGTTTCAACAATTTCTCCATGTGTTGAGCTCAAAAGTCCCTCATCAAACTTTTGTCTCTTTTGCTTACTGCTTCTCCCCCTGATATCATCCTCCTCCTCCTTCCTCCTCCTCCTCTTCTCCTCTTCTCGCCCTCTTGTCCTTTTCCGCAGCAGATTGCG
>CM030172.1:17034640-17067140 GCA_017639675.1 Aplochiton taeniatus | reverse complement strand
ACGCATGAACCTAGCATCATGCTGCATAGCACAGCGCTGCCTGCCCTCTGTTCCATAGCGTTGCCTATTATATGCTAACATAGAATAAGCTAGCTTGGCCTGTTCCCGCCTAGCGTAGGATCCAAGTATTGGGCAATAGCGTCTTCATTTCCCTTTCACTCTCTTCCTGTCATTCCTTGGCCTGATCTATCCTGTCCTAATATACTTAGTAGGACAAGTATCAGGTGTCGGGCTGTGTGTGTGTGTGTGTGTGTGTGTGTGTGTGTGTGTGTGTGTGTGTGTGTGTGTGTGTGTGTGTGTGTGTGTGTGTGTGTGTGTGTGTGTGTGTGTGTGTGTGCGCGTGTGTGTGTGTGTGTGTGTGTGTGTGTGACAGCGACCTCCCTAGACTGCGGTCGGTGGCGCGTGGCTCCTGGGAGGTGACCCAGTTTCCCATGATTCACCGCTGCGTTGCCGTAGCAATCGGAGTCCTAATGGCGCCGGTGACTGCTGCATGAATAATACACATAGCAATGGGAGAGGGGCAGACTCTACACTTTTTAACAGGGACAAGTTGGGTAGAGAGGGACAGGAGATGAGGTAGAGAAGAGGAAGAGAAGGAGATTATGACAGGTAAAAAGTATTAGATTAGGTAGGGAGTTGAAGGAGGGAGGGAGGAAAGCTGGAGTGAGGAAGTATGACATAGAGGGATGGGACTAGAGTTGGGTTGAAAGGAAAGGGATGACAGAGGTGGATAAAACCACAGGGGAGGGGAGGATGAAGCTGGTGAGGTGAGGAGGGCAGGCTTTGAACTACCCTTATGGTAGGAAGAGTGACGGGGGTGGTAGAGGGGAGGGGAGGGAGGGAGAGGAGAGAAGGTTAGGGTTAGGGGAGGGAGGGAGGCAGAGGGAAGGGGAGAATGGGTGGGAGAAAACATAAACAACCCCCTGTTTTAAGGCCAGAAACAGATGACTACAAGTTTTGTTTTACCAGACATGGTATTGCTGCTATATTGCACTAGGGTTGACTGTTTGTAGCTTACTGGAATCCCTTCAGAGGAACCAGACTTTTTATGCAAAATGAACTATATCTGAATACTTCTGGTAAGTATTCTATGAAGAATAGCTGGTTTCTCAAGGGTGATTGATGGGTAACGTAGTTATATACATATTGAATGTAGTTGAAACACTGTTGTCATTCAATGCTATTTCCCCAAAGTTTTAAATGAAGTTGCCAGAGCTGTAGTGCTTGATGGTTAATGGAGTTCTTATTTAAAAGAAGTCATTGCTCAAATTGTTCGAAGGTGTTCCAGTTGGCAGTATGTTAGCGGTTCAGATCAGCTTGTGGATTTGGTTATAATGGGTTTGTTGCTGACAGGACCATCAGGCAAGCTTGCTAGCAGCACTCAGTCATGGAATGAGTCAGGAAAACTCAAATGTGCATGCCCCGTTTCACACACACACACACACACACGCACGCACGCACGCACACACACACACACACACACACACACACACACACACACACACACACACACACACACACAAACACACATCTATCTTCATGCACTCACCTTACTTGTTAGAGTGGTCAATGACTGCAATGACAGCAATGGACACACGCATACAAACGCAGGTACACACATATATAGTCTGAATAAAACATTTCACTAACTCAAAAAGAGCTGGAAGTGCCTGGACAGCTTTTTCTCGTAGCAAGCAGAATCTAAATGTAAAAAAGTGTGAGCGCTCCTGTTGATGTGATGGACCCTGGAGTGTGTGCATGAGTAAAGAAAAACCAGCTAGTAATGTGTTACATCTTTTGGAGCATTAGTGGTACTGGGAGGACACACACAACAAATACACACACACACACACACACACACACACACACACACACATGCAGTGACACACACACGTCAACGGACATATGTTATAAACTAACACACACACTTTAACACTTCAAAGACAGAGTTACTACACACACACACACACACACACACACACACACACACACACACACACAGATGTTAGCTATTTCCCACGCATGGCTTGGGTAATGAAAGCTTTGAAGTGGGAGAGGGGTGGAGGGGGTAGACGGAGAGGAGGTAGGGCCAAAGGGTTTATCGGGGGAAAAGTGGCGGGGAGTGACGGATCAGAAACCGTGTCATCAACGTGGGGTGTGTCCGCCCATGATGCAGGGCTTTGTTAGCTCCACCAGGAGTGGCGTTTCATGTCTCCACGGCCTGACCTTCACGTGACGACGCAGAACACCGCCGCCGCTCGCCGCCCGCCACCACTGATCAGGAGCGGAGTGGAGGAAGAAGGGGCAGATGAGACTGGGCCGGGCTTATTGATGGAACCAAGGTGCCGTGAAAATAGCGGGTCCTTCTGCGAATTGCTAACGAGGACACATTGTCTGTCCAGCTGTCTCTTCTTCTTCTAATCTGTGGCCACCTCAGAACTCACCAGCACGCCTGTAACTGAGACTGTGCAGCCTCCTATTTTTAACCGCGACACCTCCAACTCCTTCTAACTAGAGAGCCAGTTGACAAAGAGCACCGGCTACCACGCGCGCAGGTAAACTTTTCCAGTTGCCAGTAAACTCGAACCGCAAATCGGTCCGTCATGGACAAAAACATAAAGTATTTGTCTTTCTTTATCTCCCTGGTTCCATGCTCCATGTATATATCTCCCTCTTTATCTCTCTTTTTCTCTTTCACTGTGCTTGGGCTTGTTGGTGGAAGCAGTGGAAAAGGATGGAAGGAGAGGGGAGAAGGAGAGAGGTTGAGGAAGCAAGGAGTGTGTGTGTGTGTGTGTGTGTGGGGGGGGGCTTGTTGGTGGAAGCAGAGGAAAAGGATGGAAGGAGAGGGGAGAAGGAGAGAGGTTGAGAAGCAAGGAGTGTGTGTGTGTGTGTGTGTGGGGGGGGGGGTCCTAGGAAAGGAGAGGGTTAAGATGGAGCTAACAGCTGTGTCTGGCATCATAAGATAAGTACACATAAGCACACACACACACACACACACACACACACAAGATCGCATGCACACAAACACCACACACCAATGACACACAAAGCACACAAAAAAAACACAAGCATACACACACCACAAGGACACCCAAGCAGCCGCAAAATACACACTTCCACTCAGGACTACACACAAGCCCACACACAGACACACACAGTAGACACAAGTTCTCACCTATGGCCTCAGCTCTGGGCTATAGTTAGCCACCCGCGCTTGCTGCCTAGCAACCACCTCCAAATCCTCTCTCTATCTCCTCTAACTCTCTCCTTCTCTTTAACCCTCTCTCTCTCTCCTTCTCTCTAACTCTCTCTCTCTCTCCTTCTCTCTAACCCTCTCTCTCTCTCCTTCTCTCTAACCCTCTCTCTCTCTCCTTCTCTCTCTCTCCTCTCTAACCCTCTCTCTCTCTCCTTCTCTCTAACCCTCTCTCTCTCCTTCTCTCTAACTCTTTCTCTCTCTCCTTCTCTCTAACCCTCTCTCTCTCTCCTTCTCTCTAACCCTCTCTCTCTCTCCTTCTCTCTAACTCTCTCTCTCTCTCCTCTCTAACCCTCTCTCTCTCTCCTTCTCTCTAACCCTCTCTCTCTCTCCTTCTCTCTAACTCTTTCTCTCTCCTTCTCTCTAACCCTCTCTCTCTCTCCTTCTCTCTAACCCTCTCTCTCTCTCCTTCATGTCCCCCGCTCCCTCTTTCTCACTGTGCTGATGTCAGGTCAGATAATGTTAGTAATTCATGTAGTGATATTATCACCTGCTACTTCCATTCAAACCTAGTATGGGGAAGACTTAGAGGGGAAGAGACCACACACACCCACACCCACGTACACACACCGATGCCCTCTGCATCCATCCTATGTGGAGTGCAGTATGCTAACCCCCCCTTCTTCCCTCCCTCTGCTCCCTCTCCCTTACCCCCCTCCTAGTCTGCTGGTTTTGCCAGGTCATGTTTTGAGTAGAGTGGGTGTCCTCTCCCGTTGGTGGGGTTACATTTCAGAGTGTCGTTAAATCACCAGTGGGGTCGTTTATTAGAGAGATGTAAAAGGTAGACCAGCAGGGAGAGAGAGAGAGAGAGAGGGGGGGGGGGGGGGGGGGGGGGGAGAGAGAGAGAGAAACATGAAGACATTAAGCCTACTTCATCGAAGGGCTGAGGTCGTTAGTCAGTCAGCAAGAGAAACTGAACATGATGATTCCTTTAATCTCTGTGGCTGCAGTCGGCTCTCTTTACGCGCGCACGCACACACACACACACAAAAACATACACACACACACACACCCACACACACACACACTCTCTCTCTAACACAAACATGCACACCCACATATATATACGTCTGTGCGTGTGTACTCATAACCACACACACTGCTGCACACACAGCCTTATCTACTTCATCTATCTGTTGATTTGCCGTTTGTTCTGTGTGAAAAGAAAAAGATTTGCAGTCTGACAGCGTGCCGGCACCCAGATTAACACCAATGATTGGTTGAACTGTGATGTAATCTAGCCAGGAAGCCATTCAATTGGTGGATCTGGTAAAGTAATCTATCGAGAGATCATCGACTACATAGGCTGGTTTAATTGGAAACCTACTGCCAGCTAAACGTCTTTGTTGTCCCCCTATACCGCAAACCTTACGATGTTTCCCGCCCTGTGTATTTTTATGTAAATGCATTTGTTTTTGTATCCTCCAGATATACAGTATATACCTGTCTCCCGAGGTCCCTTTCATCCCCCTGTCATTGGGGTCAAGATTCCATTTGCTGTTCAGTAACATCCTCTCCTCCCATCACTGAGATCAACACTCTCTGCTTCTCTTCCCCTTTGACTCACAAGACTGACTGGTGACTAGTGTAGCAGAGACCACAGGACAGACAAAATGTCTCTCTCTCTCTCTCTCTCTCTCTCTCTCTCTCTCTCTCTCTCTCTCTCTCTCTCTCTCTCTCTCTCTCTCTCTCGTTTCCCCCTCTCTCTGTCCCTTCATTCAGCTTTCCCTACTATCTCTATTTCGCTCTGTCTTCCTCCATTTCGACATCTTGCTGGCTTGCTCCATCTCTCTCTTGTCTCTCCGGCTTCCCCTGTGTCTCTATTCCTTCGATCTGTTTCTCCGCACGGTATCTGATCTGCTGTACCCTCGCCTGCTCTCCTTTCCTCTCCCACTCTCGTTATCTCGCTGCTCGTTCTCCATGTTATTCTCTCGCTCCTCTCCCGTGGGAATGTGGGTGAGGCTACTTTGTAGATCTTCTTTTTTTGGGGGGACGCCCACCTAGACGAGGCCCGGGTTGTTTTTATGACAGGTGCCCATGGGGCGCAGGCCGCGGTGCCCCTGAATGGGTGGCCAGGACAAGACCCTGGGCTCTCTCTACGGAGGCCCTGGGCATCCTGCTGGAGCTGCCGTCCGCCAGCTATGACACGCTGGAGGGAGATTCACACAAAGTCTGTCAGCGTGCGGGGGCTTCACGGGTGCTGTGTGCAGCGTGAATGAGAGGCAAAGGAAACCGAGGTATGGACTGGTAGTCCTTTGGATTTGAATTGAACGGGATTAAGGGCATATTTAGACATTTTAAATCTGTCTCCCTCTTCCTCTCTCATTTTGTTTCTGTCTCTACCTCTTTCACTCTCCCGCACATTCTCTTCTTTCTTGGCTTTCTTTCTCTATCTCGCTCTTTTTGGTGGTGGAGCGTCGCTACCTGGCAACAAGACGGTTGCCCGGGAGATTGTTCAGCTCTGTGTGCAGCAGGCTCATGTTGGCAGAAATGGAGAGCGTGTGACAGCTGCTGAATACACACACACACACACACACACACAAACATGAATACATGCAGAACAGGAACACACACATGCTCTCCCCTAGAAATAAAATGTTTAAAAAGACTTCCACATATGACATTTTTAGATACATTCACTATATATTTACATGTTTTCACCCTATTCCATCAAGCCCACATACTGTATATTAGAATGTGTCTCTCCTTAAGCATCCAAATAGTACCTTTCTTTGAATGTAGTACAGTGGTTTGATTGATAGTTTAGATATCTCTTTTCAACATTATGAAATAATCCATCTAGGCCATCCCTAGTTTGGTATTCAGTATGATGGCATGAACACTCCTCTCTGTGGGTCTGTCTAGGTAAGAACTTTTCCTCTTATCCCATCCTCTGTCCTCTTTCCTTATCTTCACTGTGTGTGTGTGTGTGTGTGTGTGTGTGTGTGTGTGTGTTTTTTATGCGTAGTCCTACGAGATGAACAGCCACTAGACAGATGGCCTGAAAGACCTGACTCTGAGGAGGAAAGAGCCAGTACTGTAAATAGTGAGAATGTGTTTCGATGTGTGTGTGTGTGTTTGTGTGTATGCGGGTTAGTGTGTGCTTGAGTGTATATCAACCACTTGACAGCTCTAGGGTGTCTCTCTCTCTCTGTATTCACACACACACACACACACACACACACACACACACACACACACACACACACACACACACACACGCACACACACACACAGCTTGCTGGCAGACACAGACACCCACTTAGACCTCTGTGCTCTCCTAGTCTGTGTTGACCATGTTTGGCCTGCTCTCTGCTGCACTGTCTGAGGGAGAAGAGCAGAGGGAAGCGCAGTAAGAGAGGGTTGTTGGCAGATATGGAGAGACAAGGTCCAGCTGCACCAGGCCATCTGGTTGTCTTCCTCCAGTGCACTTTATGCCAGACTCACTGTGGCCCTGACCTGTACCTGCAGGTCAGTCCGGGAAGCAAGAGAAACAGAGGGCAGGGATTGGTAAAGAGACACAAAGACAGTGTTAGTTTGTTTACATGCTAATGTCTTTTTGCGTGCATGCGGGTGTGAGGGTGTGTGTGTGTGTGCGTGAGTGTGTGTGAGTGTGTGTATGTGTTTGGCAGTGGGGTCTGATTCCCACTGTTCACCTGACTGACAGGACCCCCTGATTACTGGCACCTGCTGAGGTTCAGCTCCAGGTCTCTCTCTCTCTTTCTCTTTCTCTCTGTCCCCTCTCTCTTAGATTCTCTCTCTCTCTCTTTCTTGCTCTCTCTCTTCTTCTTTCTGCACATATGTGTATGATTAACAGACGCGTTCACAGTTTATCCAGACAGCAGAGTGATGCCTGATAAAGCTCTGCCTTGTTAGAGGCTCAACAGTGTCGCCATCAGGTGCTAATATGCCCTACACCTCTGTTCCAGAAGCTCATTAGCTAGCTGGTTGATGCTATTGTTAGCCATCTCAAAGGCCATCCAATGGATGCTAGACCAAGGCTACTAAAATGATAGGATACTGAGGCCTGACATGTTTTCTATGTCCAGAGGGTCAGTCATTCTTCTGTAGGGTAACTAGTGACTGCTAGACTAGTGTTAGCCATGTGCCATAGGCCTCCATAGTATCTTCAGGTTAACTGTCTATGGCTGGCGTCAGCTTCTCATTGATAACGTTGGCTAGACTAATACTATCCAGTTTACTCTGTTGATACTAAAGGCTCTGCTTAAAAAGCAACTTCATGTTTCAAAGAGCGGTCTGAAAAGCCAATGCTGTCCGGACGCTTGACTGATCTTGGTAATTGCCAATGTGTGCTTCAATAAAACTCGACATCAGCGTGTAATGGCAGCTCTTTTTGAGAGTGCCTTGATTGGACTATGAGTGATGTGAAGACGTCGGTGTGCTTACCTTTCCCTCACCACCAAGCCAATGAGGAGAAATTAGCAGAATGGAAGTGCTCTTCAGTGTCTCTCCTTGGTAGATTTTCCGTAACATATCCGGGACTGTGATGACATAAAAATCGGAAAACCCCAAAAGCTAAAAGACGCATAAATATGTACGTCAGGTCACATAGCAAGAAAACAGTCAACAGAGGTGCGCCAGACCCAGAGTCTTTGGCAGTATGGAAAGAGTCAGTGAGCCTCTTCCTTCTATAACGTCCTACTCACCAAACTCCACAACCCTTCTCCTGTCCCTCCTTACTATGGCAGAGACTCTGACCTTAATAGTGCCCTCCTTGACCTTGGCCCTCTGTGTCGGCACTTGGAATCAGCTCTGTGTACGTGTGTGTGTTGCCGTGGGTGAGTCTGTGTGAGTGTGTGCGTATGTGTGTATGAGTACGTATGTGGGGGTGTGTGACTTGGCATTTTTTTTGTATAAAGGTCTTTGATGGGACTATCTGCAGAGGAATTACAGTTTATTGACCTAGCAGTGTGGTATTTGATAAGAGTTATTCAGCATTAACATGACTTTGTAGCTCAAACAGTACAACTAATTGACTGCTCAAAACGTACTGTCTGACAGAGAAGAGGCTTTGTTGGATGTCAACTGTTCTGGATGTGTTTTGAATGGAAGGTTGAAGTCTTCGTGACTCTTTTTTTTTTTTTTCCTGAAGTCATGACTCCCGTCTGAGTTTACGAATCATTTCCTCAATTACATGCTGGTTATACTGTCGAAGCAGAACCACTATTATTAATGGGCGTGACAGGATTCTCTTTTGAGGCACACTGAAGTGTACACACACACACACACACACACACACACTCGCTGATGAGACGTTGATCTCTGGCCGCTTCTGTTGAAACTCCTTTGGGTTGCGAGCTAGAATGAGGAGCTACAATTAGAAAGACACATTTAGACCTCTGAGTCTCTTCCTCTCTCTCTCTCTGTCTCTCAGCCCCTTCTCTCTCTTCTCTTGCTCTCTATTCTTCTTATATCCTTTCTACCACTCGCTTCCTCATCTCTCCTTTTCCTCTCTTCCTCCCGTGCTCTCCCTCTCTCTCTCTCACTCTTGTCACTCTCTCACTCTGTCTCTCTCCCTCCCTCCTTTTCTTCGTATTCAGCCTTGGATTCAGGGAGGTCGATATCCAGTGTGTATGTTGTGTGTAAGGGTGTGTGTGAGGCGCAATAGAGACGTTATGTGCTCGATCATTGATATGGCATTTGGTCCAGTCTCTCTGTCTGTCACCTGTGACCCTCTCCCTCTGTCTGGAGCCAACCCCAGACGCTCTGACTCACTCATACATCACACACACAGAGAGACACACAGACACACACGTACACACACACACACACACACACACTCAGGGACATGAACACACACACACAATTTCTCACTCTTTCTATCTCTAACCTGAGACGCAGTTGACTGATGACTGATGTTCCTTCAAGACTCTCAGAGAAAAAGAGAGAGAGAGAGAGAGAAAGAGAGAGAGAGAGAGAGAGAGAGAGATTTTGTCTGTCCTGTGGTCTCTGCTACACTAGTCACCAGTCAGTCTTGGCTCGCCCCACAGCTCCACGTCAAACAGCATTTTACTTTATATGTGTGTTTGTGTGTGTGTGTCCAGTGTGTAAAGTACCTGTCATCTTGTCAGATATATTGATCCAATGTGAATCAAATTGTCTCCTGTCAAAACTAAAGACGGGAGAACAGGAGGAGAGAAGGAGAGGCGAAACTGTGTGGCAGTGGCAGATGGGGGAGGATGAAGGGAAAATAGGGAAGAGAGGAAGAGGAGAAGAGAGGGATGTTGGACAAGAGGGAAACAATTGGTCGGACAGATGGAGAAGAGGAATGGAGAGAAGGACAGCGATGGGAGATGGAGGGAGAGGTGGCCCGTGTGAATGAAAGGAAGAAGAAAAAGAGGAGCACTGAGCTCTCTTCTGAGAGGTTGACCTACTTAGAGGTTCTGGATTGGTCACACTCCTTCTCTGGAGACTGTCAGAGATGCAGAGGTTTGTGTCTGCGGTGTGTGTGCGTTTGTGTGTGTCTTTACGGTGTGTGTGTGTGTGTGTGTGTGTGCGTGTGTGTGGGTGTGTAGGAGGGAATCGATACTGCGCCATTGTAATTTGCTGGCGGGTCAGGCCTGCTTGGAGGAGAACCTCTCTGCCAATCAGCTGTGTGTGTGTGTGTGTGTGTGTGTGTGTGTGTGTGTGTGTGTGTGTGTGTGTGTGTGTTAGAAATCATTCTTGGAAAAGATGGAGAGAGAAGAGATTGATGAAATAAAAAATGTATTGACACACCACAGGTTGTTTGGACAGAGGGATGTATAGACTTCCAAATCTAAATTGTTTTTATTAGCTGTTTTGTGTATGCAATAGAAAATAAATATTGTTTTAGTCTGATTGGCTGAGGTCATTGCATTCTAAATATCTGAAACCAGAAATGTAAGTAAAACATGCCAGGAAAACATTAACAGATTATTGCAGAATTAGTTTGAACTGCCTTATGTTTCAGATAAAACTAACCATAGGTAGGTCAAACCCGTTTTTACGTTGTTTTTAAATCAAGTAATTAAACTTGACTAAACTGTTCATTTCTAATTATTATTTAAAAACAAAAAATAAACTGTCAGTTTGTCTGAAAGTGACAGTCTTATTGTGATTTTCTTTTTTAATTTACCGAGATGTTACCTCTGCCTTGCCAAACCCCGTCTTTATGAGGCTTTGACATCCTCGGTCATCTTTGGTATTAGCGTTCCACGTGTAATATGAATATGTAGCCATAGCTACCTGAAATAAAAGCATCGCCTTACATCTTATGTCATTGTTTACCCCTAATTAAGGGTACAATATTCACAACTTCAAACGGTCTACAGCCTTCGACAAACAAACAGATAAGCCTACGTCTGCTTGCAATAGCATTTAGCATGCTAGGTAGGTTACATATCGCTGTGTCTAAAATAATACAACTGTATTGAATAATGAATGAATGAATAATATTCTATTATACAGTGAACTTATGTCTTGGTGAATAATTTATAGATTTAAAAAGCTACTGCAAGAGCAATTGTATGCACTCGCCTAAACAAAGTTGATTGGACCGAGACATACCGTATCTTCAATCATGACGAGACGTTGCATTGATGGAAACGCTTGGATCATCGGCAGCTCTGATCGGACTCTTTTGCCCGTACTTACAAATGGATAACAATTCAATTATTGAGTGGATTTAAATAATAAAAAAGGTTAGATTATATAAGGGAAACGACAAAAATAGTAGAGTTGTTAATATATCTTTTTTATTTGTGGATACCAGTGTAGGATTTATGGTTACACATGAATGGAAATAGGCTATGTTCACATACAAACACACCCATGCTGCAAGCCAGATCCATGTGAACCTTCTCCATAAGTAGGGTCTCCATATGCTCTAAAGTTAGGATACGCTCTGTCAGATTTAATAGCAGCTCCATTACAAACCTATCTAACTCTGCTGTGGCACTTACATGCTTACTTTTCCAGAACCAAGCTTGCTAATTTAAAACCTGCATATGCTCTGTGAAAGAGGCCTGTTGCCTCATCGGCAGCTCTTAAAGGGATAGTTTAACTTTTTAGGAAATAAGATATGTTCCTACTTCGTTAGAAAAATGTTTTTCCTAGTTGAACTACTCCTTTAAACAACCAAGCTGTCTGATGTCATCATCCTTCCCCCCTTCCTCTCATATCAACACTCACTTCCTGTCGTTGAAATATCGATGGCCAACTAAAGATGATCTTGTCCTCTGTCCATGGAAACCTCTTGTGTCATTACCCTTTTATTGGCCTAAGACCTCAGCTATTTGCCACTTTGACTTAATCTGACTGCATGTAAAACAAAGTTCATCTCAAGCATAACCCACGTAGTCTTACAAGTCTCTCAAAAGCCAAATAAGCTCATATTAACTTAACACCTAAAGTATTACACTCTCAAGTAGAACACCTTAAATGCATATCACCAAAACGTGCATTATCTTGACATAGCTCATCTTGGCCGGGGTCTTGCTGGTTTTCTCAAAGCTTTCTCAACTCCATGTTGATGATGTTAGCCTGTGAAGCAGACAAAATAAATGATGTTAGTCTGTGGAGCAGACAAAATAAATCAATTATGGGGCCAAACATTTACATGATACAGGATCTGTATTTGTTCTTGTTAAAACATGCAAAAACGTGTTTAAAATATATCATGATTTTAGGCATTAACATCTCAATTCGTTGCAGTTCAAAATAAACCCTGGAACATGATTGTATTATCGGCACAAAAATAACATAGATCAAAGACTGCCACGTGGGAGACCAGGTTATAGACAAAACCTAAAAAGAATGAGAAAGAAACAATCTCATTGCTCCTATCAGCAGTCAAATTATTTGTTAATTAACTTCAAGCACTGAAAATACACAAGCTACACAGGCTGCATTCAAAATTCTCAAATCTGCATGTTACAGTACATGCGAACTATAGTTGTTTGGCATTGGGATTGTCGCGTGGGCTGAAAGTCCGTTTCGATGCATCCATGCCTGAAGCAAGCTGCTGTTAGTTAGGCAGTGTTATTAACACTGTAACATGCAGATTTAAGACACCTTTCATGCAGCCTGCGTAGAAATCTATTTTCAATGCGTGAAGTTAATTAAACTGCTGCCAAGAGCGATGATATTGTTATTTCATACTAAACAATTTTAAAGTTTTGATTGTCTGTAGTTTATGTGTGCATAAATCAGTTCATCAATCATTTTGATATGAAATAATACATATATATCTTTTGAAACTACTTAAAGTTGAGGACTAAGGAAAGAACCTATGCTTTTTGGAATCTATCTGTGATTTATCAAAAGCTTTATATACTGCATATTAACATTTATTATCTGTGATTTATCAAGAGCTCTATATACTGTATATTAACATTTATTATCTGTGATTTATCAAGAGCTCTATATGCTGTATATTAACATTTATTATCTGTGATTTATCAAGAGCTCTATATACTGAATTTTAACTTTTATTATCTGTGATTCATCAAGGGCTCTATATACTGTATTTTAACATTTATTATCTGTGATTTATCAAGGGCTCTATATACTGTGTATTAACATTTATCATCTGTTGTGAAACTAAGTATTGCTCTTGAATGAGTTAAGACTCAGACCAACAACAACATTATATTTGTGTCCATTCAAACAGTTTTCAAACGCTGCACGTCACAATTTTCTGGACCGCACCGTCCAAGAGCTCCCATTGGGTCTACACTAGGCTGATTAGGTTTTACCTGCCTACAAATGCCACAAAAGAGACAAACAAACAAACTATTGGTCCTAACAATCCCTGAGTAGGCAAGTAACCTATGCAAAGAGAGATATAGAACAGAATCGAATAAAATAGATAACAACAAGGGAATTTCTCTTGTGTACAGAAACTCGGCAAAATGCTAAACCTACAACATGACAAAACAAGACAGAGGAGTCCTGTACATTTGTTCGCATAAAAGCCCATGTCTGCCCTGAGTTCCAGGAGAGCAAGTGTTTCTGAGTTATTATTTAACAGCGGGGTTCTGGTGGGAGGGCGGAAGGAGTTGCCGGCCAAAGACCTGCGTACCGTAGCGTTGTGCAGTGTAGTTCAGGGTAAGAGTACTCTAAAGGTTGTGGAATCTAGTTTATTGTAATGTACGGTAAAGACTGTGTTAACAAGTTTAGTGTAGGGTATTGTATTGCCCCTCTCTCTTTATCTCTCTCTCTCTCTCTCTCTCTCTCTCTTTTGCTCTCTCTCTCTCGTTCTCTCGCTCGCTCTCTCGCTCTCTCCCACTGTCTCTATACATACATACTGTACTCTAAGAAAACATAGTAAATAATTAACCTATCAGCATCTGAAACAGAAAGTCCGACCCTGTCAAAGACATCCGCCTCATGTGGCGGTAGAAGGAGGTGGATTGTGGGTAAAGTTAATCCGGGAGGGAACCGTGTTTGTGGGTATATGCATGTAAGAGGAAAGTCAAGTCTGTGTGTGCACGGCTGTGCCTCTGTGTTGATGAAAAAAAAAGTTTAATCTGCCTGTGTGTCTGAGAGTGAGACCGAGGAAGAGGAGGAGGAGGAGGAGGAGGAGGAGGAGGACAGGGTGACGCATCATGCGGCAGCAGCTTGAATATTTTAACAAACAGGAAACATTAGTGACGCTTCCCTCTTCCCTCTCTCGGCTCTCGGCTCTCTCATCCCTGTGTCTCTCCCTTCCCTTGGTCCCCCTCATTCCCTATCTTCCTTCTCCGTTCCCGTCTCTGTTACGCCCTTACCTCTCTCTCTCCACCTTTCTCCTCACCTCTCCAGATTGTCTGCTCCTCTTCCTCCTCTTTCTCTCTCTGCGTGGCTAAGTGTTTGTCGTAGTGTCTGCTTCTCTGGGAGATGGAGGGGTGAGGAAAAAGCGGCCAGAGACAGAAGTTGGAGATCGGGTGCTAAATAGAAAGAAGAGACAAGAACGGAGGGACGTGATGGGATTAGGAGCTGTGAGAGGAGTGCAAAACGAGTGAGAATGTGTGTGTGTGTGTGTGTGTGGGGGGGGGGGGGGGTAAGGGGAATGTGGTGTATTCACATCTATAATGGGTGCTCACTCCTTCCGGACTGATCAGTGCAATTCTACTGGAGATGAATATTGTTCTTTTTTTAAAAGACACAAACACAAGTAACACATGGTAGAACACACACACACACATCTATATACACTCACGCACACACACGCATACACACGCCCACACACACACACATACACACACATACACACTCACACATACACACACACACACACTATTACTGAACGTTTGCAAACCTCCACACAACTTTCCCAGACCCCGCCCACTCTCCCACACACTGGGCCCGGGGTGCAGGGGCAGTGGCTTAGCCGAGGAGACCTGGAGGAGCACCCAGGGGCCAGAGATTAGAGAACAGTGTTATCATCCAGGACTCTAACCGACAACTGTCCCGTAAGACCTTGCTCCTCAATCTCACTACAGGGTGTGTGTGTGTATGTGTGTGTTTGTTTGTGTGTGTGTGTGTGTGTGTGTGTGTGTGTGTGTGTGTGTGTGTGTGTGTGCGCGTGTGCGTGCGTGCGTGTGTGTGTTTGTCTCCATGTATGTGTGTGTGTGTGTGTTTGTGAGGGGTTTGCGTTTGTGTATGTCTGAATGTCAAGACAGGAAACTTATGTGGTAGTAAGGGAGTGTGAATGCATGTGTTAGTGTTTGGGCAACTGTGTGTGTGTGCGTGTGTGTGTGTGTATGTGTGTGTGTGTGTGTGTGTGTGCAGCAGATTGATGGCAGCCGAGGTGATAGGAGGGAGTGTCTGACACTGTGTTATCATCTAATGAAATTTCTCTAGCAGCGCAAATTAAACCGCAGGCGCCAGAGAGACATTGAGGTGGTGTGCTTATGTTTCTGCAAGTGTAAGCAAACGCTGTGTTTATGTACGCTTATGTGTTGCATATGAAAAAGAAAGTTGTGTGTATGTGTGTGTGTGTATTTTTGAATAGGGGGAACTTGGGGAATCTTAATTCCATTAGTATTCTATGGCAGATAGAGACGCCTCAGGTCTAGAAACCACAACCTTCTTCGCACTTGCACACACACACCCACCCACACACACACACACACACACACACACAGGGTGTTGTGTGTTTGGCTGACCACGCTCTGAACCACCCATTGTGCCCACAGAGAAACACACACACACACACAAACACATACACACACACACACTCTGTGACACCCGAGGCTAGAGCTCAGTCAGCTCTTTATCCCCTCTGCATCTAAAACTTTGCTCATAATCCCTCTCTAATCCAGACCCCTAGACCGGCACGACCATTGAAACCTGTGACTGTTTTCCATGGCCAGTCTTTGTCTCCCTGTTCAGATGTCGAGGGTTTCAGCCCCCAGATTTATGTGTCGGAATGTGAATTAGAAGCAGCCACAGCAGCACCAGCAGCAACCAGCCCATGGAGATTGGAAAGGGTTCAGTACCAAGTGACTTGGTGTTCACTTTTGCTTCACATGTTTCAACAGATATTTATAACTGTATGTTACCTCCTCCTCCTCTTCCTCCTCCTCTTCCTCCTCCTCCTCCGCACACACACATAGACACGCACTGTACCATCCAGACTCTAAATTTACAAACCTGTTGCCTTGGAAACACTGACATGGGCATTCTTCTCAAAGCTAGTTAAAATAATAGAACTTCAATTGTGTATTTGCTGGTTTGTGTGTGTGTTCATATCGCTATCTGTGTCTGAATGTGGAGTGCATGCGTGGATGTCAGTTAGTCGTGCCTTAGTTGTGTGTGTCTAATGATGAGGGTGAGAGAGAGAGCGCTATCATTGATGAAAGATGGTTGAGCCAAAGAATTGTAGAGAAAGTGAAAATGAAGAGATAGATAGAGCGATCGAAAGAGAGAGGGAGAGATAATTAGTATTGACGTTAGGCTTAAGGTCTGACATTTAGGTTGCTTTATTTGAACCCCTGCCGTCTGTGGAATTCCTTGCATTGAAGCATGGTAAAACCTAACTGCCATTCATGCAGATGGTAATGATTGGGCGCACGGCCAGGAGACAGGTCGAGCACTGGGTGTGAGGTTAGAGGAAGGATTCAAATCCATGTGTTATTCAACTTAAAGCCTGGCTCTGCCTTCTCTCTGCTGTGTTCTATCTAATGGAGATTTGTGTGAATCTCTCGGTGTCGATGGTTTATCAACCGAACCCAAGACCCTCTAAAAATACAGGGAGATGATCCACTAAGCTGTGCTAAGCCTTGGATCTCCTCCTAGCACATAGCCTGCCCCCTCCTGTGGACTCTCCCATAGGCTGCCAGTACCATTGTAGTTAGCCTGAAATCCACCCAAGTTTATAAACCAGGCCCCTTTGGAACAATAGCAGAGAGATCAACGAGAGTGAGACTCATTCTGTTGCGTGTGTTTGTATGGGTATAAGTGTGTGAGAGAGCGAGAAAGAGAGAGAGAGAGAGAGAGAGAGAGAGAGAGAGAGAGAGAGAGATTGAGCATGTGCGCATGTGTGTATGTGTGTGTGTTTGAGTGTGAGTTGTTTCATCAATGACTCATCGACACTGCAGCACACGATTCAGCTCAAAGGAAGGCTAGAAAGAGAGTGGTGTGTGCGCGGTGCGCACATGTGTGTGTGTGTGTGTGTGTGTGTGTGCTATTCTTTATGGGTTGTTTTGGTAAATTGGTGATTTTGTGTGCTGAATGGAGCTGGTTAGAAGGGCTCTACACAGGAATGAATGAAAACAGTGATTTGATCCCTCGGCTAGACAACATTGCCTTGATCGCACCATCTTTGTGCAGAGAGATTGGCTGATTGCTATCGAGATCTTCTCCTCCAGCAGTCGAGATAACGAGATGGTGAGGTCACAGTAGCTTACAGGAACATGGCCTCGCCCCCGGAGTCCTACCTGTTCTCACGTTTCCGCCCAGTCGACTGTTTAAAGCTAGCCGTCAAACCGGGATTTACTCTCCTGCACCTCAGTCCTCCTCTCCTCTCCTCTCCTCTCCACTCCTCTCCTCTCCTCTCCTCTCCTCTCCGCTCCTCTCCGCTCCGCTCCTCTCCTCTCCTCTCCTCTCTCCCTTTCCTGTCTTTAGTGATAAATATAACAAGGGATGACGGTGAAAAGAGAGAGAGAGAGAGAGAGAGAGAGAGAGAGAGAGAGAGAGAAGCCAGCTCCTAGCGCTGCTTGTCAAACTGAAATATTTACAGTTCTGTCGACAATGCTCTGACAACCCACTGTTCCTTCCACGCTCAGGCCCAGACAGGCAGCGTGTGTGTCTTTGCTCTTCCCTATCCGTGTTAACTTTTTGCCGCGTCGTGTACTAGAAACTAAAACCAAAAAGGGAGGGGGAAAAAAGAGAGAAGCTTGTGGTGTGTACTCCTGCCCTGTCGGTGTGCGTGGGACTGGAAGCAAACATCACACCGCCTTACGCGCCGCGGCCGACTCCATGGCCTGTGACGCTTTCAAACTGCGGCCCGTGGAACTTAACCGGCTGTTGTTGTTCTCACTCATCCCTTAGCGTGTCTGTATGTTTTGGCCTGGAATGAATGATAGGAACAATGGTAGCAGAAGGTTCTGGAGGATGGTAGCCAGAGGATCCCCCAACATATCATCCATATTTGGATATAGAGAGATTATGGCACAGCAGGTTGTGTGCGTGTGTTCAGATGGATGTGTTCCTGTGTTTGTCTGTGTGTAAGCCCTGTATTTGTGTACATGCCAATGTGCACTTGTTTTTATGACTATGTGTGTGTGTGTGTGTGTGTGTGTGTGTGTGTGTGTGTGTGTGTGTGTGTGTGTGTGTGTGTGTGTGTGTGTGTGTGTGCAGGGTAAATACATTTTAGAAGGGTTATCAGCCCCCTGACCTTTCAACAGTGGTATTCAATGTATTATCCTATTAGCCTGATTTGTTTGATTAGCGTGTAGGAAGTTTACTTTGTATGCAGAGATAGAGATGTGTGTGTGTGTGTGTGTGTGTGTGTGTGTGTGTGCGTGCTTGTTCAGAGAAAGATAGTCTCATGATAAGACATAGTTTGAGGGTCTTATTAAATGCTCCTTTGTGTCTCCGACACACACAAACAAATCGGTGTGTGGATAGAGAGACGCGCTGAACGGTGGTAAATGGTACGATCAGTGTGGGTGATAGGATCTACCCTAGTGAATGTCTGGAGGACGCCGTGCATCCAGACCACACACATGTCCCCTGGGTTCAGTGCTGTGCTTCAGGTAGGGTACCTACCACCTCTCCCTGTGGCCTCTTCAGTCGCAGTGGCTCCTGCCTTGGCTCCCTGTGGGTCAGTTTCCTGCCAGCCGCATGGAGATTGATGAAACTAGGGCTCCATGGCGGCTCCGAGGTGGCTCCCCGGGCTCTGAGGGGACAGACCAGGAGCCAACATGGAGGACAGGCTCCGTCAAGCACCAAGTAGACGAAACTAATGGGCCCCCCTGCCGGCAAGGAGGGGCGTGTGTGATGCGTGTGAGAGAGAGAGAGACTGCATGAGTGCCTGTTTCTGAGTGTATTCTGTGTGTGTGTGTGTGTTGTCTTTGTGAGTCTGTGTGTGTGGGGGTGTGTGGGTGTTTGTGTGGGGCACCAGCTACTGTGAATGCAAGCCGTAGAGATAAAATATTCAGGGTCTGAAGTTAGCACGCCCCACTTACTCTCCAACAGTGGAACAACAAAGTTTTGTTGTTTGGTGTTATTTAACATTTGTTTACCCGGCAAGCACTCACTGAGACCAAGGTCAGAGGATATAAATAAAATCATAAAAAAACATGAAAACATTACGACAAGGAAACAATAAATACAGGAAAGCTATTCCATTCAGACACAGCACACCCACCACTCACACACACGCACACACACACACACACACACACACACAAACACAAACAGCACATGCAACACAATCCAGTGAGTCACACACAAATACACAAAGATAACCGTTTTAAAAGATTTAGGCCAGCGTCAACAGAATGCCTCACTCTCTTCTGGAAGACAATCAGGGCTGCTCTTCAATTACAAAACAGTGAATTAACTTGGATGTTAAATTGACGTAACAAATTAGTCTTATTTCATTTGTGTGGGGCACAAAATTAACAAGCTGCCTACATTGGACAACATATTATCTTTGCAATCTGCTGTTAAAACGGGTCAATCCTTTATGTGAGGTGAAATGTCAAATAACAGCCGTAGCTCATTCTGTCTCAATAAAACAAGTTCCACTGTATGTGGTTTTACTGTCAAAACTATTAGTTCAACATCCACTCCCTGCAACACATCTCAGGGCACAATGCATGAATAAATAAACTGAACTAGATAACCGATTAAACCTTGTTCATTCTGGGCAGATCTAAAAAAAAAAAGATAGAGGCAACCAGTAGTTTTAGTTTAGAACAGTACAATATTCTGATATTTGCTTCGTTTTATTATGAAATTTTCTTATGAAGGTATCAAATAGCTAAAAGTCATTATATATTCCATGTGATGCCCATATATAGCACAGGGATGAATAGAATAGAAAAGAGATTAAAAAAGAATAAGAAGAGAACTACTGTGCAGAGGAACATAACAAGACGAAGCAACAGGAAAAGAGAGAGGGAAGAACAGAGTGGAGGAGAAACAGGATAGAGGGATGGCGGTTAACGATGGAGGGACGAAAGGAGGGAGCGACATGGAAAGAGGCAGAAGTAGAAGGAGCGATGGAGGGAACAAGAAAAGCCATCGAGGGATGGAGGGCGAGATAATTAACAGCGGATTGCTGCTTTGTGTGCTTCCATATTAATTAAAAAACCTTCTTTGCATACTGATGTCTCCCCACGCACCAGCGTCCAATGGCACGCGAGCAGAATAATCCGTGGCGCTTATCATTAGATGCCATTAAACCAGGCATGCCACAGCCCCGGTCATGTCGCCAGCGGCATGCTAATATGTGAACGGACATTAGCCAAGGCGCTAGGGTTGTCTGCCATGCCAACTGATAGCATAGTTTCTTCATGGCCGTTACTGAAAGGAGTCATTAGAAAGTTAAATACACGTGCTAAATCTGATCTAAAGACAATAGAGAAGAGGAGTGAATCTTTTGGTTTGACCTCTGTGTTTCATGTTTACTCAGTTTTCCGTTTCCCTCACCTTCTCTGTCTTCATCGTTTCTTTTCCCACCACCCATCTTTCATTTTGTCATTAATTTGTCCTTCCACGGGAACACACGCTGAAGGACAGGAGTTTGTGTGTGTGTGTTAGCGTGTGTGTTTGAATGTGAATGTTTGTTTGAAGGCCAGTGTGTGTGTGTGTGTGTGTTGCCTCTGTACTCTTGTGACTTTGTCTCTGCGTGGTACTGTGTGTCCCCTCAGGGGAACCATACCCTCCTGTCTGGTCATTGGTCACTCTAATGACATCATCCCGCAGACAGCCAATATAAAGGTCTGCCTGTCTCCACTCTGTGCCCTCTTCTATAATATGGCCTCCACCAAAGGACCAGCCATTGTCTTCTACACTCAACCAATCAGTAACATTTGTCATTCGTAAGTGCATCTCAGGGCACCAATTCCTAATTGTACTTTTATCTTTGTCCAGCTAACTTTGCTAGCAGTCTACAAAATCCCACTGAGATCAATGACATAGCCTATGAATATTTGGTGCAAACTGGTCTAGCCACGCACACACGGTATGGTAATCTCCCTTTGATCTCATGCTCTTGTCTCACTTCCTGTTTCAGAGTTTTTTTTCCTCTAATGTAGAAAGGCACGAAACATCTCTGGATTTTTACAAGAGGACACCTTGATGGCCTATGACCTAGACGATTCATAGTTTATTTTGATAAATTATATAGAGGCTATGTATGATAAGTTGAATGTTCATGTGTTAAGAAGTGAAGCAGGAGTAGTGGGCAGGGCCGAAGTGCAAAGTGTTTAGGCTTAAAGTAAAGCTGACTGAGCTGCTCTGTTGGCTCTTGAACCCTGACGAGAGAGAGAGAGACAGAGAGAGAGAGAGAGAGAGAGAGAGAGAGAGAGAGAGACCAGATAGAGACCAGAGATAGACCAGATTGAGAAAGAGAGACCAGAGAGAAGGCGAAATAAATAAATAACAAAGAGAGAAAGAGGAACCAGATAGATAAAGAGATACCAGAGAGAGAAAGAGATACCAGAGAGAGAAAGAGGGACCAGATATAAACTTGATAGACAAAGAGATACCAGAGAGAGATCCGAACGATATATATACCAGAGAAAGATCAGATAGAAAGACCAGCGAGAGACCATATAGAGAGAGAAAGGGAAGAGACAGAGAGAAAAAGGAGAGAGAGAGAGAGAGAGAGAGAGAGAGAAGGGAGAGAAAGAGGGAGAGAAAGAGGAAAACGAGAAACAAGAGAGAAAGATGCAAGAGAGGGGAGAGAGAGACATTGGTTTTTCGTAGTCTCCTGAAGTATAACCTTAGAGGTTTACTTGAGGATGTGAGTAAGGAGAGATTACCTTAAAGAGGATGAAGGGAGGAGAGAAATCGGAGAAAGAATAGAGGAATAAAGGGATTCAAAACAATGGGAGTGGGAGAAGGACTGGAGAGAAGAACTACAGAGAAATAGAGAGGCAATAAAGGGAAAGATATACTGTAGATGATTGCTGTGCCAAACTTGACGGGGGTTGGTGACATCATTGTGTGGAAAGTTAGAGGGAGGCCAACTCTGAAGGACACACACACACACACACACACACACACACACACACACACACACACACACACAATCACACACAGTGGGTTGTCCGAGCTCAGCCAATCAGAATGATGAAATTAAACCCAGACGTTGCCGTGCCAACAGTGAGCTTTTAACGAGCCACTGGTACTGACAAAACACACACAAACAAATGCACACATCAAACATTGCGCATCCATCCATACAGAGAAAGTTAGAGAGCACATACATAACCAGTGAAGTAAACAACACTACGAGATAGACAAGGAGAAAGAAAGAAAGAAAGAAAGAAAGAAAGAAAGAAAGAAAAGAAAGAAAGAAGAAAGAAAGGAAAGAAAAGAAAGAAAGGAAGGAGAAAGAAAGAAAGAAAGAAAGAAAGAAAGAAAGAAAGGAAGGAAGAAAGAAAGAAAGAAAGAAAGAAAGAAAGAAAGAAAGAAAGAAAGAAAGAAAGAAAGAAAGAAAGAAAGAAAGAAAGAAAGAAAGAAAGAAAAAGAAGAAGAAGAAGACGGTGCAGTGGGAAGAGTAACAGCAAAGCAAAGAGAGAGTTACAGAGTGAGAGTGGGAGTGGGGTACAGAGTGAGAGTGGGAGTGGGGTACAGAGTGAGAGTGGGAGTGGGGTACAGAGTGAGAGTGAGGGAGTGGGGAGCAGAGTGAGAGTGAGGGAGTGGGGTACAGTGAGAGTGAGTGAGTGGGGTACAGAGTAAGAGTGAGAGAGTGGGGAGCAGAGTGAGAGTGAGGGAGTGGGGTACAGAGTGAGAGTGAGGGAGTGGGGTACAGAGTGAGAGTGAGGGAGCGGGGTACAGAGTGAGAGTGAGAGTGAGAGAGTGGGGAGCAGAGTGAGTGAGAGAGTGGGGCACAGAGTGAGAGTGAGAGAGTGGGGAGCAGAGTGAGTGAGGGAGTGGGGAGCAGAGACCCCTAGTGAGGCGGTGTGTCCTACAGACTGTGGTCCAACTGTAGTCTCTCTGTCCTTGGGAGGATACACCACAATACCTGTGTGATGTCTGGGTGTGTCTGACAGCCCTATGTGTGTGTGTGTGTGTGTGTGTGTGGGGGGGGGGGCGTCTGTCTGTGTGTGTGTGTGTGTGTGTGTATGTGTGTGTGTGTGTGTGTGTGTGTGTGTGTGTGTGTGCATGCGTGCGTGTGTGGACTGTCAGTCCAGGATCCATTATCATTCATGGCCCATCGCTGCCTCTCCCAGTGTGGAGAGCCTTTACTAAAACACACACACCCACACACCCACACACACACACACACACACACAAACATACACGCACGCACACACACACACACATACACCCCTGGGATCTGCTGTGGGGAAAGTAATAGGCAAAGGAAAATGGCAGCTAGGAGGCAGCGGAGGGATTCAAGAGCTGTGAAAAATAATAGAATAATTCCATTAAACCTCTCTTTCCCCTCCACAGCCTCTCTCTCTCCGTTTCCCCCACAATTTTTCTCTTACCCCCTCTTTCTATCTGCTATCTCTCCCTTTCTCTCATTCTCCACCCCCCTTCCCTCTCTGTCAGTGTTGTGGCCGTCTATCTGTAATTGAAAGGTAGACTGATGGGGAAGGGAGAGCCGCGTCCGTTAAGACACACGAACAGCGGCCAACTCCGTTCTTATTTTCCTCCCCGTCTTCCATTTATTTTTCTTCCTGGTTTGTCAACTTCATTTTGAACTGTCATGTCCTCCTCGCCTCCTGACTGTCTCTGTCTTGTTTTGCGCTCGCACGTTCTAGGCTTTCTTTTATTTGTTTATTCCCCCCCTACCCGTCCCCTGCCTATCTCCCTCCGTCAGGTGTAGCAAAGCCGGGTGAGGATGCTGGGGAGAGGGGAGTGCACACTCGATGAACTTAATTGTAAACTTCAGTGAGAGGGAGTGTACTCGCTCGTGTGCTTCAGTGGACTCCAGAGAAGCCTTCAGTGTACCTCTGAGGGCACTTCTGATGAAGCGTTCTAACTGAAGCCTTTTAACAAGAGCATCACCAAATTAAGAAATGGGCATGCACACATACCAACACACACAAACCCACACCAAGACACACAAACCCACACCAAGACACACAAACCCACACCAAGACACACAAACCCACACCAACACACACAAACCCACACCAAGACACACAAACCCACACCAACACACACAAACCCACACCAAGACACACAAACCCACACCAAGACACACAAACCCACACCAACACACACAAACCCACACCAAGACACACAAACCCACACCAAGACACACAAACCCACACCAAGACACACAAACCCACACCAAGACACACAAACCCACACCAAGACACACAAACTCACACCAACACACACAAACCCACACCAAGACACACAAACCCACACCAACACACACAAACACACACCAAGACACACACCAAGACACACAAACCCACACCAAGACACACAAACCCACACCAAGACACACAAACCCACACCAAGACACACAAACCCACACCACGACATGCATGTCCCACCATCACGTCAGCTGTAACGTGACGTTCAGAATTGACATCATGCCCATCCAGTCATCCAATGACTCCCTGCCTCCCAGCCTCTCCCATTCTCAGCCTACCTCCACTTTATCCTGGCTAGATCTTCCATCTGCTTCTTGTTTCAATGTTTCCTGCCCTTTCGCACGTGCACACACACACACACACACACACACACACACACGCACACTGAGCAATCACACACACACACTGAACAAACACACACACCTTCTCTAATTATGGGGATGCACTTTAGTGTTCGTGGGGGTGTCAGTCCAGTCTTTCTTCTCTTTCATCTTCCCGGAAGGCTGTGTTGTGCAGGGCTGTGAGTGTATGTGCCCATGTTGTTTCTAAGCTAACGATGGGCTTGTCCATGTTTCCCGGGGGAGTTGAAAGGATAACTGTCCTTTGCTGCTGGCTTGTCATCTGTGTTTGCGTTAACACCGCACTGTCCTCATTAACCGTCTACTGCCTAGAAGAACATTCGCCACACATGCCACACGCACCCACGTATACTGTACACCCGCAACAACACACACACACACACACACACACACACACACACACACACACACAGCAATGCTACTAACTAACTCCATTAGACCTCTGTGTCTCTCATAGTCACCAGGGTAACCAAGACAAGAATGCTCTCCTAACATTGTCATTTTAGAAGACTCGTCCTTTGCCTGATATATTATGGTCTGGTGAAGTTTAATTCTCTCTCTCTATATATATATATGTATATATATATTTTGGTATTTCTTCTCAGGAAAACCTCCTACAGAGTTGATTAAGCGCTAGCTTGCAGTGTGTGTGTATGTGTGTGTGTGTGTGTGTGTGTGTGTGTGTGTGTTCAGTGGTGTGTGTGTGTTTCTGTGTGTGTGTGTGTGTGTGTGTGTGTGTTTTCTTACGATAGGTGCCATCGTTTTCTGTTCTTTCCAAACATTGATTTTGAACATAAAAATATTTGTTTACGTTTTTTCTTCTTTTTTTTCTTTGTCTCTTTTTTTTGGAATCTCTTTTTATAGTGTCCCCTCGTTGCCATGGAAACGGGAGGGAGGGTAAACAGCTAATCCCATTAAAGCGTAGTATCGTTGCCATGGCACTCAGCAGGAGGCTGAGGGGGGAGAGTGGCTACACTGTAACATAATATTAATTTTCTCCTAACGATTTGTATGGTACAAAGCCGGCAGCATTACCATATTTCAACCTCAGGAAGGTTAATGAGAAATGATTTTAGAGACTTTGAAGAGTTCAACAAATCCATTTTCTATGTAATGACTTCATCAAGCAACTTCTCTGAAAGTGTTACATCAGTGTAAAAAAGGCAGTGCTGCCCTTGAAGGAACCCATGAGACAGGGGAAACACAGGGACCTGGAGCCCAATGAGACAGGGGAAACACAGGGACCTGGAGCCCAATGAGACAGGGGAAACACAGGGACCTGGAGCCCAATGAGACAGGGGAAACACAGGGACCTGGAGCCCAATGAGACAGGGGAAACACAGGTACCTGGAGCCCAATGAGACAGGGGAAACACAGGGACCTGGAGCCCAATGAGACAGGGGAAACACAGGGACCCGGAGCCCAATGAGACTGGGGAAACACAGGGACCTGGAGCCCAATGAGACTGGGGAAACACAGGGACCTGGAGCCCAATGAGACTGGGGAAACACAGGGACCTGGAGCCCAATGAGACAGGGGAAACACAGGGACCTGGAGCCCAATGAGTCAGGGGAAACACAGGGACCTGGAGCCCAATGAGACTGGGGAAACACAGGGACCTGGAGCCCAATGAGACTGGGGAAACACAGGGACCTGGAGCCCAATGAGACAGGGGAAACACAGGGACCTGGAGCCCAATGAGACAGGGGAAACACAGGGACCTGGAGCCCAATGAGACTGGGGAAACACAGGGACCTGGAGCCCAATGAGACGGGAAACACAGGGACCTGGAGCCCAATGAGACTGGGGAAACACAGGGACCTGGAGCCCAATGAGACGGGAAACACAGGGACCTGGAGCCCCACTGGTTTTTACTAAATGGGGTCCGGTTACCCTGGCTTCAATGCTGTGGCGCCCTCAAGCTCCTAGGAGAGCTGGGGTTGGAGTTGTAGAGCCTGACTTCACAGTGACTGTGTATTCCAGAGAGAGGTTGTGGTGGTGTGGGGTTCATCCTTTCACTCATCGAACCATGAGCCGTGGTACTACACAATCCAAACAACATTGTGTTTACATCCAACGGAAATCAACTTCCATCAACAATGCAAGTTAATTTTTTACAGCTGACTGAAAGGGAATGTCTTATTTGATTGTATTTGACCAAAGGGCGTACCCTATTATGACCAAAGTGTCATTTTTCAGAATCCAAAACAGAATCCATTCCCTTCCAGTGTTTAGGGGGAGTTGACAGCATGCTGCAGCTTTCCAAAATGAATAGACTGGGTTGAGTCTCTTCAGTTGAGTAGCAATTATATTCAGTAACAGCATTCAATTATATTCAGTAACAACATTCAATTATATTCAGTAACAGCATTCAATTATATTCAGTAACAGCATTCAATTATATTCAGTAACAGCATTCAATTATATTCAGTAACAACATTCAATTATATTCAGTAACAGCATTCAATTATATTCAGTAACAGCATTCGATTATATTCAGTAATAGCATTCAATTATATTCAGTAACAACATTCAATTATATTCAGTAACAGCATTCAATTATATTCAGTAACAGCATTCGATTATATTCAGTAATAGCATTCAATTATATTCAGTAACAACATTAAATTATATTCAGTAACAGCACTCAATTATATTCAATAACAGCATTCAATTATAGTCACTAACAACATTCAATTATATTCAGTAACAACATTCAATTATATTCAGTAACAGCACTCAATTATATTCAGTAACAGCACTCAATTATATTCAGTAATAGCATTCAATTATATTCAGTAACAACATTAAATTATATTCAGGAACAGCATTCAATTATATTCAGTGACAGCATTCAATTATATTCAGTAACAGCATTCAATTATATTCAGTAACAGCACTCAATTATATTCAGTAACAGCACTCAATTATATTCAGTAACAGCATTCAATCGTGACTGAAATCTGGGTTTAAGAGTGAAGCAGGAAGGACCATTCTGTCTTAAAATTATTACTTTTGTAAAAAAAGATGACAACAAATAAACAGTAGTAAAGTCAACAAAGTGGGCGCATACATGATGTTTGAATGAATAAATGTTACAAGAAAAACTACTTTTGAAGTCTCTCTACTTCACTAGTACTCTCTACTAGAAAAACCTTCTTTCTTTCTTTCTTTCTTTCTTTCTTTCTTTCTTTCTTTCTTTTTTCTTTCTTCTTTCTTTCTTTCTTTCTTTCGTTCTTTCGTCTTTCTTTCTTTTCTTTCTTCTTTCTTTCTTTCTTCTTTCTTTCTTTCTTTTTTCTTTCTTTCTTTCTTTTCTTCTTTCTTTCTTTCTTTCTTCTTTCTTTCTTTCTTTCTTTCTTTCTTTCTCTTTCTTTCTTTCTTTCTTTCTTTCTTTCTTTCTCTTTCTTTCTTTCTTTCTTTCTTTAAATTGCTCTTCTCTGCACAAACATCCACACAAACACAGACCCAATCTCTCTCTAACACACACACACACACACACACACACACACACACACTCAGGAGCAATGGCCCCTCACCGTAAGACAAGATGCCAGTGGGTGCAGAGAGCTAAATAGTGGTTAGCGACGTTCCTGAGGTAGCACGTTGTCTCCCTGCCAGGCTTTTCAGTTGTTACCTGGCTCACAGCGTAGGTTGGTGTGTCCGTGTGTGTGTCCGTGTATGTGTCCGTGTGTGTGTACCCGTGTACTGTATGTGTGGCTCTTGTCACCCCCGCCATCTAATGAATCTTCTTATGTTACAACTGGATGACAACGAAAAAAACGAAATAACTGAAATTCCTTCTGAAATAATGTCATTAAATTAGCCAATCGGATTACTTCTGTAGCGGTATTGGCACTTCCACATACTTTTTGTTACATACTTGTTTTATAAATCTCTCTTCCTCATTAATACGGGAGAAAGAATCCAGGAGATGTGGATGTCGTTCGACGGAACATTTCGCAACCCGGGAGATGGAAGGCATGGAATGTTAACTCTGGGTAATTGGGAAGCCACTGGAGTCTCACTGGATAGTTTCAGGGAATAGGTCAGCCACTGGTCAGTCATGTGGCACGGCCAGGTCCCTCTGCTGTTCTGGGGGAGATGAAGTTACGCTCTGACGGACAGGCCCCAGTACATTACCGGGACGACACAGCACCCGCTCCGTCTCCCTGTCTGTCTCGCTCCCAGTGTCTCACTCTCTCTCTCTCTCTCTGTCTCACTCTCTCTCTCTGTCTCACTCTCATTGCCCTTTATCTTGTCCCTCCCCTTCTTTCTCTTCCTCCACCTGTGTGTCTCTCTCCCCTCCACCGTCTCCTTCTCCCTCACTCCATCTATGTCCCTGCTCGGTGTCCATGCCCCCCTTCTCGCTCCAATCCACCCTGGCCAATTAAATGGCCATGGCAGTAGGTGCCTGCATACCAGGGAAAGAAAGAAGAGAAGGGAATACAAAGATGGAGAGTTGGAAGGAGATGGAGTGAAAAACGGTAACGGGAGAAAAAAGAGAGAGATGTTTGTGTCGGACAGAATGTAATAAGGAGCCTGGCATTTTGGCCCCTTACATTGTGTTTGGGGAAGAGGAGGATGATGAATGGAAACGAAGAGAGAGAGAGAGAGAGAGAGAGAGAGAGAGAGAGAGAGAGAGAGAGAGAGAGAGAGAGAGAGAGAAGAAAAGTGAGGGGGAGAGGAGAACGGGGCTTTAGCATGTCTGTCTTCCTTTGTATGCACTTTACAACCACCAGCATAACTGGAAAACCAAACATCTCCGTTTTAGAGGAACGTTCAAAGAGACACATACACATGGTCCTTTTTGGACAATGGCAGTGCGACATTCTCTCTTTCTAATCTCTCTGTTTGCCTCTTTTTTCCCTGGGGAGGGGGGTAAAGCAGTAGTGAGGTGGTGGGAACAAGGGCTATCACACTGAACACCTGCTGGAACGAAAACCCACTCCGGTGGCTGAAGCCACAGCAAGTCTAGGGTGTTGGTTTGTGTCAGTCTGTGTGGGCACACGAGAGTGTGTGCATGATGTGATCCGCACCTATGTGTGGATGTGATCCGCACCTATGTGTGGATGTGATCCGCACCTATGTGTGGATGTGCGCGTGTAACTGTGTGCATCTTCCACACAAACCTTCAGAGACACAGGGCTAAGAGAATTACAGAGCCAACATCGGAAGTCTTGTTCAGTTCCGCTTGCTCTTCAAACAGACCATTTGTGTGCGTGTGGGTGGGACTAAGGAGGCTAGAGGTTCTGTAATTGGTTGCTTGTCACAGTCCATTAACAGTGGTACTGTTGCCACGGCGATAAGGGATGTCAAAGCTAAAAGAAAGATGACAGTCCCAAGGGACCCACAAACACGAAAGCCCTCAGTCCCTCTCTCGACTCACAGATACACTTACACACACACTTTCACACTGTAACTCTTGCCATTGTCTTCTCCTCCCCAGCAACAAACAATGTATTTCATCAACATCATCATTCTCCACACATCGTTCTGTGTGTTGTGAAATATGGATCTTCCAGCCGGCTGGTTTAACACTTTGTCACTAGAGCGGAGATGCGCTCGAGTGCATAGTGTGTGTGTGTGTGTGTGTGTGTGTGTGTGTGTGTGTTTGATAGAGAGAGAGGGCAATAGGAAGAGTTTGATTGAACCACGTATCTTCATTCTGCCACCTGCATTACCTATCTCACTTTGCACCACACACAATCGCGTGCACACACACACACACACACACACACACACACACACACACACACACCTATTGTAGCTACAATCCTAATTTAATGAAACGGTTGACACACCATGTCTACCAACAAAGTGGAGAATGAGAACCTTCCATTTTGATTCAGCCATTTTCCATTTCATCTCCATTAGCATGTCTCCTGGGTTTCATTGCGTTGAGTGGGTGTCGTGACCAGGGGGCCCTTATAAACCATTTCATACCCATTCAAAACCCATTCTTCCACTTAGAAAACGATCGCCCTTTCTCCTGTAAAGGAACCTACTCTCCATAATGCTGGCGGTAGCTCACACACATTCTTAAGACGAGCCATCAAAATGTAAAAGGTTAAAGCCTTTTAACGAGGAGACCGGCAGTGCAGCTTGACTGAGGTCCAATCTCAACATGTCTGTGTTCACCAGTCTGGATGTTGGTACGAGTTCAACCAGCTCCCTCGCCCCATTCCCCTGGCCCCATAGGGATTTACTGATATGGTGAGAATGTGGTATCCTGTAGTGTTGGCGCATTTGTACTCTTGATCTGAAAATAGAGGTGAAACACGTCGGATCCACGTCTCAGTTCTGAAAAGGTCTTTGTGTGACATACTGTGGCTCTAAACTGTATTTCAGAGTCATTCCCATTCTGCATGTGTGAGATGGGGCTGGAAGACGTAGGAAGCAGGAGGACCCCGGTGCTCCCTGTTCCCCCAGGACAGAGCTCCTCGATGGGGTTAAGGTCGGCAAGTCACATGGGGGGCCTCGGAGCTCAGTGGTCCTGGTGAATAATAGATGGGGGTGCTCAATGGATTAAGAGTGTGAATATGTGTGTGTTTTTTTCATTTCTTACCTCTTATTCTCTCTCTTTCTCTTCTCTTCATTTGTCCTTGACCGTTCATTCTGTCACCGTATTTACGCTCTCTCTCTCTCTCTCTCTCTCTCTCTCTCTCTCTCTCTCTCTCTCTCTCTCTCTCTCTCTATCTATTTACCTATCTATCTCTCTCTCCCCTCCCTCTTTCTTCAACTCCGTTTTCCTCTCCTCTCTCCCCCTCCCCTCTATCTAACTATTTCTATCGCTCTCTCCCTGGTGAGGGTTTATTTATAAGCTGAGCTGCCGTGGTCCTCTGTCTGTCTGTCTCTCTGTCTGTCTCTGTCTGTCTCTCTGACTGTCTCTCTGTCTGTCTCTCTGACTGTCTCTTTGCAGCATGATCAAAACCAGCCGCCTGCGATGACTCACACACCCCACCACACACACACACACACACACACACACACCTTTTCTCTGACTCAGAGAGGGAAAGGGGGGAAAGGATAGATGCTAACAGAGAGAGGGGGAGGGTTACACGCTGGAGTTGTGTTTGGCAGGGTGAAGCGGGAGGGATTTGAACCCCGGCCTCCTGCGGGGGTACCCAGTACCCAAGGGGAGTCCCTGGTGCTCAGGGGAGGTGTTAGTTATTAGACGGCCCTCATGTCTCAGGCTGGGTCGTCTGAGTGGGGCTCCAAACCTCTTCAGCAACAGACGCCTGCATCATGCAGACCCTTGGATATGTTTCTATTCTAACAGGTGGGACTCTGTGGACCCAGCTGTCCTAGTACCAGAGGCAGAGAACGCATATGGGCGAAACTCCCACCTGCTGGGAGGGAGAGAGGGAGGGAGGGTGGAAGAAATGGAGGGATGAAGAAGGTCGAGCTAGAAAAGGGGAGGAGCGGCTGGCAAACGTGGAGGGATGGTGTCGAATAATTCAAGACTTCACCTTGTATTTTTACATGTCGTTCTCTCATTGCCACCTCTCAAGGGTACATTTTGTCTCACACACACACTCACACACACACACACACACACACACACACACACACACACACAAACACACACCATGTATTTGCCGCAACCTCTTGCGAGGCAGTTTAGCAGTCTGTTTAGGATGATTTACCGACTCAATAATGTTAGAGGTGAGAAGACCACCTTTTCTCTGCATTCCTCCATGTCTCACCTGTCAACCCCACAGCCCATATCCCACCCATCTTCTCCGCCATTCTCCCCTTTCCCTCTTTGTACTCCACACTTTCCCCCCTCTTTGCGAGAGAACATATTGTAGCCAATTTTCCAAACACCAATTGTTTCCGTTTTGTAAATTCCTACTTTTCGTTTGACAAATGTAACAGTATTGTTAGAACCAATGAGGGAGAGC
>CM030172.1:17012140-17029640 GCA_017639675.1 Aplochiton taeniatus | reverse complement strand
CTGTCATAACCCCCTGGTCCTGTCCTAACCCCCTGCTCCTGTCCTAACCCCCCTACTCCTTTCCTAACCCCCTGCTCCTGTCCTAACCCCCCTGCTCCTGTCCTAACCCCCTGGTCCTGTCCTAACCCCCTGGTCCTGTCCTAACCCCCCTACTCCTTTCCTAACCCCCTGGTCCTGTCCTAACCCCCCTGCTCCTGTCCTAACCCCCTGTTCCTGGGAAAGGAGTTCCCAGGAGGTGGGAGGAGGAGGATGGAGTCACAGCTGGGCCAGACCCTCCGGGGAGTGAGGCCTGGGATGAAGAATGGAGCGAGGGAGAGATGGACTGATGAATGGATAGGCAATGTGCTGTATGGCTCATCTCTATGCTGATTAGTAATGCGTGTTTGTAGTCAAGTTGTTCCTTTTTTGGGGGTTGGCCTGCGTGTTTGTGTGTGTGTGTGTGTGTTTGTGTGTGTGCCTGTGTGTTTGTGTCTGCATCCCTTCCTTGCTCGCTCACAAGCACACACATGTGCACGTGAACGTGCACACATTCCCCTACACGGCCATCCTAGGACAGTTCCCATGAACTCCCTTTAGGTTGGAGTCGTTGCTATGGAGACACCCGTTCCTAAATTTGAGACGGAAGGAGAAGAGGACCTTCCAAAAATAACATAATCTTCCAAGTACAGGAAGGGAGAGAGAGAGCTCTGGTGACTAAATAGACAAATATACAGGGTTCAAAATACTTACACAAACAAACACACACACGCACCCAGGGGGGCAAATTGGTGGAATAATATGCACTGTTTTATAGTTTCAACTAATAAACATTGTTGTCAGCCAGATTGTCAGCTGTCGCAATCAGTCACAGACTGGTTGTTGGAGATAAAAAGGAATGACACATCAACCTTGTGTGTGTGTGTGTGTGTGTGTGTGTGTGTGTGTGTGTGTGTGTGTGTGTGTGTGTGTGTGTGTGTGTGTGTGTGTGTGTGTGTGGCACTACCAGATTATTATATTGACCAGGCATTGGATGTTCTGTTTCTTCTGACTAGGCTGAACATTGGACAGCGTCTGATCCAACTATTATCATCAGTTTATTATTTATAAGCTGATCGAATCGCTCAGACAATATCCTGACGTCTCTCCAACTGAATATCTTTGAGCTTCTCTGTTCCTTCTCCATCTCGATATCTCCTCTATCCTTTGTCCCCTCTCACTTCCATGAGTGAACAAAGTACAACGACTAAACTTTTCTGTCTTTTTGCCTCCTCCCCCACCTTCTCTCTCTCTCTCTCTCTCTCTCTCTCTCTCTCTCTCTCTCTCTCTCTCTCTCTCTCTCTCTCTGTAGGAGCGTGTGGAGTACCTCTTCCTGATCATCTTCACAGTGGAAGCCTTTCTCAAGGTCATAGCCTATGGCCTCCTCTTCCACCCCAACGCTTACCTGAGGAACGGCTGGAATCTTCTCGACTTTATCATCGTGGTTGTGGGGTGAGTGGTGGCGTTTGTTTAACAACACCGGCTTCCCCCTGAGCGCGTGAGCTCGCGTGTGTGCCTACTCGAGGCGCCCGAAGTGTGAGCGCCTCCTGTGTGTGGGAGACAGAAAGGTACGCGTCACCCTGCATTAGCGTCTGTGGGCTCCGAGGAACTGTCTTCCCAGAGGAGAGGCAGCTGCCATGATATACAGCCCTGGGACACACACACACACACACACTCAGTCACATACTCACACACACACACAGGCTGGATGTCTGGAAACACACACTGTGAAGACACGCCACACATAATTTGTTATCTAATATGGTTAGTAACAAAATAATATGTCATGTATACACCGGACATATGATCCGTAAGTCATTTATATTCGTTCAGTAACTTATAGCGCACATCTGGATCATGGCGTGTGATCGGTCATCCTTGACACTGATTGGTAATGAGGAAGAAGCTTACCAAGCCAAAAGGATCTGCTAGGATCTGGTGAGATCTCTCAGGGATCCTGTGGTTCTATATTGGTGATGGTAACGTGATCAGTTGAGCAGGGTAGTCCCACTTTGGCTTCCCTGGGCTGGACTCATCTGCAACTCAGCTAACTGGGGCATCTGTTTGGACTGCCTGTGGGTTCATGTTTGTGTGTGTGTGTGTGTGTGTGTGTGAGTGTGTGTGAGAGATAGAGAGAGAGAGAGAGAGAGAGAGAGAGAGAGAGAGAGAGAGAGAGAGAGAGAGAGAGAGAGAGAGAGAGAGAGAGAGAGAGAGAGAGAGCGAGAGAGAGAGAGAGAGAGAGAAATTCTGTGTATATATGTCTGTGAGTGCCAAAAAGCAAATCTTTATCAGTGTGTGTGTGTGTGTCTGTGTGTGCATGTGTGTGCGTGTGTGTGTGAAAGGGAGAGATGGAGCAGCATCTCTGCCCCAGTAGCAGTGTGCCATGGAGCATGTGCAGGGGTAATTGCACGTTAGCATGGAAAGACTACAGTGACATTAATGCTGTGGAAAATGCTCTAATTGAGCGTGTGTGTTGTGTGTGTATGCGGGGAGGTCCAGGGCAGTCTATCTTATCATGACCTGCCCCGCCTAGGGTGCTGGGCACACACACACACACACTGAGTCCCTTCCTACCACCGAGCTGTTCATTCACATTAGCCATCACTAGCTGAACGCGGCCGGCTTCACCCTGTGGACACACACACACACACACACACACACACACTCAGATCCTGGCTCTTGGCTGGCATCACTGAGCCAATGCCCTTGGCATCAACACAACCATTAAGGCCTTTAAAACTGGCCCCGTGACACTACACTGACACTATGTCATCCCAGAACACACACACACACACACACACACACACACACACACACCACACACACCACGTCTCTGGGCACACTAGTTTTCTCTCTATTGTCTGTTACTTGTTGGTCTGTCTTTCTCTCTTTTTGCTAAGTTTGTAGAAGGTGTCTGTCTGCTAGCTAACATCCATCATTCAAAAGAAGAGTTGGCAAACAGCTTTAGTCAGCAGGACTCTACCTGTATACTGTACCGAGACAGTAAGCACCGGCTTCGGCCACTGTACACCAAAGTCCCTCTCGATATACTGAAGCGTGTCAACTCATGCTTGGGTAAATTCTTGGTAAATAAAAACACAAATATTTTATCCTCAAATTGTTTCCATTTCACCTGCGGCCTCTTTTGTTTCCTTTGAAAGGAGGGCCTTTATTGAAGAAGACCGTAAGTCACGCCTTTGGGGACGGTCTGAGGGCCAGGTACCCTGACTCTGGGAGGGTGAGGGGGCGATGGGGGGATTAGAAGGGGATGATTGAGTCCGACTGCGGCAGAATTCAATATCCTTTCTGCTCTGGAAATTGAAGGCCCTCTCATTTGTCCCCTAGCTCCTCCTCCTTCCTCTCAGCAGGTCAGGCTCTGTTTGTCCTTATCAAAATGTCAGATAGCCGTTGGATTAGTATGCTGATCACTCCATGTCTTTCCTCTTCTTCCTCCTCCTCTCCTTCTTCTCTCTCCCCACAATGCATTGGCAGAGGTGGGAGGTGGGGGCAGGAAGAAATGAGGCGGGATTACGTCAGTGATGAGAGATTCAGAAGAAGGGCGAGAAGCACACACACACACACACACACGCACATACACACACACACACACACACACACACACCCACACGCACATACACACACACACACACACACACACACACACAAACACACACACACACACACACACACACACACACACACACACACACACACACACACACACAGACAGTCCTGATTTACATCCATTGACAGTAGCTAAGTGTCTCAGGTAGATTAACTGTCACACAGAAAACAGATGGTATGTAATTTGTTGAGATGCGAGGAACTCGCACAGTCATGCTGAATCGGAGGCTAGGAACAAGATCAGGAATTCATGATGGTTCGCAAAGTTAAAACTCACGTTTGTGTCCGTGGGTGGATTGTGGTTTGTGTGGGGGCATATTCAGTATATAAATGTGTATGCATGCAATCGTGTGTGGGTGTGTGTGTCGGTGTTTGTATATGTGTGTGTGTGTGTATGTGGGGGGGGGGGGGAATAGGACAAGGTAAGGGGGAGTGATGGGTGGGTCCCTGAGGTTGTTTTACATATGGATGAGTGCGTACCTGCTGGTTGCCAAGCCTGTAGGTCATCGCTCCATCCCTGGACACACACACACGCAAACACACACACACATAGAAAAACACAACCACACACACACACACACACACACACACACACACACATAGACAAACACACCAACATAGTCACACAATATAACATTTGCACAGATTATTGTGCAGATACAAATATATCCAAAGGAGGTTTTCTCCTTAGGACTGAGAAATGCGGTAGCCTAGAGGTTTCTGCAAGTAAAACAAAGGAAAGGCTAGCTCATTCTTCATGCTTCTGTTTCTCACAAAACCGCATCACCCTGTTTTCCCTTCTCTTTCCCTCATGTTTCCTGCAGCCGCGGGAGATGAGACAGTAACTTTGATACATGGTACTACAACTAAAACAACAGCCGCATCAACTCGCGCTCCCTGTAGTTATGGTGACACGCTCCATAGTAACAAGCTCCAGTTGGCTACAGCAGTCCATATGCTGATAGAAGGCCGATGTCACGGTGCAATGTAAAACACTTTTTCTTTTGTAACTCGTTTTGACCGTTTGATAATAACCTGCATCCTATCGGACGTCATCGGCTGCTGCTCTGTAAATGCGTTTGTTACGGAAGGATAACATGCTGTTTCAGTGTGTCTCTCCGGTTGTGCGATTTGTTTACATTTTGAGGGCTTCCAACACACGGTAATGGCTTTCCCAGCTTATTGATTTTCTGTAGGCCGGCCTGATTGAAAACAGGCAAGGCTGAGTGTGTCTGAACGACCAGGGCGCAAGCTGCCTCCACAGGGCCAGCTCAGCGCAGCTCCAACACAGCCGCAGCTGGGGAAAGGTCTGCCCCCTGCTCCCCTCTCTGTGTGCCAACTCTCCTCTCTCAACCCAGCCCTCCTTTCTCTCTCCCTCTCAGTCCGACTCCCTCTGTGTAGTCCTCTCCCTCATCATCTTAATTGTTTTTTTATTTCCCTTTCTAATCTCAACCGAGTGGCCATATCTCTGAAGAGAGCGAGAGAGTGGAGTAGGAACAAGAAGGTAGAAAAAGAGAGAGAGGGGGGGAGGCAGGGGGGGGGGGGGGGGGGGGGGGGGGGGGGGGGGTGAGAGAGCAGGGATAAAAGAAAACGAGTGGGAGGCAGAACATTGAGAAAATAGAATGGAGGGACAGAGGGAGACCTTTTCAAGTGGCCATTTCATGTGTGTGTTAATTGATAATGCTGCGTGGCTAATGCGCTGTTGGCTGCCCTTTGAGCCAGGCTCTCTTGCGCGCTCTCTGTCTCTCTCTCTCTCTCTCTCTCTCTCTCTCTCTCTCTCTCTCTCTCTCTCTCTCTCTCTCTCTCTCTCTCTCTCTCTCTCTCGCTCTCTCTCTCTCTCTGTGTTTTTCTGAGAAATTTCGCTGCAGATTTCACATGCATTAGGAGTGCAAGTTGGAGAGAAAGAAGGGTGGAAGACATTGACGATGGTCACAGTGATGACGCCACTAATCTCTTATGCTCCTACATTGTGTAGTGCCAGCTCCGGGATGATGAGGATAAATGGATGTTGACGTTGGTGATAGTTATTGTGGGGCCAGTTGGAGGAGGAGCATGTTCAGGTGGATTATGATCATGTTACGTGTAATGAAGATGAAGATGAAGATGTAGATGCTGATGACACACCTGTCCTCCCCCCAGATTATTCAGTGCCATCCTGGAGCAGGCCACCAAAGGGGACGGGGCCACGCCCATCGGGGGCAAGGCAGCGGGGTTCGATGTCAAGGCTCTAAGGGCCTTCAGGGTGCTCCGGCCACTCCGACTGGTCTCAGGAGTACCAAGTAAGTAGCAGAGAGAGAGAGAGAGAGAGAGAGAGAGAGAGAGAGAGAGAGAGAGCGTGTGTGCGTGAGGGACCCTCGGGAGCAGGTGCAGGGGGAGATTGGGTGAGGAGGTGAGGAAATGGAATCTGAGATTGCCACTGATAGTGTTGGTTGAGCTCCTCACACACACACACATACACACACACACATACACACACGTGCGGTAGCCTTGTTTTCCAGCAGGGCTACCGTGTATGACCAGTCTCACCAGATATCATCAACACTGAGTAATCAATAGTGAAGCAGAATGAATGGATGGACGGAGAGAGGCAGGTGGGAAAGATGTAGGAACAAGGTGGGAAAAGGAGGGTGAGAATAACTTGGGGAAAAATGGGATGAATGTAAAAATCTACAAGCGATATTGGGAACATCTTTGGGTAAATCAGTGCATGATTGCAACCAGTCTGTGCATGTCGAGCCATATCAGAGTGACAATAGACTGCTCCCCATCGGATGTTATGTCCACATTCTTATGGTAGGAAGGAGAGTTGAAGGGATGGAAAGATTCTCTTAGGCACTGCCTTGCTGTATGCTGTGGGCTCTAACTTTTGTGTGTGTGTGTGTGTGTGTGTGTGTGTGTGTGTGTGTGTGTCCAGGTCTCCAGGTGGTGCTGAACTCCATTATCAAAGCCATGGTCCCTCTGCTCCACATCGCCCTGCTGGTCCTCTTTGTCATCATCATCTACGCCATCATCGGCCTGGAGCTCTTCATGGGCAAGATGCACCGCACCTGCTTCTTCTACAAGGAGGGTCACTTAGGTACAGGCTTTCACACACACACACACACCCACACACACACACACACACACACACACACACACACAAAGTGTGTTACTACGAAGTTACTGCATGTAGTCACACTTTTCCCGAAGACTGAACACCTCCCCGTTACTGTGGCTGCCGTGTCCCTTTTGGAATCTGCGAGTGCGAAAGAAACAGTCCTTTGGGATACTTAGATCTTTGACGCAGGGTGACCAAAGGGTTAATCTATCTTCCCCCCTCCACGTTCTCTGCCCGTCCCGTACAGGTCCCAAAGCGGAGGAGAAGCCAGCGCCCTGCGCCCCCACCGGCGCCCACGGGCGCAACTGCAACCAGAACTCCACGCAGTGCCTGATGGGCTGGGAGGGCCCCAACGACGGCATCACCAACTTTGACAACTTTGCCTTCGCCATGCTGACCGTGTTCCAGTGCATCACCATGGAGGGATGGACCGACGTCCTCTACTGGGTCAGTCTGCCCCACGGCCGGGAGCGTGTGTGTGTGTGTGCGTGTGTGCGTGTGTGTGTGCGTGCGTGCGTGTGTGTGTGCGTGTAAAAGTGTAGAACTGTGTTTCTCCTTGTGTGTGGGTGCGAGGTCAACATCAATGCCATATACGTGCTCCCTAGTGCAGACATTGTGCTACAGTCTAAATGGGTTTTATAACACGTCGAGAAATGTTCTAGATACAGAAAGTGAATTGTAGTCTACTCATTTTGACCTGTTCATCTTCTCCACTAGACACAGAAGCCATTGTCAGACAGTTCGTCAGTTTATTGTGTTGGTCCTACATAGAAGAGCCACAGGAGGAGAGGCAATTAGCTGGGAGACCCAGGATTAAGGCAGGCTTTAAACCTACGCCTTTATGAGTTAATGTGAGGCATCCGTTATCCTCCGTCTGTGGGATTCTGGACTGTATGAACATCCAAACAGCCAACACTATCCTCTTATATCAATACTGTACTGTATGAACATCCAAACAGCCAACACTATCCTCTTATATCAATACTGTACTGTATGAACATCCAAACACTATACACTATCTTCTTATATCAATACTGTACTGTATGAACATCCAAACACCATACACTATCCTCTTATATCAATACTGTACTGTATGAACATCCAAACAGCCAACACCATCCTCTTATATCAATACTGTACTGTATGAACATCCAAACACTATACACTATCTTCTTATATCAATACTGTACTGTATGAACATCCAAACAGCCAACACCATCCTCTTATATCAATACTGTACTGTATGAACATCCAAACAGCCAACACTATCCTCTTATATCAATACTGTACTGTATGAACATCCAAACACTATACACTATCCTCTTATATCAATACTGTACTGTATGAACATCCAAACACCATACACTATCCTCTTATATCAATACTGTACTGTATGAACATCCAAACACCATACACTATCCTCTTATATCAGTACTGTACTGTATGAACATCCAAACACTATACACTATCCTCTTATATCAATACTGTACTGTATGAACATCGTTCACACATACATAAGTAGAGAAATACGCCGCGCACAGCGAGAGAAATGGAGGGGAGGAGAACAGATATGAGCGACCAGCCTCCTCAACTCATTCTCGGAGGAAATCGATGCAGAGAATACACTCAGTAATGGAAGATGGCAATTTGCTCCGGAGCGTCTGTTGAATTCCAACGTTTGGCCCACTTCTGAGGCACGGCGAAGGGCCACGCACACTCAGAAAGGAACAGACATGAAGAGAGGCTGAGACACACCCACTGTGTGCTGATAGACACGTCACATAGAAGACACACACACACACACACACACACACACACACACACACACTTTACACTGTGACCATCACAGGAATATAGCAGTATTTTAGCAATACCCTAGCTAACTAAATCTATCGATTTTCTGAACGGTTGTGGCTGATTAGCTCTGCTGGGCCGTATAAATGAAGCTGCATGCACTAACAAGAGAGTCCCATTCCTGCTCCCTCTCCTCAGCGACAGTGTGCTGCCATGTGTCATAGCCGCCAGTACACCAGCCCATAGGGCAGAATAATTACTGACGATAATATGTTTTTTGGAGTTCAGTCTGAACACCTGAATCAGACATTTCAACAGTTGAGGTGGTGAGATGAACAGGAAAAATACGGAAGTACTTTGTCTTTGCAATCAGAAAGCACTTACATGGCACTGGTGAAGAAACTCTTTATATGCGGTTTAAGGGCTTTCAATCGTTCACTGTTTCAAAACATGTTGTATTTTGTTTTTTAAAGAGAGACTGTTTAAACTGAAAACACATATTTTCAAAAAGGGTTAGGTTACGGTGATAGGTTCAGACAATGGGGCTCCACGAGCATCTGACATAAACGGTAATGACCATGTTCGGACATTTCCCCATGCTGGGGTTGAATCAAACGCTGTCTTTGTGTGTGAGGTATGTTGGGTTGTGTTGGGGTGTGTGAGGTGTGTGAGGTGTGTGGGGTGTGTTGGGGTGTGTGAGGTGTGTGGGGTGTGTTGGGGTGTGTTAGGTGTGTTGGGGTGTGTGAGGTGTGTTGGGGTGTGTTGGGGTGTGTGAGGTGTGTGAGGTGTGTTGGGGTGTGTGAGGTGTGTTGGGGTGTGTTAGGTGTGTTGGGGTGTGTGAGGTGTGTGAGGTGTGTGGGGTGTGTTGGGGTGTGTGAGGTGTGTGGGGTGTGTTGGGGTGTGTTGGGTGTGTTGGGGTGTGTGAGGTGTGTTGGGGTTTGTGAGGTGTGTGAGGTGTGTTGGGGTGTGTGAGGTGTGTTGGGGTGTGTTAGGTGTGTTGGGGTGTGTAAGGTGTGTAAGGTGTGTAAGGTGTGTGAGGTGTGTTGTGGTGTGTGTGAGGTGTGTTGGGGTGTGTTGGGGTTCGCTCCGGCCAGCTCTTCACCCCTTCCCTCTTGCTGTGTGCCTCTCTGCCTGCCCTTTGCTCACCCTCCCATACTGAACACCACTCACCTATACAGTACACAGCCAAACGGTAGTGGGATATTTAGGGGAAGAATGGCTGAAGCGTTCTTGTAGTGATCGAAATGGATTGAGTGCAGCCTTTGGGGCCAAGTGTTAAAAGTCTCTCCATCCTCTCTGACGTATAGGCACTGCTGAGAACTGTTATCAATTGGGAAGCAATTCACATGAATCCTAGTACAATCCATTCCATGCATTGTAGCTCAATAGAAAATAACTGAATAGTCAAAAAAAAGCAATAATGGTATTATCTGGCTTAGGTGAAACCCCCTGTTATTTTACACAGCATATATGAGAATGCATACAAACAAGCATCACATACTGTGTGTCCCAGTCCCACAAAGAAACAGCCTGCGCATGCAGAGAGCACTACAATGGCTTCCTGTGGGTGTAGTGAAATGTGAAATGACATGCTGTTGAGAGGACTGATAGCGGTGTGCTGCGTATTACGACACTATGCAGAACCACGGTGCAGGAATGAGCAGAGGAAACGCTTCTCTTCTGTAGGTCTCTCTCTCTCTCTCTCTCTCTCTCTCTCTCTCTCTCTCTCTCTCCCTCTCTTTCTCCAGTAGTTGTAGTGTAGTCGTTGTTTCCTGTTGCTTTGCTCAATGTCATCCTTAAGTGCTTTATACATAGCTCTGTGTGACATTCCGACACAAAGCACACACTCGCCTATACTAACAGGTGCGCTGTACAAGCCTCTCCGAAACCTGTTGCTGCTCTATATAATTATAACATTTCCTTGTATTTTGCTCTTCCTTCCAACTGTACTTTTTTCAAACCTGTATTCAGCATCTAACACAATATTGTCTTTTTTCCCCTCCTTTATTCCTCCTCCTCCTTCTCTCTCACTCTCTCTTCTACGGCTTTTCTTCCTCTTTATCCCGTTCCCTCTTCAGATGCAGGATGCTATGGGCTATGAACTTCCCTGGGTCTATTTTGTCAGTCTCGTCATCTTTGGATCCTTTTTCGTTCTAAATCTCGTTCTGGGGGTGTTGAGCGGGTAAGAGCGTGTGTTTGTATGTGTGTGTGTGTGTGTGTGTGTGTGTGTGTGTGTGTGTGTGTGTGTGTGTGTGTGTGTGTGTGTGTGTGTGTGTCTGTGCCTTCCCTGTGACAAAGGACTGGACACCAAGTGGTCACAAACAGTTTTATGTTTAACTCAACATCCCCACATACGCACACTGCTGCACTCTGAACAATAATGGTTCCACACAAATCCAGACAGAGCCAATGGGTGGAAAAGAAGGTGAGAAAACATGTGTGTCACTGGGGTGAGCCTAACCTCGACGCTGCGCCTAATGTCACCTGGTCATTCAAACTGAAAACAAAGTTAGTGCTAACTTAGTGCCTGAAGACCTGTTGCACCAGCTTAAAAATACACTTGGAATATTTTTATATTAAAGAAGATGCAATTGGATCAGTCTGGAGAAAAATGTACCAAGAGTATGACTGATATAAATGCTTTTTGACAATGTGTGTGTCGAACTTCAACATCAAGATAACCTGGATTTAGAAGCAGAGGGGGTTGCTGGCACATTAATGCCCATGGGGTTTAGAGTGCAGGGGCTGGAGACGTGTGTGTGTGTGTGTGTGTGTGTGTGTGTGTGTGTGTGTGTGTGTGTGTCTGCACACACACACACACACACACACACACACACACACACACAGACACACACATGGTAAGACCTGGTCATGGACACACACACATACGCTGTGACTCTGCCACCTGTCCGTCTGTGTTATGCTATTTGTGTGCTACACACACCATGTCACTACCTGTCAGACACACACACACACACACACACACACACACACACACGCACACACACACAAGCTGACAGAACTCAACAAGCGCAGGACACAGTGCCCTATTGTTCTTGTGGAAAGGGTTTCCCAAAGGCTTCGGGGCATTCTTCACTTATTCTTTACTCTCTCTCTCTCTCTCTCTCTCTCTCTCTCTCTCTCTCTCTCTCTCTCTCTCTCTCTCTCTCTCTCTCTCTCTCTCTCTCTCTCTTTCTCCCTCTCTATCTATCTCTCTCGCTCTCTCCCTCTCTCTCTCTTCCTCTCTCACTTTCTTTCTTTCTTTCTTTCTTTCTTTCTTTCTTTCTTTCTTTCTTTCTTTCTTTCTCAACTAGACTTTCGAGCATAGTGAAAGATTTGATGAGAAGTAATGATGCTATTACAGAAGGGATCTTGACCCAGCTACCGCACTCATATAAATTATATTATTTTAGGAAGGAGTCTCGTTGTTCTCAGTTGGGATTGGTCTCCAAATAAAATCATGGTCTGTGTTCCAGTAGTCTAAAACCTAGAACCTAACTCCTTTGCATATTTTCCTGAACCAACTGGGGAAGTCAAGGAAAAGAAATGGCAAGGAAAGGACAGATTTTTTACCACCACGAAGCAGCCCATAACTCCAACCCTGACCACACCCTCTATTCAAACACAGTCATTTCCCACCAGTGCTCTGAACTGACCTGACCTGAACTGAACTGAACTGAACTGAACTGAATTGAACTGAACTGAACTGAACTGAGCTGAACTGAACTGAACTAAGCTGAACTGAACTAAGCTGAACTGAACTGAGCTAAATGGTTTTCTCTCTGTTTCATCAGTTGAAAAGATTGTCACTGCCAGGCAACTTGGGTACATTTGAAGGATGAAGTCAGTAAAGCATTCTGTTGTTAGTGCCACTTAGCTAAACCCCTCCATTCCACTCCCTGCTTTCTCCCTCCTCCCCACTTCTATCTGCCCCTCTTCCTCATCCCCTCTCCTAAACTCATCTTTTCTCACCCCGTCCTCCCCCCTTTAAACTCTGCTACTCCTCATCCCCCTCTTCTTCTTCCCTCCATCCCTCGTCCTCCTCTTCCCCCAGGTGAATGATGCAGTAGGGAACATCTGGCCATGGCTCTATTTTGTAACGCTCATCATCATTGGGTCGTTCTTTGTCCTAAACCTGGTTCTGGGAGTGTTGAGCGGGTAAGGATTGGACCAGACCACACCAAACTGGACTCTAATAGAAACTTCCCTTCTGCCAGTCACAGGGAAACAAAAACTTCCTCTTCTATTATCGAAAAACATCATGTTATTATGTTATTAACACTTGAGACAACTTTCTTTTTTCACACCTCCTTAAACACAATTTGTCCTTTGTGAAATAACTATTTTCTTCTAAAAAACTCCAGTCGATAATTTCCTTCTCTCTGCTAATTCCCCCTTGCTGCCAGTCTGTCCAGGGGAAAGGGTTGCATCTTAACAACTGTTTCTGAATGTTGCGTTTCCTTACACACTCATTCTGACAGCACAGGTTCAAGTTCCGCATAGCCTCCACTGGCTCTGTGTGTCCTCTGTGTGTCCTCTGTCTGTCTTCTGTGTGTCCTCTGTGTTCCTCTGTCTGTCCTCTGTCTCCTCTGTGTGTCCTCTGTGTGTCCTCTGTCTGGCCTCTGTCTCCACTGTGTGTCCTCTGTGTGTCCTCTGTGTGTCCTCTGTGTGTCCTCTGTGTTCCTCTGTCGGTCCTCTGTCTCCTCTGTGTGTCCTCTGTCTGTCCTCTGTCTCCACTGTGTGTCCTCTGTGTGTCCTCTGTCTTTCCTCTGTGTCTCCACTGTGTGTCCTCTGTGTGTCCTCTGTGTGTCCTCTTTGTGTCCTCTGCGTGTCCTCTTTGTGTCCTCTTTGTGTCCTCTGTGTGTCCTCTTTGTGTCCTCTGTGTGTCCTCTTTGTGTCCTCTGTCTGTCCTCTGTCTCCTCTGTGTCCTCTGTGTGTCCTCTGTCTGTCCTCTGTGTCTCCACTGTGTGTCCTCTGTGTGTCCTCTGTGTGTCCTCTTTGTGTCCTCTGTGTGTCCTCTGTGTGTCCTCTGTGTGTCCTCTGTCTCCTCTGTGTGTCCTCCGTGTGTCCTCTTTGTGTCCTCTGTGTGTCCTCTTTGTGTCCTCTTTGTGTCCTCTGTCTGTCCTCTGTCTCCTCTGTATGTCCTCTCTGTGTCCTCTGTGTGTCCTCTGTGTGTCCTGTGTGGTCCTCTCACGCATGTCTGAAGAGAGTGTACTAAAGCATAGAGACTCGAGTGGCACAGTAGATCTCTCTCTTTGTGTCTCTCAGCCACACACACGCACACACACACACACCCACGGTGAGATCACTGGGAGTGTATCAGTGGTTAAAAGGAGGCATACAGACAATAGCTGTGTGTCAGAGTGCACCACTATCAGCCGCAGGTACAGGCCTGCAGCACTATACACCCCAGCAATCGATTGCTGTCTGTGTGTGCGTGTGTGCGTGTGTGTGTGTGTGTGTGTGTGTGTGTGTGTGTGTGTGTGTGTGTGTGTGGGTGGTCTGTGGTGGTGGTCTTTAGTTTCATCTCTCCCCCGGGCTCTGCACCACCCAAACACGACACACACACACACACACATGAGCACTCGCCAACACTCATTGATTAGCTGAAGTAGCGCCCGGAGAGTTATAATGTCTTTAGGCCGTCGTCCAAGAAACACTGCTCCCTGCATTCAGACACTCATGGGATTTCACAGTACACCATATTGAAGGTACACTCAGGCATCTGTTATATAACAGAACTGTAAAGTGGCACTTTGGACTTAAGACATAACCACTCTGCTGTTTATTGTTGAACACAGCAGTACACCCAGCTATCTGTGACCGTAGATAACACAACAGTAAAGGAACACCCAGCTATCTGTGACTGTAGATTACACAACAGTAAAGGTACACCCAGCTATCTGTGACTGTAGATTACACAACAGTAAAGGTACACCCAGCTATCTGTGACCGTAGATAACACAACAGTAAAGGTACACCCAGCTGTCTGTGACCATAGATAACACAACAGTAAAGGTACACCCAGCTGTCTGTGACCGTAGATAACACAACAGTAAAGGTACACCCAGCTATCTGTGACCGTAGATAACACAACAGTAAAGGTACACCCAGCTATCTGTGACTGTAGATTACACAACAGTAAAGGTACACCCAGCTATCTGTGACTGTAGATAATGCAAGAGTACACAAGAACGACTCTAATGCTTGGCATACAACTCCACAAGTATGTGGTGTCAATCCCAATGCAAAACTGGGAAAAGTACTGAAATTATTATGCAAGTTATCATGGAAATTCAAGGCACTTTAAAAACAATGAAAATGGAATATGACAAAGGAGGCCATACAAACTCTGTTGACTCATACTTTCCTGTCACCTGGAAGCCATTGCCCTGTGTTGCATCACGGGGATAATCATTACAGAGCAGCATTAGCTGGTGTGTTTCCCCATCTCCTGTCGGTCGCCTGTCTTTTCAACACAGATAGGAAAGCCCCTCTCCCCCGATACACAAGATCAGGGCCGCTGCCACGCTGCCAAGCTCTCTAAACTCTCTCTCTCTCTCTCTCTCTCTCTCTCTCTCTCTCTCTCTCTCTCTCTCTCTCTCTCTCTCTCTCTCTCTCTCTCTCTCTGTTTTTAACGGCTCCTGTTGTGTCTGGTGTTTATGTATGTCAATGTTTTCCTGGTCTCTGATGGAGATGATGGTTGCCGTGTGCCATTGTGTTGGCTCCCGTGGATTTTCAGAGTCGCTCTCTTTTTTTCTCCCCCTTATCCCCTCTCTCCGTCGCTTTACTCCCATCCCTCCCTTTTCACCGCCCTCCCCGTCCCTCTCTCTTCCTCATCTTCCTCTCATCCACGACCCTCCTCCGTCCTCCGGCTCCCCATCCTCCCCCGCCCCTCCCCCAGAGAGTTCTCCAAGGAGCGAGAGAAGGCCAAGGCGCGCGGAGACTTCCAGAAGCTGAGGGAGAAGCAGCAGCTGGAGGAGGACCTGAAGGGCTACCTGGACTGGATCACCCAGGCCGAGGACATCGACCCGGAGAACGAGGAGGAGGGGCTGGACGACGACAAACCCAGGAACCGTGAGTACCGCCACCAAGGGGAGGACAGGGGAGAGCTGGGATGGGTGTGTGTGTTCTTAAGGGGGATATAAAGAGTACTGGTGTGTGTGTGAGTGTGTGTGTTTATGTGTGTGTGTGTGTGTGTGTGTGTGTGTACACGTGTGAGTGTATGGGTGTATGTCCTAATGGGGGACAGAAAGAGCACTGGTTTGTGCGTGTGTGTGTGTGTGTGTGTGTGTGTGTGTGTGTGTGTGTGTGTGTGTGTGCATATGTGTGTGTGCACATGTGTGTGTGTATGTCCTCAAGGGGGGACAGGATGAGGATACTTGTCGCTCCACTCTGGGAGCCCACTAGGCAGTGTTTTCTTTGTATTGTCTGTGTTGCAATTCAGAGTCCCCAGGAGGGGGAAACCTGCTTAGATTATTAGAACGTGTCAAAGGACAACACACAGCCCCTAGGCAGCCAGACATGCATACACCTACGCACGTAACCATTCTCATTAACAGGCAGACACTTTCACACAAACACAAATACACACACACACTGGAAAATAAACATCCAGATATATACTGTGTACAATGTGTTTCCAACCTTTACACAATTAATAAACACACACAGACAGGAATATGCTTTACCTTAGTTTATCCACAGTGAGTCAGTCATGCGACCAGCCCCAATATCCAGCTCCCCTGGGGATCGAGAGCCTTTCCCTGGGGAGAGAGAGCCGTGTGCTGGCCTCTTCTGCCTGGGGCTGTGTCTTTGTAGGAACAAGGAAGGAAGATAATAATAATCTCTGTTGAGTGTGAATTTGGGTGCGTGTTTCTACCTGTGTGTGTGTGTGTGTGTGTGTGTGTGTGTGTGTGTGTGTGTGTGTGTGTGTATGTGCGTGCGTGTGTGTGTGCGAATGTGTGTGTGTTGTCTGTTGTGTATGTGTGTGGCTTTCGTAAACAACAGGTCTTTCCCAGCAAACTTGTTGCTCCAGTGAGGACAGCCATCCTGTTTAGAGAGTGTAATATTGTCTCTAATAATATCCTGCTCCATCAGAAAGACCCACACCCCCCAATACACACACAGGCAAACACACACACACACACACACACACACACACCTAAATGGCTTATGAAATGCACTGATAATGCCTTGTGCGTACACACGGGGGTCTAGAGAGCGTATGATCCCCTGCAGAGTGTGAGCGCCTGGTGAAGAGGGCTTAGCAACAAAGCTGCTGCAGACGCTGCTTAGCCGAGCGCAACCAAGCATTAGGGTGCCGCATCACAGGCCGAGACATTCTCACTGTCTTTATGTGGTTTCACTCACTTCTTTTTCATATCTGACCCTGGCGCTGATAACATAGCACCTCTGAGTCTCTCAGCGGAATTAAAATACGGTCAGCTCGCCACTTTTCAGACACTTTCACCGACGGTGCCTGGCCACCGGAGACCCTTAAAGGGCGGCGTGAGGACACGGAAACGCCGGCCTCGAGGTGCAGCGAGCCGCCGTTAAAAAGCGTCTCGGCCTCGGCCATGCGCACCACCTCGGCCCGGTATCCGGCCCTGGGCTGACACACTGGAGGTTCTCTGTGGATGTCTCAGAGGCGCAGAGCCTGCGTTCCACCCCGGGGCTGTGCGTCGAGCCCCCCTGCTAGACTCCCCGTACACACGCGGCCACGTGGGCCGCTAGCGACTCCGTCGTGAAGTTGGCTGACGACCCGGCGGTGGGGGGCCTGACCTCTGACCCTGACGAGACCGCCCACTTGGAGGAGTTGGAGCCAGTGACCGCCTGACCGTCAGGACACCAACTTCCTGAACGCCTGACCATCAGGACACCAACCTCCTGAACGCCTGACCATCAGGACACCAACCTCCTGACCGCCTGACCGTCTGGACACCAACTTCCTGACCGCCTGACCGTCTG
>CM030172.1:16994640-17007140 GCA_017639675.1 Aplochiton taeniatus | reverse complement strand
GGGGAGAGAGAGAGAGAGAGAGAGAGAGAGAGATAGCTAGAGGACCTCAGAAGGAAGGAGAGAGCGATAGAGATGGACGAAGTCAGAGGAAGAGAGAGCGAGAACCTCACAGGGAGAGAGAGAGAGAGAGACATAGAGACAGAGTCAGTGCATATTCCTCTGGATCTAATGTAATACAACAACAACAGTTTGTTCAAATATCTTGGTTTAAAATAGAATACATGTTGTGTAAAAGATGAAAAGTGTTTATAGATAGTTGTGTGATTGAAGTTGTAATAGGCCATGTTGGATGGACCTTTAGTCCACATTAATGTATACAGGAAGTGTGGCTGTGCACAGTGATCTGCTGCTTATGTTGCATGATTGAATGAGTGCTGCCACTCGCAGGATGGGATGACCTGCTGCATGTTGAAAGGACCTGAAACTGCATGTTGTTGGCTGGCTGTTCATCTCTTTTGAGTTATTTGATTGCCAGATTATATTAGATGGACATTTTGACCTTATTATAAGTTGTTTTAGTTACTTTACGAGTGTTTTCTGTTCCATCTACCGTGGTTGTTTGTGGTTCATTTGGAGCTGTCTAAAATGATTATCTTAGACAAATGAACCAGATTCAGATTGCCTGCTAATTACTGAGGCATTATTTTACCTATTTTTTACTTGTTTCTTTTTACATTAAACATTATAATTTCACAATTTGCTTAATCTTTGTTTTATATCATGGTTTTATTTGATAGTTAGAAGTGGTCTATAGCAAGTCTGGTCAAATGATCGTTTTACATTTTAACTACCCTCATAAACTGAGGGTCCAGCCAGTTAAGCATACAGTAGCAAACCTATTCTGTAAACTAGCACAAAAGTAACACACAAACAAGCACATTTAATCAACTTGACTGGTAAACTAGTCATAACAATAGGCAGCTAAATTAAGAGAAACCTGGACTGGTAAACTAATGTAAAATGTCATTATTTTTCTTTAGAAACGTCCCTCTTTTATGTTTAGATTCTGTGTCAGCTTTTAGTTTGAGGATGAACATTTCTTGCCAAGGTTCCTGTGCACTCTGTGTTTAGGGTGCTGCCAAAGACTCTTTTATGTCGGGTATGTTTTTCCCCTGCTAGTCATTGGAGTTGGGTTCTATAGCACGGAGGGACGTGAAACGAGAGAGATTGAGATAGTCTCAGTATGTTGTTCTTTCCCCCCGTGTTTCCTCACTGAGACGTATTTACTGCTCTGGGTATAGAGGAGATGGAGTGGAAGGATATGGGTTTTTTCTGCTGCATGTTTTAACCAGAGGCACTGGGAAGGAGGATGGAGAAAAGGGGGCAGCCCTCCCCCTTTTCATTCCCCCTGCCTGCTGATGAAAACTGGCAGAAGCAATAAGAAACTATTCTCACACCACTTTATAAATGTGTCCTTCTTTCAGACATGCCCCCACACTCCCTTACCTTCCCTCCCTCGATTCCTCATCTCAGTTATGTTAAAACCCTACCTCCGTCTCCCCCCGCTCCCTCCCTCCCTCCGTTCCTCTCTTATCTGCTGGTTGGTTTTGCATCAAGATTGATGGCTAACATTAGATTATGATTTGATCAAATTGTGCCTGAGGGAGAAGCTATGGTGCATACCCAATGGAGTGAGTGTTGGACAACAAAATGTCTCCTTTGTTGGAAACTTTCAGCAGTTCTCCATCCAAGACATAATGGGTTTTTCACAAGCCGGATATAGTACAACCTATAGCCCGAGGTGTCAGCCATGTTGGTTGTGGGCAGGTCAGACTAGGGGGCGTAAGACTTAAGGGATCTATTGTTGCTATACGTAGGTCCAAATAAGGACACAGAAGCCACTGTCTGCCCATCTGTCGCAGAGCTGATTTAAATTGAAATCCTGTTAATGGGCTCGTACAATTTTGATGCATGAGTCTTCAACAGCACAATTTCCTCCGACTTAAATTAGCATTACATTTTGATCATTTTTCCCTTCTCCGGAATCTACTTCTCTTTATCATTTTTCTTCTCTGTCTACAGTGCTGCGTCACCTCATCTTCAGGGTTTCTGCTGTGTATATCTCCTGGGAACTGCTGTTGAAAGTTAACTTAAACCAAATCCAATAACACCAGCAGTGTTCCTAAAACGCTAATCGTAAAACGGACTGCCAGAGTGAGACAGATGTCGGTCTTTGTGTCTGTCTTTGTGTCTGTCTTTGTGTCAGTGTGTGTGTGTGTGTGTGTGTGTGTGTGTGTGTGTGTGTGTGTGTGTGTGTCTGTGTGTGTGTGTGTGTGTGTGTGTGTGTGTGTGTGTGTGTGAGTGTGTGTGTGTGTGTGTGCGTGTGTTTCAAGGACAGGGAACCCCTGACAGAAGTCCTGGATACAGCACCGACCACAGAAGGATCTCAGTAATAACCAGCTTGAAAAAGGAGGGATGATCTCTTACGTCCTCTTTCCTTGCTGTCGATTCATTTGATCCTTTCTTTGCCCCCTTCCTTTTCTTTCTATCTCTCCCCCTATGGTTTGCACAGTGAGCATGCCAGCCAGTGAGAACGAGTCGGTGAACACGGACAACGCCCCCGCTGGGGACATGGAAGGAGAGACCTGCTGCACACGTCTAGCGTAAGTAGCCATTTTGCCCACCCGCTCACCCCTCATCCCACCTACAGCCACTATCGGACACTTTTCTCACAAACTTTCCCTGCTACTTGCTTTAAAAGGGAATGATTATGCAGTAATTTCGAGTTTCTCTCTTCTGTCAGCCCGGGTGGCCTAGTCTTTAAGCTATGGGAGGCTATTCTGGATCCACTGCAGGCAACCTTTACTACTTTAACCTGTGCGAAAGCATTCGTGTGCGGCAGAATTTCAAAAGGCTCTTTTCAGGGACAGGAGGACGTTATCTTTTTTTATTTTCTCACATCATTATAAATAATGATAGCTGTTGCTTTGAATTAGCGATAATATGTAGATACAGCATATATATTACAATTTGTTAAGAAGTGATTGTCTTGATACGATCACCTACCGTGACATCAACTGACTGTTTGAATTACAGCCAAATAAACCTGCAAGGATCCCCCAATCAGTGGCCTGTAGGGTGACCACAGTCAGGAAGATGGTTGATAACAAACTGCACTTCTCCCTCCACCACTCCCTCTCCTTCCTAAACCCCCCTTACACTCAGGCATCCATGGCCCAGCCCCCCTCTCCTTTACTGAGTTACTGCCTCCCCTGCACTCATCTGTCCCCCCTTCTCCCAAAACCCTTCTTCAGTGAGAACTGGCCCTTGTTTCACCTTTTCAGCGGTGAAGGGATGCATTGTTGTACCGCTGGCCTGCGCCTTCCCCTGGGGTCAGCCTCCAGCTCACCTCCAACGTTTCTGTTCTTAACCTCTTCTTCTTTACCCATTTATTTTTTGATTCTCAACCGCCTCTTCTCTCTCTCATACCTACCCCCCCCTCCTTTTTATCTCTTCCTCTTTGTGTCTACCGTGTTATTGTTGTTTGTTACTTTGCCTCTTCCTTCATCTCCACCATATGTATTTTGCCACAGCTAAATAACTGTTCTTTAATCTTTGATTTTTCTTCTGCCAATCCCTCTCTTCCCTCGCTACGCTCTGCTGTCTGGCGTTATTCATCTGGTGGAAGTGTTGAATGGCTGACTCCTCCATCCTCTCTCTATATCTCTTTCTCTTTCTTTTTCTCTCTCTTTCTCAAATCTGTCTCTCTTTCTTTCTCTCTCTTCCTTTCCTTTTTTATTCTCTGTGATTCAAATAGTGCTATTTTCTCTTCTTTCTTTATATTACCCAGGGCCCTCTCCGCACCTACAGACACACTGTGTATTGTTATGTTGTTGCAGTAGTTTACAGCTGGCAGAACACTCACCATTTATCCTGTCCTCAGTGCTCAGTCTATATGTACTGTATGTGATGTACAGTAGCGGACCTCTGACACACAAAACCATTCAAAGCGAGTGGATCAATCAATGCAATCTTTGCCACTTACATTGAAATTGGAACATGAACGTTTTGGGAGATTGCTACTGTACACACGTTTGTACTGTACACATATATATGTGTGTGTGTGTGCGTGTGCGCGTGTGTGTGTGTAATCCATTCTGTTTTCTGTGTTCCAGAAATAGAATCTCCAAATCCAAGTTCAGGTTAGTACATAGCATCATTGTCCCTCACTCTATCGCTCTCTCCCTCTCCTCACTTGGGGCTGTTAGACCTTGGTGTGTGTTGGTTATTGTGTGTTGGTGTCTGTGTTGGACTGTTTGCATTGTATCCAGTGTCACGTGTGCTTCATGTCGTGGCTACTTTCACGTGCGTGCCATGACACAACGGGTATACCTTCACAACACATGAAAGGATTTCAAAGTTATGGGTGTTTCGGATGGGGCATAAATTGTTTCAGGATAAAACACATTTTTATTCATATAAAGTTTAGGGTTTAAAATAAAGAGATTGATTCTCAAATCACATGCATATATTTTGGACAACAATATTGTCGGAAGTTCATCTGTTCGAGAAGGTTTCCAAAAAATAATACGATTCAAATTAAAATGTTTTAGGTGCTTTGGTACAGAAGTGACCTAAGCTGGTTATTATCCTATTATGATCTGCATATTATGATCTCCCTTTCTTCACTAATAATTAGTTCTAGGCCTCATGAAGTTAGTTTTATTTAATTGTTTTTCACTATGAGAAAGTATTACTTAAACCATTCAACCTCCAGCCATGTAGGGTCCTGGACCAAATTATTGTTGTATCCAAAGGTCTGTCCTTCAGTCCAAGAAAGAGTGCACTTTCAGATAGAAGACTCCTTCCTAAGCCCTTCCATATGCAGACCTAACCCTTACAGTTTTCTCTTTCCTCTCTTTCTTTCTCGCTGACAGAACAGAAAGACGAACTATACTCGGATGAATCCAGTCAAACATTTACTGACTATGTCTTCACTTGCTCTTTCTCTCTCTCTCTCTCTCTCTCTCTCTCTCTCTCTCTCTCTCTCTCTCTCTCTCTCTCTCTCTCTCTCTCTCTCTCTGTCTCTCTCTCTCTCTCTCCCTCTTCTCCCTCTCTCTTTCTTTCTAACTCTCTCCCTCTACACCCTTCACTCCCTGTCACTCCAGTCGGTACTCTCGGCGATGGAATCGTCTGTGTCGGAGGAAGTGTCGTGCAGGGGTTAAATCCAGCATGTTCTATTGGCTGGTCATCTTCCTGGTGTTCCTCAACACGCTCACCATCGCCTCCGAACACCACCAGCAGCCCATGTGGCTCACCGAAGTACAAGGTACACACACAGTACACACACACGCACACACACACACACACACACACACACACACACACACACACACTCAGTACCTACACAGTGGAAAAAAGCTCTACCACACTCTCTAGCACCACCATCAGGCTGTGCTGACAACAGCTACCCATACATCCACACACACACACACACACACACACACACACACACACACACACACACACACACACACACTGACACAGGACACTGTCGCCTAACTCTTTCGCTGTTCCATCTTTACCCCCCCTCCTCCTGGCAGACATAGCCAACAAGGTGCTCCTGGCCCTGTTCACAGGGGAGATGCTGCTGAAGATGTACAGCCTGGGTCTGCAGGCCTACTTTGTGTCCCTGTTCAACCGCTTCGACAGCTTCGTGGTGTGTGGAGGCATCCTGGAGACCATCCTGGTGGAGACCAAAATCATGTCCCCGCTCGGCATCTCTGTGCTGCGCTGTGTTCGTCTGCTACGCATCTTCAAGATTACCAGGTACTTTGTGTGTGCGTGTGTGTGTGTATGTGTGTGTCAGCCTTAGTGCTGAACTGTATGTGTATGTTATACATTTTTCAAATGACCAGTTTATTTGACAGGGGTTGGCAATGTCAGGGTGGAAGATGGAGTTTTGTTTGGGTGGGCGAGTGTGTACAGTGTAGCAGGTGTCTTTTTTATGAGTGTTTGGTCAGGTCAAGACAGTGTGTGTTTGTGGGTGTGTGTGGGTGAGTGTGAGAGTCTTGTGTGCGTGTGTGAAGACAGATTGTCTGCCGTTGAGTGTGGCTGGTTGTCAGAGTCACTGATCCAGCAGAGGGAAATTAAACTCTGTCAGTCTGTCTCACTGCCAGCTGGTAAACAGGTCTGATACACACACACACACACACACACACACACACACACACACACTTTTTATCCCTCCTTCTGACAAACTCGTTCTTTCTTTCTTTCTTTCTTTCTTTCTTTCTTTCTTTCTTTCTCGTTCTCTAAAAACACACTCTTTCTATGTGCTCTGTCTGTGACTCCTGTTCATAATCCTCTCTCTCTCGGTTTCCAGTCCCCCTCCTGACGTTGTGGTGTGTGTCTGTGTGGCTCAGAGTGGATGTATTGAACAGGGGCCCATTTAACCAGAGTGTAAAGCCTGCCCTCGGGCCAGAGACCAAACCGAATAGAGATTCACACACACACACACACACACACACACACACACACACACACACACACACACACATACACACAACACCAATACACCAAAGTCACTGTTTTCCAGACTATGAAAGTGGGTAGACAGTTACCAGGCTATCCCACCAAAGTCCTACCTCTTAACTTATTTGTTGCGCTATCGAGGTGACTATAGAATTATTTTTATCAGGGGACAGGACTTTGGCGGGTGAAGGCAAATGTGCTTTGAAATGTGACCATCTCAATTTGCCATAATATGTTATAATTAATGTAATATTAATTAATATGTAATTAATCATATTGATAATCATATTTTAGAGGCTTTTGTTCCCTACTGGAGAGCAGTACTTTTAGCACACTGGGCATTAGAGGAAATGTAGTTCCTGACTGTAGTCCTTCCTCCCCTCCAGATACTGGAACTCTCTCAGTAACCTGGTGGCCTCTCTGCTGAACTCTGTGCGCTCCATCGCCTCGCTGTTGCTGCTCCTCTTCCTCTTCATCATCATCTTCTCCCTGCTGGGCATGCAGCTGTTCGGCGGGAAGTTCAACTTTGACGAGACGCGCCGAAGCACCTTTGACAACTTCCCCCAGTCCCTACTCACTGTGTTCCAGGTGGGCTTCAGACCGGCCCCACTCTATTTGACCTAGCTCTGTGTTTAATGCTGTGTCCTGATCACGCTCTATAGGACCTAGCTCTACTTTTGAGGACGTGTTCTATTTGACCTAGCGCTGTGTTTAATGCTGTGTCCTGATCACGCTCTATAGGACCTAGCTCTACTTTTGAGGACGTGTTCTATTTGACCTAGTGCTGTGTTAAATGCTGTTTCCTGATCACGCTCTATAGGACCTAGCTCTACATTTGATGACGTGTTCTATTTAACCTAGCTCCGAGTGTCCTCACATGTAATGTTCACGCTTTGGCGTCAAGTACTGATAACAGGTTCAGTTACCATGTGTTTTCTGATAGATATACTTGTGTTCGATTGGCAACTGTATTGTCATGGGATTCTGTTCAGTTCCACGCTTTCAGACAACGTTTCTTTCCTTGCTAGATCCTGACGGGCGAGGATTGGAACTCGGTGATGTACGACGGCATCATGGCGTACGGAGGGCCGTCCTTCCCCGGCATGCTGGTCTGCATCTACTTCATCATCCTCTTCATCTGCGGGAACTGTATCCTACCTTAAGGACACCCCTCCTATAGCACAGGGCTATTAGAGCTATACGGATACCTAAAGTAAACCCCTCCTATAGCACAGGGCTATTAGAACTATACGGATACCTAAAGTAAACCCCTCCTATAGCACAGGGCTATTAGAACTATACGGATACCTAAAGTAAACCCCTCCTATAGCACAGGGCTATTAGAACTATGCGGATACCTAAAGGACAAACCTCCACAGGGCAGAAATGGATAATAACACAGAACGAGGGCTGCAGCCCAGGCTTAAACCATACTTACATGGCAGAATTCCACCAAAAGGGGCTCAACAGGATATCTACAAAGAATACTTGCTCAAGCAGCACAGGGTTAAATGAGGAAAGATTGCCTGAGTGAAGAAAAGAGAGAGGGAGCTGGGGGAATTATGAATGAATCATCAGTTTAATAATGGAAAGATAAAGCATAAACTGTAGGGATTTGTAAATTCAATCATTACTTTCCTATGAGGCTAATCTTCCTAATCTTGCTAAGTCGACTAGGGCAAGCCAGGCGCGCTGGTGCAACTCCGGATTTGTTGGATATAAAACCTGGGTGTGCCAATCCGGTTGGAAAGTTACATTTCCTACTGAAAAATGAAGTAGCATTCTTTAAAATAACACACACACACACACACACACACACACACACACACACACACACACACACACACACAAACTCCATGTAAGTCTATAAAATTACATATACGCCCAATGAAGGCTTGGTTTAAATACACGTTAACAATGTTTGTGAGCTCCTTCTCTCCTACTCTTCACAACCAGGGTTTTTGTAGTGCCAAAAAAAGGAAGTTGTTTGTTTTGCTTCCTTGACCCAGCCCCCTCTAACCAGACATCCTCCTGAATGTCTTCTTGGCCATTGCCGTTGACAACCTGGCAGATGCCGAAAGCCTGACCTCTGCTCAAAAGGAAGAAGAGGAGGAGAAGGAGAGGAAAAAGTTGGCCAGGTCAGAGTGTGTGTTTGTGTGTGTGAGTGTGAGTGTGTGTGTGTGTGTGTGTGTGTGTGTGTGTGTTTGTGTTTGTGTGTGTGTGTGTGTGTGTGTGTGTGTGTGTGTGTGTGTGTGTGTGTGTGTGTGTGTGTGTTTGTGTTTGTGTGTGTTGTGTGTGTGTGTGTGTGTGTGTGTGTATTCTTCCGTATGTGTTTGCGTGGCTGCCCTTTTAAGACACGGTGCAGGATTCTTGGAGTTTTGGAAGATGTAAATGTATGGTATTCCTACCAAAAATGCATTCACAAACATGGAATATATAGGCCTATATTGCTGTGTAACGTATGCACACAGTGCCAGTGTTTATAATCCGTGTGTGTTGTCATGGTAGGGCGGCCAGCCCAGAGAAGCGTCACCAGAATGAGAAACCACCTCTACAGCAAGAGAAGAAGGAGGAGAAGATCGAACTCAAGTCAATCACCTCTGACGGAGAGACTCCCACAGCTACCAAGGTATCAGCTACCAGCTACTTATATATACCACCTCCCCCCCACACACACACATACACACACACATACATACATACACACACACACACACACACACACACACACACACACACACACACACACACAAACACACACATACACAGACACACCATTAGTGAGGTATGCACACAGATAGACACACAAACTAAAACGCATAATTACACGCATAATAACACAATAACACATTCAAAAACACATAAATTCTGCCAACACAATAACACATTTAGTCAGAAAGCTGTTGGTTTAACTTGATCAATTTATCAAAACATTTCAAATGGACAAGCTATTAATTTATGCTAGTAAAGCCAATAGATCAAAAGCTTTCAAAAATGTAAACAAATGCAGAGGAGTTTTCTAGGAATAACCTAAGTTAGAAGCAGCTATTCATAATAAAAAAAACAAAAGTGAATAGCAATGTGATGGAATGACAGAATGTAATAACAATATGTTTTTTCCCTTTCCCTTTCCAGATCAACATAGATGAGTATGTTGGTGATGAGAATGAGGAAAAGAACCCGTACCCAGCCAACGACTTTCCAGGTACCACAGTACCGGTTCTGAAACGTAAGACCAACCGGGGTGGGGGCCTGTCCCGAACCCGGCACACACACACAGTCCCACTGAGCACACACTGTCCACTGTAGGGGCCGTGGAACATCAGGACTCTTTGATGAAAGGTTTCATCGTTTCGATCAAGGCATTTTATCTTATGTAATGACAACAGAACCAAACAGTAGAAAAAGAAAACTCCCTTAAATGTTTCATCTCAGAGCTTTAAGTTAAGTTAAGCTTTAAAGCTGTCTTATGGTAAAAAAAATATGTATAACGTTTGCCACTCATGTTTAATGGGTCTCCATTTTAATGTGAGTCCAAACCCAGACCAATGCCCCATGTCCAAGCCAGTCGTGTGGTGCAAGCACAGCTAGAACCAGGCCAGATTCAGGGTGCTCTCAATGGGGCTGTGTGCTGTGCTCTGTCCCTGTCAACGTTGTGGGAGTGTTGTTCTTTAACTGTGAGTATCGTCTAGGTACCATATCAACGGGATGTATTGCTCTTTGGGTTGGTAAAACTGATAGTATCAAATAAAGGAGTTTGGCTTGGCTAAATGTAAGCAGATTTGATCTTCCTTGAGCGTTCTAAAACCAGGGATTCCGCCATATGCAAGCCTACCACAGCAGAAAAAAGAAATAAGGAAGGCTGACGGACAGAAAGCAGCTTACAGAGGCAAAGAAAAGATCGACTCCCTTTCCCTTTGGGAGAGCTGAATAGATAGGGTGAATTAAAGGTAATAAGACATGCGTCTAACCTTCGACCTCTGCACCCCGACCACCAGGAGAGGAGGAGGAGGAGCCGGAGATGCCGGTGGGCCCGAGGCCCAGGCCGCTGTCGGACGATCAGCTGAAGGAGAAGGCTGTGCCCATGCCAGAGGCCAGGGCATTCTTCATCTTCAGCAACAAAAACAAGTAAGAATGGCCCAGCAGGGGACTGAAAACCTACGTACACACCAACGAGTAAGAAGCTGTGGTTCGACCAAGGAGAACCTAACTGCCACCTGCTTTCCATGCTACTTCCTACAAACACAAATTGATCAAACATGATATGCTACCCTTTATGATATTACAAACATAGTGGAGCTCCAGAGTCCAGTACGGCTCGCATGGTGGCAATCCAGAGACCAAAAATAAACTCAGTCATATAGTGACATCTTTGTAAGCCAGTTTGAAAACCTCTTTTCTTTTTCTCTTGTCTTGAATCTATCTTTTCCTGTTTGTCTTTTATTCTGTGCACTCATCCTACTCGCTCTCCCTCCAGGTTCCGGGTGTTGTGCCATAAGATTGTCAACCACAACATCTTCACCAACCTCATCCTCTTCTTCATCCTGCTCAGCAGTATCTCCCTGGCCGCCGAGGACCCCGTTAAGAACGACTCCTTCAGGAACCTGGTGAATGCCCACATGCAGTTTTTAATTTAAAGCACACACAGGCCTCCATGTAGTTTGTCTGTGTGTGTGTGTGTGTGTGTGTGTGTGTGTGTGTGTGTGTGTGTGTGTGTTTGTGCGCACCTGCGTGCCGTTTCTTGACACTGAGACTGTTCCTATTAGCTGACTATGGTCAGCATGCTCTCACTAGCTAGCTCTCCACTCTACATCCCCAGTCTAAGTGGATTAGAAGAGCCTCTCAATGCTAACTGGGACTCTGTTAGCAGACCCTTTGTAGTGCCTCTCTAGCTTAATGGGATCTTCTCTACAGCACTGATTAGTTTATAGTACAAACACGATAGCGAAGGCTTAGAGGGTTTGATACAAGCCCAATGAAACTTAATGAAATGTATTTAACAAACCTCTGCTTCATCCAGCATGTTTAAAAGCGCAGTTAGTATTTCATGGTCTCGCCAGAGGATATGGAACCAGCAACGTCTGTGCTGATGCACCGTGTGTGTGTGTGTGTGTGTGTGTGTGTGTGTGTGTGTGTGTGTGCTTGCGCTTCAGATTCTGGGCTATGCTGACCATGTTTTCACCGGCCTCTTTACTATAGAGATCATTCTCAAGGTAAGATATAGAACTTTCCTAAGGTCTCTACATTGTTTTTGAAATGATCTTTCATTGTGTCTTGTCTTAATGATCTATATTTTTACTTTTTATTTCAACAAATTAATATTTCTAATTAGTTATATTCCTTACTAATGTTTACTATATATTTGAAACATAGAAGAGGTATAACTTTCTACTTCGTACCTTGAACTTTGACCTTTACACTGACCCCTACAGATGACAGCATATGGAGCGTTCATCCACAGAGGGTCGTTCTGTAGAAATTACTTCAACATTCTGGACCTGGTGGTGGTCAGTGTCTCCCTCATCTCCTCTGGGATACAGTGAGTACACACACACGCATGCAACAATACATGCATACAGTACACTCACATAAAAATACGCCCAGTGGTAAAAAAAATACATATAGAAGCGTGCATAAAAACCTTTACCCTTGTTTGAATAAGATTCAATTGTTTTGTCTTCATAAGACCAAACTAATATTACAGATATAAATCCCTTACAATACTTTTTTGTTTTAAAGAGAATACAAATATTTTAGTATTTGTCAACAAGAAATAAGTAATTTTTACTACCTGTGCAAGAAAGCTAGTCAAACATGTAATTTGTCAGATGAAAGATGTAAAAGATTGAATTGGTAAAATGTAGCATTTGTCATTGAGGGAATTTTAAAACTGGTCCCGTCTGTTTTAAACATAATATTTACTTCCTAAATTATTATTTAAAACAAATATGAAAATATAAACGGAATAAAATGAAGACTTTTGACAGGAATGACAATTAAAACCACAACGAATCATCTTGATACAA
>CM030172.1:16957140-16989640 GCA_017639675.1 Aplochiton taeniatus | reverse complement strand
TTTCTAGCTTTTCTTTTCCTTATGCCTTCCCCCCCTCTCTCTTTGTCGCTCTCTTGTCTCCCACGCCATGCTCTGGTGTGTCTCTCTGTCCTTCCTCCTCCCTCCTTCACGTTTGTCTCCCTCCATCCTGACATCCAAGATGGCAGCACAGTCCCCCTGCGGACTCCTCATCAAACCAGACTGTTGTCAGGCAAAGGTCCTCGTTTCGGTTCGTGTAGACAGGGTTCTATGAGGTTCTAGCAAGGGTGCTCTTAATTTGACTTGTCGATGTATTGCGGGGTATGAGAGAAAAGGTAAACCCTCTTTATTGTTCTTTTTTGATAGTTTTGTTTTTTTGTAAGACGGTGACATGTCTGAAAGTTTTGACTCGTTACTTAACTAACAATAACTAACCAAAGCTACACCTATCATTTGAAATGGGTTGTTTCTGTGGTGATTTGGTTGTTGTTCTGCTGTATATTGTTGTTGTTGATGTTGTTTTCCCACCTGAACAAGCATGAACGACCGCCGCTGCTCTCCATCTCTTCCAGATTATGCTCCTATTCTTTTCTACTGTCCTTTAATTTGACAATTCTTTCCCCCCTTTACGGCTAAAACTCAAAAGTTCATATGTAACTGTTTTCTATCTTATTGTTCCTCCTCTCTCCTTTTTTATTTTTCCCATTTGGTTTTATTTATATGGTGTCCTTTTGTTTTCTCTCTTCCTTTCTCTTCTTTTTTTGTTCTGTCCTTTTTTTCTGTTTTTCTTTCACCCAACGCAGCATTATTTTGTTGATGCATGGAACACATTTGATGCCTTGATAGTTGTGGGTAGCGTGGTTGACATAGCGATCACTGAAGTTAACGTAAGTAGTCCACCTCCCTCCCTCCCTTTCAGTCTACTGCCTGCCTCATAGCTGCTCACAGCTTTCGATCTGAGGCAAAAACATCTCCGGATCCTTTCAAATATATGACATTATATAACATTATATATGACATATAAGACATTAGAAGTGCTTGATTGAAATAAAACAAATTTGTCCTAGACTATTTGATTCAGACACGAACAAAATAATACAAAAAAACTGCATGAAACCGAAAAACTGAATCAAGAAGAATCAAAACATTTCTGTTCGTATTTGAAACTATCAGTTTTTTGCCCAGATCTGCTGAACATCAATAGAAACCAATACTATTGTATTGTGTCAGCACTTTAACATTAGTTAACCTGGTCTCACTGTGCCATTTCACTGGGGAGTCTGTCGGTTCCCCAAGCATGCTGGACACTGTATAGCATGGATTTAACAAGGGTGCTATATTCAGGTCTTAGACATAATGTAGGCATTGGAAATGGGATTCTTCAATGGATTTAGCTGAGTGTAATATATGTGGATTTATGTATGAATTCATTAAGAGATGAAGAGAAAATTCGAAAGGTTTTCCGTTTTGCCCTAATGGATCTGCATTAATTGTGTATCTAATGCACACCATTAGGAAGCCTATGAAGGAAATACAATGAGGAATCGAGTTTAAAACGAGCCATGCCAGCTCAAAGGTTCCCCCCTAGAACTGTGCAGTCTTTCTGAGGGTCATTTCAATAACCTTTCACCTCTACGAAGCAGTATAGCGGTACACTGCTGCCTTCCTTCAATTTAATAAGACCAGAGACACACACAGCTCATTGCTGGAGATCAGGAATTCTTCCATTGAGAGATAACTGTATTAAGAGAAAATATAACAACTATTTTTAACAGCATAAAATATTATTTAGATGATTAATCTTGGTGCATAGATTTTATTGTTAAAAATAAAATACAACCTTCTTGTTTATGTTTAATTTATCTGTTAAACAACTCACCTATACAATTATTGATATAATATTCTAATATTTCGTCTGTGTAATGTTTGGAAACAAAAACTATTCTGCTTACATTTAAAAACTGTGGAGTAGCCACTCCACTGTGGAGTGGCCTTTAGCTAATACAATTTCCGCTAGATTAGACACCGATTAGTCTAGGGCCTATTTACAGATAACGTTACTTTACGGTATATTTCGCTCACAAAAATGCCAATTATTTATCCAGATGATGTCAGTTTCCCCCCAGTAATGCCCTGGGGGATTGAATAACGAGAACCAGGGTACGCTCTGGCAATCCCTCCCACCAGGGAGCCCCCCAGTTCCACCATTGTTTGTAGTGTTGGCCAGTGTTGGAGAAGCTCTGGTGGACTAGAGCCATTGTTAGGGGTCATCCCTTGGCCTACTCCTGTCAATGAGTTTGGCAGTGTGTCTTTTAGTCTTTGAAAGTGAAGCTTGCTGCTTATAAGAGGTTGATCAAAGCATGAAATGGTGAAAGACTCCAGTCTGGGTCTGAGATATGCACCCTTCCCTGCTACTACAGTTCACCTGACTGCACTGAGCTTGATTTGAGTTTCGGAATTGGTTTGGTTTTTAGTTTTGGATTGGGTTTGCTGTTTGATTTTTTTCATTTGTTTATTTTTCTGATCTAATCTCTAATCTGAAGGCATGACGCTAGTCTTCTTTGTGGTAGTTCAGTGATTGAACGATGATGATGATGATGATGATAATGATGATGATGATGATGATGATGACATTGCGTTTGTTCTTGCATTGTTCCTGGGTTGTTGTGTGGTTCTAATAAGACAACCTCTGCGCTTTGCCCACATGTAGAATATTGACTCCAACACTGCATTCATCTAACATGGAAAGTAGGTTAGTCAGCGCTGGGAAGATGTACCTTTATTTATGAATATGTTTTTGAAGACGAGCTCTCCGATCAGGAATATAGGTTAGAAAATAGGATTTTTTCCCCTCATATTTCTGACTTCAGAGCTCATGCTCAGTCCCTAGATTGTGTCAAAGTTCAAGTGAACTTCTTCAGTTCTAACCTGCTATGCGTATGACCTGGATACATTTTGATGACTGCACTGTTGTGTGTGCCGTCTGATATGTGTAGTCGAACTGGACTTTTTAATAGTTTGCAAATCAAATCCTACTCTCCCCTATCCTACTTGTCCCTCGGCATTAGAAATAGCTATTTTTATTAAATTTTGTCGGACTGGTTTCGTATAGAAATTTGTATGATAATGGATTTGAGTAGTGTTTGCCATGACATGCAGGCAGATGCCATTATTATTGCATCGTTTTCTATCTTTCCCTCCGGAATGCCTCTTTTTATTCTCTCCATCTCTCTCTTACTCTCTTCTACACTCAACGTTTAAGTGCACTTTGCATTATAACTATGGATGTTTATCTATCCCTCTCTCTAAATCTTTCTTTTCTCTCCTTGGTTAGTGGGGCTGCTTGCTCGTAAAAAGTGCAAGCTGGGTAACCTGGGTCTTTAAGGCTGTCACATGACCCCCAATAGCCATTCAAAGCCATTGAATTTGATTTGATTTTCTATTGATCAAAGAAAGCATCTAATTATAATAAATATTAATTTATGAAGAAGGAAATAGCATACTTTGGATAAATAGTGTAGATTAAACGTACAGTAAAATTACATCACTGTTTTTGGCAATGACCACATCGTTCTTATCAGCAGTGAATTACCTTTTGAAATGATGAAGCAATGAACTCACTGGACAAAGACCTGGGTTACCTATTGAAATGAACAGATCTGTAATGATGAAAGTGATGTGTAGTGGGAGAGAAAATAACTTTGGGGAGCTTTGAAATGGTGGTACTGTCAGAATGTCAGCTCACCTGCACTTTTCTTGGCTGGAATGGGAGTTTTTTCTTTTCTTTGTGGGGCCTGCATGATGATTTTATAGTTTCCAAGTCCACTGTAGCAATCAGAAAGAAACCACGAATCTGCAAGCAAAAATATGTATTTTTTTAATTAAGTCTGATTCAGTCAGGGCTTGAGATGAACTGAAGTACATTCATATATTTGGCCACACCTTTATGTAAATTACACAAGTTCTCATTTATATTTGGCAGCAAACTTCAATGGATGCTTGCATTCAAGCATTAGACATTGTGCTATTCAACAAACTGCAGTGGATTTGGTTATGGGGACTGTATTTTATTTAATGGACCAGTTGAATACTTAGCATGTTCACCAGCATCACAGACCCAGCTCTATCCAAGCAACACACACGCCAGTGCTGCCCAAAACACACAAACACAAACCCAAGAAACACACACACACACAATCAGCCCCAAAACCTAAAACACACACAACACACACACACACACACACACACACACACACACACACGAAACACATCTCCCAGTGTAGTTTGTCCTTGACCACCTCTCCTCCCACTCCTTCACGTTACTCTACACTATGTCCTCCACCATTAAGGGATTTCTATCCAGCCCTATCTGACGAGACATCAGCGTTTTTTGTTCACTCTTACAGTAAAATGCCCTCTGCGTCACCATTTCTAAAGCTGCCCTCCAACTCCTGACGTCCCCTCGTTTTCTCCCAGCCTCCCTCTTGTTCCCTTTATACTTCCTTATTTTCACCTCCCTTCCTTCTTTATCGTCTTATCGTTCTTTCTTCCTTCCGTCTTCCCTCTCCTCCCTCCTTTATATTTCTATTCAGTTCTTCCTTCCTCTTTTTTCCTTTAAACCTAATCTCACTTACATCGATTGGTCTAAAACGCTTTCTGAATGGGCTGCTTTCCTTAATCCTAGTCCGAGCACAGATTAGGAAAGCAAGTGTGCCTTCAATGTGCCCAGCCTTCATTGAGTGAACCAACAGTTGCTTCTGTGTCTAAAATCCCTCCTTTCTTTGGAACTGCCCATCACAGTAAATATCTCTGTGATGTCAAAAAAAATTAGACAAGGGAATCGTTACATTATTTGGAACTCAACCCCATTATTGCAGTGCCCGGGGTGCCCAACGGATGTTTCCCTGTTCAACAACATTCCCAAACCTCCGCAACACACACACATGCTAGTCTGTCTGAACACTCTCACGCACACATTATGACCTTAGTGTGGATTATGCCCTTCTGACCCCCCAAAGATATGGCTTCCCCTACATTCATTGTATTATCCTATTCCTACTGCAGGTCCTACAATCCCATATGAATCACACCATGGGACACCATGCACACACACACACACACACATTCACACACCCCATGCCCCCAGAAAGGCGAGGGCTAGCTATAGTGTTGATATGTTGCCTTTCTTTAAAGCCAGCAGACTCCTCCTCGTCCTCCTCCTCTCACTCCCCTGTGGTAAGACCAATGGTACGACCCAACGGTAACCTCCGTCTACCCTCTGTCCCTCCCTCCCTCCATCCCTCACGCCCCCAGCTCTCTGGCCCCTTACCACCGGCAGCATGCAACCTGTATTGGTGTGTTTGTGTATATATCTGTGTGTGTGTCTGTCAGTGAGTGTGCTGTGTGTGGATGTGTGAGTGTGTGTGCTTGAGTGGTTGGGTGTTTGAGTGTGTGACAGGGCACCGCATTGTTGTGGCATAGGCTGATGTGTTCTGTCAATCAGTGAGTGGCTATCGTGTCGCCATGGCGCTCCCCCTGCCCAATCCTCCTCCTCTGAGTGTGGTATTTGGTGCTTTTTTCATCGGTGAAAAACATCCCACTGTCTCTCTCTCTCTCTCTCTCTCTCTCTCTCTCTCTCTCTCTCTCTCTCTCTCTTCCTCTTCTTTCTCTCAATCTCTCCTCCTCTCTCTCTTTCTCTCTCTCTCTCTCTCTCTCTCTCTCTCTCTCTCTCTCTCTCTCTCTCTCTCTCTCTCTCTCTCTCTCTCTGTCTCCTCCTCTTCTGTCTGTCTGTCTGTCTGTCTGTCTGTCTGTCTGTCTGTCTGTCTCTCTCTCTCTCTCTCTCTCTCTCTCTCTCTCTCTCTCTCTCTCTCTCTCTCTCTCTCTGTCTCTCTCTCTCTGCCACTTATGTTTCTATCAGTTGACCTATCGACTGTTCTTTTTATTAACTCTACCTATTGTTCTATATTTATCTCTGTCAATCTCAGGATAAGTCGCTCTGTCTTTTTCTCTGTCGTTTTGTAATCAATTTATCTTCCTCTCTATCTATCACTTGTTCTATCAATCATTGAACAGATTGATATATTTGTCTCTGTCTCTATCTATCAAGACATTAATATTCTGTTCTGTCTCTTCCTCTCTCTCTCTTGCCGTCGCTCTATCGCTCTCTTTCTATCTTTCCCTATTTCTCTCTCTCTCTACCTTTCTAAGTCTGTCAGTCTCTCTCTGGAACATTAGTTCCCTCTGCTGGCCATATATGGCCTGATCTCCTATCTCTAGAAAGGGGGTTGACAACAATCAGAACTTGAATATAGAACTAGAATGTAGTGGCTTCATGAACAACACCCAGATGGCAACAAACAGATTGATGCATGGTTTTCATGTTTACCATTGTTGATATTGTTGTATTTCCGTTAAAGTGATAGTTCAACATTTGGTGAAATAAGATATGCCCCAACTTATCCCTAGTCAGACGAGATGATTGAAATAAATGTTATGTCTATATGTCCAGTATTGAGTTAGTTACATAGTAGTCGTAAAAGTAGCCTGGCGAAAGCAGTAAGCTTGAGGTAACCGCTAGCATGGCTCCCAAAAGAGACTGAATTCCCCTTAAAGCTGTGTTATTTACATGTTATATCTTCTGTATTTCGCACGTGTCGAAATATAAATGTAAAAGCAAGGCCTTGTTTTTATTGAAACAGATAGACAGTTGCAATACGGAACCTTTGTTTCACCTTGTGTCTGGTAGGTGAGGGACCTAAGATCTGAAGTAGAGTGGTGACCATGGATATATATGTATATATATTTACAATATATGTAACAACAACAACGTCTTGCTTTTACATTTTCATTTTGACAAGTGCAAAATACAGAGAATATAACATGAAATAATACAGTCTTGGATTTTTTCAAGGATATTTTAGTCACTTTTGGGAGCCATGCTGGCGGTTAACTCGAGGTTACTGCTTCGCTAGGCTACATTTCCGACTACCATGTAACTAACTCAATACTGGATGTACGGAAATAAAATTGTTATCGATCATCTCGACTGACCAGGGGTAAGTTGGGGCTTATTTCCCAAAATGTTGAACTATCCCTTTAAGCTTTTCTTGTTTGTGTTTTGGGAGTTTGTTAACCTTAGGCTGTTTGTTCTTGATGTATTATGTTCATTCTTAAGACTGCTTACTAGGTTGCTTAGTGTAGTCTTGGTAGTGAAAACCAAAGTATATTACTTGTATTTGACATACATGTACAGTCTATATGAGTGAAGTGAAGTCTGGTAAATATTTCAGTCATTGGTTTTGTGCTCGAGGAAGCTATGTTTAAGTTATAAACCTCCTGTACTTGTGATATGCTTACAGTGTATACAAGTATGAATAATATAACATAATACCTATGGCTATATATGTCTGCCTCGTATTCAAAGCTTAGTTAAGTTAATGGAATCCGTCTCTACTTTAATGAAACAGTGAGTTGTTTGGTAGTTAGTTCATCCGTGTTTATAAAAGTGAATGAGACTGCATTGAGTCATACAAAATTGAGTCGGTGTTGTTTTGACCAAATTAGTTTACCCAGATACGCAGCAAATTTGTGGATTTTCATACTTTAAGGTTTTTGTCATAAAGGTAATTAATCAATAAGGAAATGAGATATTATAGACATATTCAGTGGGCATCCCAGCGATGTAAGAGACGCTTAGCTACAGTGAAGTGGGAAGTGGTAAGAGAATGCATCATATCTGTTTGCTGTCGTCTTGGTTCTACCTGAAGCCATCACAGCCAGCGTGATATCCCGATTCTCTCCCAAACTATTTTGTAGGTTGATTTTGATGGGACTTTGTAGGACAAAACTCTGCATTTATTAACTGAGTGTGTGTGTGTGTGTGTGTTGTGTGTGTGTGTGTGTGTGTGTGTGTGTGTGTCTGTCTGTCTGTCTGTCTGTGTGTCTGTCTGTCTGTCTGTCTGTCTGTCTGTCTGTCTGTCTGTCTGTCTATATTGCTATGTTTGTTTGTATCTGCACCTTTGTGTGGGTATGCACATGCATTCCAATATGTGTGAACGTGTGCGTGCTTGTATGTCCGCCAATGTGTGTGTCTGGCCGTCTGGTATTGTGTGTTTGCGTGTACTGGCACTGGTTGTCCAACCCCACCAAAAGGGACTACAGAACTCTGAAGAGAACGCCAGGATCTCCATCACCTTCTTCCGCCTGTTCCGAGTGATGCGATTGGTCAAGCTGCTGTCTCGGGGGGAGGGGATTCGGACCCTGCTGTGGACCTTCATCAAGTCTTTTCAAGTGAGGGGAGACACGTGTTACCATGCTGGGACAGATTAGAGGGGAGGAGAACTGGGTGGGGAAGGGGACAGGCTGGGAATTGGATGGGTCTGAGTCAGGCCATTTGGTCCAGACAAACCAGTCAGATTTATTTTCTTTAGAGCTTGATCTGTTATTGTGTGTTTTTGTTAAATTGCACATCTGTGTAGTGACAGTACTATCTCAAAATGCACTAGCGTTATGTGACAGTATAACTGCAGATTGCACTCAGACATGCACAACATTGAACCTGGGTTAAAAGAATATATCTATAGTATGTTATTGCTTAAACCTTGTTTTTTTGTTTTAAACATTTTTACATATCATAGATATTCAGAGCTTACTTCTTTCGGTTATTTCTTTCGGGGTTACTTTCCCCTAAGTATATCTTACTTTTTTTCATATGATTAAATGTGTTTGATAGACCAATGGCCTTTCACATGAACCATCCCTTCTTTGTCCTGTGGGCTTTGGGGCGACTCTCAAAAGTTTCTCCTACTTTCTTCCATCCTCGCCCTTTTCCTTCTGCCCTTAAACCTATTGAATAGGAGGTGCCAGGGGATGGGACATCTTTCCTTTTTGTTCAACAAACAAATGAAATGTGAAAGGATAGGTGAGAACGGAGGAGTGACTTTTGAGACTGGTCCGGTTGTTTTAGGACGGTAGGCAGGCAGGTACCAGTTCTAAACACCTTTGAACCAGAACACTCTTTACTTTACTTTCTCTCTGTCTCTCTTTCTCTATTCATCTGCACAAACCGGCTCATTACATTCCTGTAAACGACATAGAAACTCACCTCTAAACTTTGCACTCCAGCAAAAAGGAAATCATTTGATAGAAAGGTTTAAAAAGAAATCTCTCCGTGTTGGGAGTGATCTTGTGTCGTGAAACTGGCATTGCTATATATAATTTTGGTTCGGCTAAAGTTTATCACCGAAACCTCCTTTTCAAGACATAAGTGTGCCACCCAGAGCAGAGATAGAGACTGCTGGGGCACCAACCTTGGGAGGGTTGTGATAGTGAGGCTGGTGTCCTGGCCATGGTAGAGGGAGCCCAGACTATTTAAAGCAGAGTACTGCTACACGACAGATGATTTAGCTGTACGTCTCTGGGTTCCTGATCAGGCTCTTGGGTCAAGGGTCACGGATCAAGCCACCTTCAAGTGAATCAATCCAAGACATAGATCCTCTCTGGTTAATTCAATTTGACCTTTTGATTCCAAATTGAATGTTTTTCAAATCAGACCTACTGAAATTGACTAGTGATTAGTGGTCTAGTGTTTTAGAAGGTCTGTGTTAGCCAGTGTGTGCTCCTTTGGACCCTGCTCCATGTATCTGGTGGATAACTAACATGTGTCTCCCCCTCCCCCAGGCTCTGCCCTACGTAGCTCTGCTTATAGTGATGCTCTTCTTCATATACGCCGTCATTGGCATGCAGGTAAGACCCCCGGAGACTCCCCTGTCCCTTCCTGTTCCTTCCTCCTGGTCTCTCCTTCTCTCTCCAAGCCAGCCCCTCCCATCCTGTGCGTGTCCACAGGTCGTGTAGTTCTCTCATCTCTCTTTTCCCCCTCTTTCTGCCAAGCTGTTCTATCCGTTAGTCCGTCTTTCTGTCCGGTGATGAGTGGAAAGGTTGGACTCTGATTGGTGCAAAGAAGGCCAGTGTGGAGTTCTGGTTGGCCTAGGGCAACCCTTGTGACTTGTTTCCTGTTCAAGCTCATATTCTGAGTGACTGTGACTTCTTCTTCTTGACAAGTGTGGCTTTGATTCCGTCCTGTGTCAGCTCATATCCTGTATGTTTGCGGCTAACTTCCTGTTTGAGCTCAAATCCTGTGTGCTTGGGACTCGTTCATGTGCAAGCTTATGTCCTGTGTGGCTGTGACTCCTTCCTGTGTGAGCTCATATCCTGTGTGGCTGTGACTCCTTCCTGTGTGAGCTCATATCCTGTGTGGCTGTGACTCCTTCCTGTGTGAGCTCATATCCTGTGTGCTTTTGACTCCTTCCTTTGAGAGCTCATATCATGTGTGCTTTTGACTCCTTCCTGTGTGAGCTCATATCCTGTGTGGCTGTGACTCCTTCCTGTGTGCAGATGTTTGGTAAGATAGCGCTGCGGGACAACACTCAGATCAACAGGAACAACAACTTCCAGACCTTCCCTCAGGCCGTGCTGCTGCTCTTCAGGTGAGAAGGACTGATCTCCTCTCTTCACTAATCTCCTCCTCCTCTTTTCTCTTCGTCCTCCTCTTTAAGTCCTCTTCCTGCTCCCCCCCCCCCCCCCCCCCCACTTCGCCCCTCCTTCCTCTTTCTCACCCTCTCTTTCTTTTTCAGATAACACACATCTTTTTTCACTTTTGGCTCTATAACCTCCTATTTGTTCTGTTGAACTTTTCTCCTTTCCTGTTTCATAAAGGTTCTCAGGTTCAGGAGACTTGTCCATGTGTTCTGTTCTGTGTTCTGTTGGGACCATAAGGAGCCCATACAGGGTTCAGTGAAGTGAATCCCTCCATGTAATATGTTGCAGGGTTCTTCCGGGATTATGGGAACAGAGATTGCTCTGCTGCCGTATCTCAGAAACCTTCCGGTCGCCGCAACATTCCTAACTTTCCGCTGTGCATTTGTAAATATTGTCTAGTGTGTAAACAATTGAGATGTTGACGTTACTTTTGTGTGTGTTTGTGTATGTGCATGTTTATGTGTGAATTGCATGTATGCTTGGTTGTGTGTGTGTTTGTGTGTGTGTGCGTTCCTCAGGTGTGCGACAGGTGAGGCGTGGCAGGAGATCATGTTGGCGTGCACTCCAATGCGTCCATGTGAGAAGGGCTCTGAGGTTGGGACAGCCAGCGAGGAGTGTGGCAGCCATTTTGCCATCATCTACTTTGTCAGCTTCTACATGCTGTGTGCCTTCCTGGTCAGTCTGCAGAGCATGACAGAACAAACAAACTCTGGGGTGTTACTAGTGCCTTTTTTTAGATATTCATACAAATTCTGACAATTTAATGAAGATCATAATATAAAACGTGTTTGAGTGAAAATACTGCCCAAAATTGAGTAAAGAAAATAACACAATTATAGAATTATAGATGTAGGGCATTGTTAGTTGTACATTGTATATTTTGTTGTCCTTAGATCATCAACCTGTTTGTTGCGGTCATCATGGACAACTTTGATTACCTGACGCGGGATTGGTCGATCCTGGGGCCACATCATCTGGATGAGTTTAAAAGGATCTGGGCCGAATACGATCCGGAAGCGAAGTATAACCCCTCCCTCTGCTCAACCAAACCAACCTTTCTTTTCTTTTTTTGCTATTGTCTGTGTGATACAAACTCAATTTCTGTTTCTTTAATCATGTTGCATTTATATAGTTTGTTAAACAGGTCCCATCCTGTCAACTAATTTGTTGATTAATTTTGTGATGAATTATTGTCTGATATTGTGTGATATTGTCCTCTCCAGAGGTATAACGCATTTATTGATTGATGGATTATTGGCTGATGTGTGTATCCGTGTCTTCCAGGGGCAGAATCAAACACCTGGATGTAGTGACTCTGCTGCGAAGGATCCAGCCTCCCCTTGGCTTTGGCAAGCTTTGCCCTCATAGAGTAGCATGCAAGGTACATGCAAGTTTCCAAACTCTTTGTCAATTAAACTGAATCACAAACTTAGTACCCTTTTTGTACACGGGAAGGGACACAAGGGAGGGTGTGTGACAGTTTGTGGATTCCACTATTGTTCTTTTTCTCCTGTGTGGTCACTGCTTTGACTATGCAATGCCTGTCAATACAGCACAACAGGCTGAATGTCTCCTCTCCTGTATGTCTCATACATGTTTTCCCTCCTCTCCCCACAGCGTCTGGTCTCTATGAACATGCCACTCAACAGCGACGGGACGGTCATGTTCAACGCCACCCTGTTTGCTCTGGTCCGCACGGCCCTTAGGATCAAGACTGACGGTAACACACACACACACACACACACACACAGACACAAACACACACACACACACACACACACACACACACACACACACACACAGACACACACACACAGGCCGCTGACTCATTCCTGGTTGCTGAGGTTTAAGGGCAGAGGAGGATCTGATTAGCTTTGGCAACTTGTACTTTCAAATGAAAAAATATGGATTAATTGCAAGTAAAAATGCAAAAAGAACAGGATTTGGAGCACAATGTATGTGTTTCACAGTAGCTTTGGCAGGTTTCAATTGGAAAAGGTGCTGTGCCCAGTACAGTTTGATAAAGACATTGCCACCAATTTTTGTTGAATACATCAAATAGCAAATTATTACATCAAATGTGATGATTGTCTTGTGATAATATCACTGGCCACAGCAAGTACCTTAATATTAGTTAAGGCACTGCAGAGCCTTAAGAGCAGCCATTTGTGAGATATGCTCCAATGTTCTAAGCTCGTTGCTCAACCTTCTCTGTTTCCATAGGGAACTTGGAGCAGGCCAATGAGGAGCTGCGAGCCATCGTGAAGAAGATCTGGAAGAGAACTAGCATGAAGCTGCTTGATCAAGTAGTTCCCCCTGCTGGAGGTTGGTGGACGTGACACATTAGTACTAGGCTGAGCTAAAATGTATTACATGTCAGGCTCTACTATGCCACAGTAACTGCCAATAACTGTGACAAACTCAAGCTACGTTCAGTGTTAAAAACATTATATTAGCAAACATTAGTTTACTGCAAATAAGGCAAATATGAAATAAGTTATAGACTATTTACCAATACTTTTAGCATGCATGAAACAAATATTACCCCTAGACAGGACTAAAATTGGCTAGCTCGCTAACCCCTCCAGGTGAAATGTGTGCAAATCAGTTTTAGTCAGCCAATTGCTGGTCAAAATATCTACAATCACCAAGCTTTGTGGTGCCCATCTAAATGTAAACAGACATTACAGCTCACTGACGGCTGTACCAACCAAAATAAATAAGTACATTGATTGGTGAATGGAGAAGGAGTGTGGTGGTCGTGTAGAGGTCACCTCATCAAATGGTCATCAACCCACTTGAACTTCAACTTCAGAACTTCAGATAAACTTCAAATCTTGTCCATGGTGTTTTTTCCCCTTTAGATGACGAGGTGACAGTTGGGAAGTTCTACGCCACCTTCTTGATCCAGGAATACTTCCGGAAGTTTAAGAAGCGCAAGGAGCAGGGGCTGGTGGCTAAGGTGCCGGCCAAGACTGCCCTCTCTCTGCAGGTGACACACAAACACACGCTCAGACACACACACACCAACCCACAACCAAACAAACACACACCTAGCAATACATAACAACACACACAACCAGTATTCCTGTGCAATATAAACTCTATTGTGTACAAGGTTATGTTAACTATTTTGTTAACTTAATATCCGTGTGTGTGTGTGTGTGTGTGTGTGTGGGGGTGCAACCAGGCTGGCCTGCGGACACTCCATGACATTGGTCCGGAGATACGACGGGCCATCTCCGGTGACCTCACGGTGGAGGAGGAGCTAGACAAAGGCCTCAAGGAGCCTGTGTCAGCCGCCTCTGAGGATGACATCTTCAGGGTAAAGGTCCGATACACTCTGCCCCCACACACTCCATGCCGGGAGCAGCTTTGCCTGACGCCGACTCATCGCTGCCGACGCGCTCTTTCTCTCAGACAAACACACAAACACACAAACACACACAAACAGTTTTCTTTACTGAGAGAAAGACCTTGTCACCCACATTTCCTGTTCTGGCTACTTGCAACTGCATCATGCTACAAGAAGCATCAACATTGATTTGAGACTTACAGCTGTAAGGAGAACAGGACATTATAAACAAATAGTTGACAACAGAGCAGTATTATCAGCTATTCGTACTAGTCATAGACATATACATTTTTTTTTATCAAATTCCATGAAATAATATATTTCTATGAGAAAATATTATTATTGCCTCTGAGAGCTTATGGTTTGGGTGCTAAGTTAGAACAATTTTGTCTTTAGTCACTTTTGTCTATTAATTGTGCTCCATTCATCAAAGTCAAAGTGCTGGCTTTTCTGCAAAAAGCATTGTCATGCTTGGTCATGCTGTAGCACAGCTGACTGCCATAGCGTTTGCAACTTTTATGAACTGTATATGATAGGTTTAATCCAGTTGAACAAACAAAAGTCTCTTTACTTGTGATGTTATTACAGAATGATAGTTGTATGATTGACTTTATTCCTTTTATTATTTCCCTTTTTCCGTCCTTTCCTTTGCCCTCTCCTCTTTCCCTTTCCAGCGTGCCGGCGGTCTATTCGGTAACCACGTCAACTACTACCAGGGCGACGGCCACGGTTCCTTCCCACAGTCCTTCACCACCCAGCGTCCTCTGCACATCAGCCAGAAGGGCAGCCCATGCGAAGGCGAGAGTCCGTCCCACGAGAAGCTGATGGACTCCACCACCTTCACGCCCAGCAGCTACTCCTCCTCAGGCTCCAACGCCAACATCAACAACGCCAACAACACGGGCATGGTGGGCGGCACGCTGGTTGGGGGTCAGGGTTCAGGGGTTAGTCGGTTCCCTAGTCCCTCTGTCAGCACGGTGGACGGTCACAGTGGGCAACCCCTCACCCCTATTCTACTGCCCCGCTCAGCATGGTGCTTCCCTCCCAAGAGGTGGGTACTGGTAAAGTATGGGTGCCTGTGTTATGTGTGTGTTATATATATATATATATATATATAATATATATATATATATATATATATATATATATATATATTATATTATATACTGTATATTTATATTTTGACTGAGTTCCTACAGCTGCATTTTTGTATTGACTTAATTCAGTATCATGTGTTAGGGAGTTTGCATGGTCGTGTGCATTTTGATGCTTTATTGGAGGTCAACATTGTGAGTCTGTGTGTGTGTGTGTTTTGTCTTGTCTATGTAATTTGCCCTATTGACCACTGGAAGTCTCTCACTTCCTTTTTGGTTCCCTCTTCCTTTCTTCCTCTTCTTCTTTGGTACGGAGCAGGAGCACCTTTTTCTATGATTCCTTCAGGCGGTATGTTGAGACAGAGACTGTGTGTGTGTGTGTGCGTGCGTCCGCGCGTGTATGTGCTTGTGTAGACAGAGAGGTGTGTGCATGCGTGTGTTTTGCTACCAGCCCCTGCTTTCCGTAGACCACACTAGAGCAGGTCTGCTGTGTAGGCCAGTAGTTCAGAACACGGTCCGGTCATAGATAATAATACAACCCATTTTAAGTGTCCATGCCTCTCAGTAGAGTCTCTCACTCTCTCCTCTACATCTACTGACTGCTCCACTGTTTTGGGGGCAGTTCTATTTCAATTCTCTCTATTCTACTCTGATGCTTTTCGAATGATAGCCACTGCTCATACTTTTCTCCTCACCTGTTTCTCAGATGCTTGATCTTTATCCTTTTCTTTACAATTCAATTGCTGTCAGAGATCTATTGTATTGGAAAGGCAAATAAAGACAAAGCCCGAACTAAGTCAGTAGCATTGGATTTTAGAATCTACAGTGCTGACCTCTAGCTGATTCATATCCAAGCCAACGGGCAGAAGTCTTCCATCTGCTGCCTCTGACTGTTCCTTTGGTTGCAAGTGTAGGTGCTCCGTATTATTAACATTACTAGTGCTCATATACAAACACACCTACTGGAAGCGTACTTAGGGTTTAGAGAACATAAGCATGTAGTGCACCGTAACATTTTCATCCTGTAAATAATGGAATTTAAAACCAAATTAGAATGAGTAGTTGGCTAAACTGTGCCACCATGGGCATAGCCATATTTGAGTCAACACAACACTACAATAACAAACTGTCTAGCCCTAAGCTGTGAGAAGAGTGCCCTATAGGTAACTAACTATTTTGAACCTTTCGTCCATTGAGGGAGCCTTTACTGTCATCCTTCTGTAAAAGTTAAAGCTAGAATCCGGAGTATGGGATCCATAGACCATTCATAGTACAGAGATGGTAAAATGTATGATATGGCAGTAGTTTCTTGTACTTTGCCATTATTCATTTCTGTGAGCCTCATTGAGATAAAAAATGGCAGATGCTTTTTCCTTAACATAAATCAACTTTTGTATTCTTTTAAACTTTGGTCGGAAGTCAAAAGGATAAATGTGGGTCTCTGGATCCAGTGCACGATTCCAAAGATTTATCAAATGAGTGAATGATATTGGCAAGCACAAGAGCACCACTTGATCAATTTACACTGTGCTATGCAATGGCTGACTATGACATACTTCAAACTAAGCCTTTAAAGCAGTCAGCCATCTTGCTTATAACAGCCATGCTTTACCATCTTCTTCCTTTTCCCTTTCTTCCTATGTGGCAGTACAGCTAAGCATCCTGGGATAGCTCCACCTTTCGCCTTCCATTCTTGCTGACTGAGTCGTTGCCTGGATTTTTCGCTGACGTCATGTTTATGCTTTGTCTCTCCTGTTTGCTGGATCGTCTGCTGGTGTGCGCTGTCTAGCTCGGACTCCAGCGATAGCCGACGTCCAATCATCCGTAGAGGGGAGGGGTCGACAGAGGAGACGTATGATGAGAGCTACGTTGACGACAGAGAGTACCATGGCGACCACCACACACTCTCCTCAGACATGTATTGGCGCTTGTTCTCTGTCTCTCCATATCTATCTTCTTCTGCTATCTCTATTCATGTATATGGATTTCTCTTTCTTGATGTCTATTCTGCTCTCCTCCTGGGTTCCCTCCCTTCCCTCCTCTCTGCCTTTTCAGAGTTATGCCTCTCTCCACGTCATGTTTTTACCTTCATTCCTCCACAGTATTTTACAGTTTTCCTGTTAGCATTTTCTCAACATATTGTTTGTGTGTGTGTGTGTGTATGCGTGTGTCAGGCTGGTTTACCATGACGAGGAGTGTAAACAGCTTGCTCCCATGGAGGAACGAGAGGACGTAGAGGAGAGGAGAGGCTGGCAGTCTCCTAGGAGAGCCTTCCTCTGTCCCACTGCACTCGGTGAGACACATCACACACACCACAGCGTCCTGACAGAGCTAGGTGACACTTGACAATGATACACTGATTTGGGCTGGGACCTGGATCCCAAAGCTGCTTGGTTACACAACACATTACTGTACCTGCTAAAACTAACTCCTCAGTCTTCTCTTCTCTTCTCTTCTCTCCTTTTTCTATTCTTTCTTTTCATTTCAGGTCGGAGGTCCTCCTTCCATTTGGAGTGTCTGAGGAGAAGATCGGACGTTTCCCAGAAGACTGCCCTTCCACTGCACCTCGTGCACCATCAGGTACACACCAAAACACAAGAGAAGGGGGCTCGTACAGACACACATACACACACACTCACACACACACTCACACACACACACACACACACACACACACACACACACACACACACACACACACACACACACACACACACTCAAACAGACTTTCAGTCTCAAACCCTTCCTCTGTCCCTGTAGGCTCTAGCAGTAGCTGGCCTGAGCCCTCTGCTGAGGCGGAGTCACTCCCCGACACTGTTCACCCGGCTCTGCTCCACACCACCCGCTAGCCCCACTTCCAGGGGAGGCCTCGCCGCCTACCAGCGTGTCCCCTCCCTGCGGCTAGAGGGCGCCAGCTCCCACGAGAAGCTCAACAGCAGCCTGCCCTCCGTCAACTGTGGGCCCTGGTGAGAGAGTGGCTTCACCAGCAAATGATGCAGATTTTCATCTAGCTTAATATATTGTTTAAATAAATAATTTATAGTATTGTGCTGAGTTACAATTGAACTAAAACTATAAGGTTTTAATTGTTGTCGAAGGACTTTACTATGACACTGAAAAAATCGTAATCTTAAGTCGATCGATTTCATTTAAGTGGCTGTGCTAATCGAGTTAAATTCTTTGAACAATATATCTTCAACGTGAAGGCCCCTAGTGCCATAGCGAGGCATAGATTCCAATTCCAATCCGATGTCATTGTCATCTAAACTGTTGTTGAACACCATTGCCCATCAGGTACAGCGACAGTAACGGTAACAGCCCCACCCCCGGCAGCATGGGCGTCCATCGACCCCAGCGCCCTGTCTCCCTCACCGTGCCTCTCCTGGCCAAGGACCCCTCCACACTGACCCACGGCAGCGCGGGGAGTCTGGTAGAGGCGGTGAGTGTGTGTGTGTGTGTGTGTGTGTGTGTGTGTGTGTGTGTGTAGGGGGGGATGTTGTACAGAGGGGGAAAATAATTTTTCAACAAACAAGTTATTTTGCTGGAACTGTAGCCCCTCTTTTGTGACGAAGTAATTAGACAGGTAAATATAAAGACTCAACAACTGATTGTTATCCAAATGTTTTGGCTTTTAATTTGGACAATTTTTAATTGTCTCTCTCTTTTTCTTCTGTCCACTAACCCCCCCCTCCCTCCCCCACCCCACACAAACACACACACTGCCCCCCACCCCTCTCCAGGTGTTGATATCGGAGGGACTGGGTCGTTTCGCCCAGGACCCCTCTTTCATCGAAGTCACCAAGGCCGAGCTGGCCGACGCGTGCGACATGACCATCGAGGAAATGGAGCACGCCGCAGACAACATCCTCAACGGCAACAGCCAGTCCAGCCCCAATGGCAACCTCCCCTACCACACGCACAGCAGCAGGGACCTGGGCGCCAGCCCCTCCCCCAGCCTGCTCGGCGCAGGAGGAGGGGCTGAGGCTGCCGAGAGGGAGGAGCTACTGGGGGGGCAAGGGGAGGAGGAGGAAGAAGGGGAGGAGGAGGAAGAGGAGGAGGAGGAAGTGGAGGACGGAAGAGAGGAGAGGCTGATAGGAGGAGGAGGAGGAAGAAGAAGGAAGAGTGCGCTGCTTGATGATGAAGACATGGAGTGTGTGACCAGTTTGTAGGGGCTCTGCACTCGCTGGCCCCCTGTACACACCAATCACAGACTAGCAGGACTAGCTAGCAGTGCTGTAACTGGGTCTGCCCCCCTTACCTCACACACGCACCCACACACACATCGTCTCTCTCTGCCGGATGCAACCTGACTGGTGACCAGCCAGGACCAGACCACATATTTATGATGAAGATGACGATGATGTTTATTGATTTCATTAATAGGCTGATTTATTTTCATTATGTGTAGGTATGAATGTAAGAGTGTATAGCATATACTGTATGTGTGCGTGTATGTGCGTTATATTATGTGTATATGTGAGTGTGTGCTTGTCTCTAAAGTGCCTGAAAGTTATCATGTCCTTAGAATGAGAAGAGAAAATGAAATGAAAAGGAAAGGAAAGAAATACATGGTATTAGGCAGAAGGAACATTTAGGATTCTGTGTTTTGTTTTTGTAATCATTTGTTGGTTGCCGAGGCAACAAAGGCTGGGAAAGAAGTGGTATGGGGATCATTCTGGTTCAAACAGCTCAACTTCACCTCTCCGTCAAGCTGCTGTTTTGATTGAGCCGAGTGGAAAGATTTCTTTCAAGTTTCCTCTATCTGTGCGTTGCAGAGGGATGGCTTAGTAAATGGACATACTCCTCCAGCCAGGGGGAAAGGTTAGAGGGGCGGACCAGTGCTGTTTGGAGACATCCGACGGAGCTACAGGAAGCTAATTAACTTAGCCAGTGACATCATCAGCGGATTTGTCAGTCAAACCTTCTTCTCCTCATTTTCATCTTCCCTCAGCACTTCCTCCTTCAACCACAACTGCTTCGTGCCCTAAACAGGAAGTAAGAGGAGCCGACTAAGCGTCACAGAGACAGCACCTCTTTGCTGCCACATACAATACCACAACCTCCCTCTCATCCCTCATTTATTTACTCTCTCAAATATGGACAGACACCGGCCATTGATTTGGCTGTCATCTCCTTATGAAAGGGGAGATGGGGGTGGGGAGGTGGAGGGGGTAAAAGGAGGATGAAGAAACAAATGAAAAGAATCTGGATGTAATTGGGGATTCTATCTAACAGCCTCACCTTTCCGTCGTCTCCTCCCCTTTTTCCTCCTTGTGAGGGCTCCCATTGGCTAGCCACTACACACACATGCACACATTTTGACCGCGCCCTGTATTGAACCCAGTTCAGTATTGTCCGAAACTGGCTAGCCATGATTCTTCTGTTTTCATGACCTTATTAATGGATTTATCTTTTACTTCTTTGCACAAGCAGGGGTGCTAGCCCTGATGATGTATTTTTTGCTCAATTTATAATTTTAGGACATTTTAAAGGTTTTAAGTATTGACGCCTGTTTAATTAGGATGTTGTGTATGAATGTGTGTGTGTGTGTGTGTGTGTGTGTGTGTGCGTGTGCGTGTGCCGTTATTGGGGGTCTCTCCATCAGTATGCACCTTTTACAGATTGTATCTATTTATTTATTTATTTTATCCTGAGGAGAAATGTGCGCCTGTTTGTGTGTGTTTGTGTGTATGTCTAGGAATGGGTGGTGAATTAGGTAATGATGTTTTTAAAAGCAGATTTAAGCCTAGATGGTTAAATTAAGGTAGCATTATAAGTATGGAGTCGTGTGCTATTTGCCATCTTAACAGGTGTTTTTGACCATGGACAGGCATGCTTCCAAAGCGTAGTTTTTTTTAGCGCTGCTTGTCTTTTTCATGTTGGATCATTCTGCTCTGAATGGTGGAACTACTGAGGCTGCTCTGCCACAGCGCCACAGAAACACTTTGTGGACAACCAGGGAATTATCCCTCACACCCTACTACCCTTATTACCAATACCTGATAATCCCCAGACAAATTTCCCAGTAAATATTCCTAGTATATTCTTTCAAATGGTCCCTATATTTTTGTATGATTTGGGTTTATCTGTTGGTGGGAGGGCTCCTCTGTGCCCCCTTCCTACCTCTGACCAAACCCCTGTCCAAAACCTGCAACCAAACAGCATATCAAAGCAAACTCATTAACTCTAATGTACGACTGTACATCCATAAACTCAGAGATCACCAGACTGACAGGGAAAAAAAGCTTTTTTTTAAATCACAAGTACAGCTGGGAGTCTGTTCTGCTTGGGGTGAGAGGTCAGGGGGTCAGGTCAACATATAACCTTAAGTCACCGCACACAGGGCTAAACAAACGATTACTTTGATTTTAATATTACTAAACATCCGGTCCATTATAGCTCTACCCAGCAGGGTCTGGTATGCATGCACTCATCTAGACTCCTACTCCTCCACCTGCCAGCCAGTGCAGGACTTTCTGAATATATTATGCAAACGACGTGCTGTCTTTCTGTGTGGTGTTCTAGAGCCAATGTTGCCACAGAGGCTACATCACCATGGCGATGTGTTGCTAACTCTTTGGTAGTGAAGGGGCTGTAGCTTAGGGTGTTATGTCAGTTTAGTAATGGCTCATGTAACTTCTGTTTTCTCACTTTGGTCCGGTTTATGGCCGGCCACGACGGTTTTGACACAGATATTGTCGTTACCTTGACTGATGGCCAATTTGGTGAAACATTTAAATATACATTCAACAAAACCTAAAAAAGGGGTGCTTTTACAATTCTTTTGCCAAATTTTGTAGCACCAGCCATTAAATCCATTTAGTAAACGACAAAACTTCAGAATGTTGCTACTGTTACCCAGTCACAAACCCCATTCTGATATCACTTAGGCCACAGATTACAGATAGGTCTAGATCTTTCGCTGATTAATGTTTACATAGAACCATTAGCACTCTCAGAGAATACAACACTTGTGAATTAGACTATTTACATACCCCAATAGAAATATATTTACAGGGGGAAGTTCTTATGCACACAAGCACATTAAAACAAATTCATACACAATTAAGTAGAGCCATGTGTCTAAATGCGTTGTGCCATATCTTGTTGAGCTGTGTTGTTCTGCTGTGGGGCTTTGTGGTCTGTAAGAGAAGCTGGTGTCGCCCCCATGTGGATTGAATCCACATTACAGTACATAAATGTTCATTAGGGGAGATGTGTAGTTTAATGGAGTGAGTGAGTGCTTGCATTCCACAAGATATGCAAAAACAATGCAATAACTATGACTGTCTGTAAACAAGGTAAATAGTATATAGATGTACAAAACAAAAGTGAAAAGAGATTTCATATAGTTAATATATTATGTTATGTTATTTTTGCAGCTGTTTTTGAACCAGTGAAACCTGTCAGACTTGAAATCAGGTGCATTTCAGTGTATGGTTAAGATGTTTTCAGTGCCAGGATTTGCCATAGATCTATCTTCTTCTCCTCTTTTCTATAAGTAGTCAAATATGATTTAAGTAATATTATTGCATGAGATCCATTTATTCATTTCAGACTGCCAAGTTAGCATTTTTTTATTTTATAAATTTTTTTCAGACAAGATATCACGAAGAGAACATGGGCGCGTATCTTTTACTTTTTCTTAGTTTTTTTGTAAATAAAGACTATGGTTGTTGTTTTATAGAGCAATTAAGGATATGACGGTAGGCATTATATGAGCTGGTTTTGCATATCTTGTGTCCTTATCTTGTCTCCTTCCCTTTTTTTCTCCTCTTTCTCTTTTGTCATGAGATCATCTCCCCGTGTATACCAGAAAAGTGTTGCTGCCACTGCTAGTACGAATTGGTTTGTCTTGTGAGAGCAGACATGAGGACAGTCCAGATATAAAGTCTAGAGAAAACAAGATATAAATTCATCAGATTGTGATCTGTAAATCTGTAACTGTCCACAACGCTTTATGTAAGTAAGCAAGCCTGACATTATGGACTCATTTACTGATTGAACCCCATTGACAATCTTCTTCGATGTTGTGGGCATTGTTTTACTAGGAATTAGGAGGTTTCCTGGTGGTATAGTGTTTGAAGCAGTTGGGCATATGAAACTGGCATAAGATTATATTTGCATGGTATGTTCTCAAGTAAGATTAAGATACTAGTCATATGTATATGACTGCAGTGTTACATTTTCACTAGCCAATGATTGTATATTTTTATAGACTAATGAATATGATAACAACCTTATTATAATATAATGTATATTACACTTATATTAATGTATATTATAATTACTCCGAATGTCAGGGTTCGGAAAGATAGTTGTCTGGGAATGTACTTTGTGAAAACCTCCAGTAGTTCAAGAAGCCAGTATAAAGACAGGACACCCCTCTATTTGGACCTTTGAACCTTCAGTCATTTCATTGGATTTTAAGTGGGTCATTACTTACAGGATATTTGTTGAGAAAGGTCCACGCCAAGATGGATAGAGTATAAGCCTTTAAGGGCTTTCAACAATGGGATCGTTTAAACGCAAACTTATGGATGTAAAGGTAATCCAAGGAAGTGGGATGGCACTCACATGAGACCAAACAAATAAAGACCTTTCAGTATTTAATAGACTGCACAATTACTTATTTTTAGAAAGCTGGACAAAGTGACTTAGACACACAATTTGATAAATTATGTAGTCGGTTTTAAGGCCACCTTTTATCATTTCTCCCAATATTTTTTGGGATAACATGGAACCTGCCCAGTGAATGAAGGTTGCTGAAAATAACCGCCCATTGGTCTGTTTCTTGCAACAAAGACTGTCCCACAAATAGGTGGTTTAATGTCAGGCCAGGACAGCTAAAGATGTGCCCTTATCGTAGCAATATCACTGAATCAATTCCAGTGATGCATAATCTACAGTTAACTTTGTTCCTGCAAAGGACATTGAACCAAAAATCCAATCAATGAGGAAACTTAAAGGCTTTGTCCATGTCTCTTGTTCCTCTGAATTATTGTACATGTAGCCTCTTTTTCTTCTAAAATGAGATATGCGGATGACTTGAACTAAAGCTTTTAAAGAATTTAATAGGACAGGAAGTAGCTGCTACAGTTAGCAGCTGGACCAATGAGAAGGACTGTTTTGAGTTGGACCCTAGCTGCCAGACTGTCCTTTGCTCTGTTGAGAGATTCATTAATTTAGTTTAATCTATCATAGTTGCTATATAACATTTGCTATATTTTCTTGTTCTGAATTGTATCTCCATAGTTTTTTGTGATCTGGAAAGGCATATTTTACAACAACTATTTTGAATATGGAATTTATTTTAATTTACCATAGATAAATTCCCCATAGGCTATAACCATTTAAACCTTTCTTTTTAAGATATTGCCTTTCATTGCTAAGTTGTACACTACATCAATCATTGCTTTTAATTCAAATCAATGCCTACCAATGCTTTTTGCAGATGGAGGAAGGAATGGATACAAGAGGAGGAATGAATGGATAATGACCTCAGAATACATATAAATCCTTTCTATTTTATATATCTTGTGAATTCTATATATACAAATATAAATTGTTATTGATATATTGTGTGGGGGGATTGTAGAAACAGGTTGAGTTTGGAGAGATAATTCCTAAAGAGATTTTCTTTGGCGTGTAAATCTGTCAGGGAAACCCTGCTACAGATTTTTCTGGGTGAGGTTAAACAGAAACTAGCTTGTTGGTTGGCAGTTAAATACAAAGCCTGGTTCATATAGCCTGTCATGGTACATAATGTTGTTATTCGGAATGACCAAGGCCGCCAACCCTAACCTAATGCAATCCTGTTGGACGGAAATGGATTTGAACCTCTTTGCACTAGATATCTTGTTGTCTAGTCGTTGGAAAGAAGGCCGCGTGTTGACCCTTCACCTTTGAATTTGAGAGGCAGCTTTATTTGACAGGATTGTTTGGTACAATGTGAAGACATGGATCGATGCATATATAGAAAAACCGAAAGAGCCAGTCCACTCATAGTGTAGCAGCATTTTCAGGCACACCTTTCTGTAACCAGAATGACTGTTACGTTTGTTATGACTTCCAATGATCATCTTTAAGCTGTCTATCATTGTTACTAATATGCAGAGGTGGTGGTTTTAAGGTTTTGTAGGAGAGATCCCCGTTTGCACATTTAAGACCACTTGTTGGACTTGAATCTCTCGTTGTTTCGCTCGAATTCTTTCCCTCTCAGATTTCCACTATTCTTTCTTCATCTCTACCTCTCTCTCTGTGGGACACTGAGAGTATGGGAAACAGTAGTGGGCTTCTGTTTATTAACTTTTAGCATGGATACATCTCACCCAATTCCCTTCAGGCATTATCATCCAGTGGATTGATTGATTGATTGATTGGCTCTGAATGTGTTTCTCTCCCTGCCTATTAGTATAATTTAGACATTTTGCCTCAGACATTAGTATCCCACACTTACATTTCTGATGCTACTTGTGTCAAAGACACAGCATGTTTGATACAACCACTATATTTAGACACACCAAAACACAGAGTGCATAATATATATTTACAAAGGACTGTTTTAAATTGCATCTAATATTTTACAGATTCACCAGAGTTTCTGTCTTGAGTTTTCGCTAGAATGAGTTCAGTGACGCATCAAAGCTGTGGCTGGCTGGCTTGTAGTGAATCACAGCACAATACGGTACCACTGTCAGTGTACGAGGGATTCATTGAACCCTGATGCTAGTTAATTAAGATTAGTGAAAGGGTCAATGGTATGTTGGTTTGTTGCTCCCAACGTCGGTGCTAAGAAGGCAGGGTATGGGGGGTCTGATACATATCCTATATTCACCACCATCATCTGACATCTACTGGTGTGGTATTCAAACCTTAAATACAGTTTATATGGATAATGCAACCTATTAGCAGGACCAGAAACCACTATCTTTGAAGTATATTTTGGGGAGAGAGCTATTCACACAAAGACCAACAAACTATTTGTAGTACTAGTGGCACTACTGTTAAATGTAGTATATAATAACAGCACTATTTATGGAATAGAGTGTGTTATTGTGCTTCTGGTAGCTTTTGAGGCAGGCGACCATTTTGTAATGCAATTATTTGATCATCTCAGCCACTCCCCCTCCCAACCATGCAGAGGGTTACATTGGTTTTGCTAAGTGACATTGGCCCAACCCAACCAAATTAAGTTGGTTACCTTTGTGATAACTTCGCATGGCCTCACAGATGAAATGTCCACTTAATTTTCTCTTTATCTTTTTTTTTTTCCTAAGGAAACACTTTCTTTACATTTTTTTCATTTAGAATATAGAAAGGGAAATAATACAATAAATAAATCAAAATATTCAATCACTTTTTCTACTACTATTTTCAACAAAAATTTAAAGAAAAACCAAACAAAAAGTTTATTTGTAAATAGGTGATGTACAGTTTGTATCTGTAACTGTCAGTCTGTCTTTGGTGACAGAGTCCGTCTTGCTTATAACGCACGCTACCAGTAAATAAAAAAGGAAAAAATATATTTAGACTGTATGGTCCTTGAAAGCAAGTTTTAAATTAATCTCGGATGTATATTCCTGTAACATTGCATTTTTATCTGAGGAATGATGTTATTAAAAAAATTGCAAATAAATAGCATTTCCTACAGCCATCGTGTCATCCTCTTTTTATCTGTTCTGGACAATCATCCTCCCATTCTTTCATTGAGACAGGACACTGGAGCAGTCCCTCTCTGCTTCTGTAAAAAATGCATCTACAATTTCAAATGTGATATTCACGTAATTTTAACTTTCAAATGACCTCAAATGGGAAATATTGAGCTGGAAAGTCCTAATATGGCAGTTGTCTTACCTGGGTGAAGTAATCTCAACTAGGTATCACTCATGCTAGTATTACAATCTACTGTATGGCAAAAGTAGAAAACTGTGCCTAAAATGCTCATACTTTGTAGGTTTTTGTACACAGCATCAACCTTTCCCCTTCATTTCTTCCCCGGGTAAGGCATTGTAAATATCAGGGGAATTTAATTCAACCAATACGTTGGTCATTCAGAAGCTCAGGACACAGCAGATGTACAACTCATAAATGTTGCTTGATCAGGAGTTATTCTTTTGCATTTTAAGTCTGCCAGCATTCTAAAACTAAACCCCCAAAGGGGACTGGGTTAGATCATGAATATTTACAACCAAAACAAAAACTCTAATCTTACGCTCACCATGGAGGCCAAACTTCATCTTTCACTCCTGTCTCGGTCTCAAAGTCTGTTACCAACACAAGCCAAATAAAAATAGATAGTACATACAAACACACACAACATACTGGATCTTTCGCATGATTTATCAGTTCACAATTTCAATTTTATTTACAAAAAAGATGGTTGCATGGTCCTGCACTACAACAGTCCCGGTCAAGATTGTTCTTAAATGATTGTTTTACTGACTCCACTGTTGTGATTGAACTTGGTCATGATTTTTTTTATAGAAACGGGGCCTACTTTGAACTATTCACAGCATATGAGTAACAAAGGTGCGCATTTTATCATACCTCTTTTAACTAATAGCTGGTTACTGGCTAAACAATTTTCAACTTGACTATTTAATCTAGAAACTATGCTAACCATGGGGTGGCCATTGAACAAAATACATTCATCAATCAACAGAACAAGAACAATGGCTAAAGCATAGCAGCAATATAATCAAATTCAATAATCAAGTAACATTTTGCCCTCTGTGAACTCTGTCCTAAATCAATAAGTTCGGCATCAAACATCCTGGGATGGCAGCAATGACCTGAAAGTGCTTTATGATTTGTAAAAAAAATCTTTTGATTGATATCACTTTGGGTTTGAGATAGGCTAGTTAATGGCAGTTTACAGTGCATGCCAGCCCAATCTGTGAAACAGATCTACCATTTTCGACACACTACACTGTGATTGAAATCGCCCTACATCGTAGGTAGTAGGCTAGAATCAATGGGCGCTTAAAGTACATGTCTGGCAATGTGTGTGACAAACAAACCCCGCTTCAACTCATGCACACTTCCTGAGTCCGGCTTGAGGGTGTGGTTGCTTCTCTATCCGGTCTTATGATTGGGTACTTCGTCGGACATCAGCAGTCGAGTTTCGCCGTGGTTAAGCGTGAAGAACTCGTTTTGGGTTAACCCTTTCTTCTCAAGGGCCTCTCGCAGTCGGATGGGGGGCTCGAGGTAATACTGAGAGACAGAGAGAAGAGTAGGGAGTGAGGGAGGGACACACCCCCACAATTATAGGGTTGGAAACATTGTTCGCAACCTCGCCATGTTTGAATCCCAAGAGAATTGAGTTGTTTTACATGGAAAAAAAGCTTGATCCCTTAATCCGGAAAAACACAAAGACAGAGTTCTAGCAACAAGGATTAGTGCGAGGACAAGAATATTCTCTTTATGTACACAGAACTTTCTTCCTTTTTTCAGTGCAGTGATGAGGAAAACACATATAATATTTTACAGAACTCCTCACACGCAAGAAGGCACAAATATGTGTTTACTATTGTACATGCACGCACACACACACACACACACACACACACACACACACACACACACACACACACACACACACACACACACACACACACACACACCTCATAGGCCAGGGCAAAGGTGCCCCAGTGGATGGCGACAGAGTGTTTAGCCTGAATGTCCATGTGGATCATAACAGCCTCTTCTGGGTCCACATGCTGCCCCTTCATCACATCCCTGAATAGGGAGAAAGAACACACCCATGCCAGCGTCTGGTTAGAGCACTGGACAGGTACACAAACTGTAACCAAGAATAACTACCCTTGCTAACAATTAATCCAGACTAGGAGACAGAAAGGGGAGTTGATTTTCAATGTGTAGGTGTGTGCCTGGAATTCTACTGTCAGATAAAGAGGAATGCCAAGTGTGTGAGAGTGCACGTACCTGGGCTGGTAGGCTCCAATCGGGATGGCCGCTAGGTCGAAAGGTCCAAAGCGGCGTCCTATCTCCAGGAAAGAGGGACAGTAGCCGGTGTCACCAGCAAAGAAGAAGCGATGTTTGGGACCCAACACTGACCAGCTACCCCAGAGAGCCTGAGAAAAGGGGGGAAGGGCAAAAGAAAGGATAGGAGGGCATGCAAGGTGAGAAGACACCAAATGTAGAAAGGACCAAACCGATTTGTTTCTAAGTAGTCATGTACTTTCAGTTCTCAATTTCAACAAATGCACAACCACTGACTGACCTGGAGCTATTGTTAAGGGAATTTAAAGTGCGCATATATTTTTAGAACTATATTTTCTACCACGCATGTTACCTAAGCAACTGAATAAAGGTGATTATTTGCGTGGCCGGGCATGACCCAGTCAATGCTAGGTACAGTATGGGCATGTTCGGTATTTAGTGAGCAAAAACACCTGGTACACACATAAATAAATAAAAAAAACAAATACAAACTTGACAATAAACACAAAACCCATGTATGCAACACAACACTAACAGAGCAAAACAAAGACTGTACTTTGACACATGTACATATAGTGCATTTGTGCCAGACAATATCACACAAACATGCAAGTACACACAATATTCGTATTTTAAATACTTGATACAAAATCATAACTAGTGTAAGTCCTTGCACTCTATATAAATGTAAGCATGTATTAATTGCTGGATGTTTTATAAAAAGAGTTGTCAGTAATTTACTTTTGTACACCCATGCAATTAAAAGCATTAAAATGGAGATTGAGTGGAGTTGTACCATATTGTCATCCAGCGGAGTACGCTTGCACCAGTGCTGAGCTGGTGTACACACAAACGTGACGCCGTCGTGCCAGGGCACACAGTTCTCCTCCCACCAATCCAGCTCAATGGCGTTCTCACAGCCACTCCTCTGCAGCCAGTCCAGCAGCCCCAGCGGGGCAAACCAACGCAGCTCGGCGCCAAAACGACTGTTGAGGCTGGCCACTGTCCCAGAGTCAAGGTGGTCGTAGTGGCTGTGGCTTATGAGTACGGCATCGATGCGGGGGAGCTGGTCCACGGTGCAGGGTGGCCTTCGGAAGCGCTTGGGCCCCATGAACTGGACCGGCGAGGCCCGCTGGCTGAACATGGGGTCGGTTAGGACGGTCAGACCGTCAATCTCCACGAGGACCGAGGCGTGACCCAACCACGTCACCTTAAGACCGCTGGAACCAGGACCACCAGAGCAGGTCAGTTCTGGGTTCTTGACAAAATAGGGTTCCATAACAGGGAGTTCCCTGTCTAGGACCTGGGGTGGAAGAGATGAAGACAGATTAAGAAAAAAGAGAGCGAGAAAGACAGAGTGTGAAAAAGACACACAAACTTATTTGGCTATTGAACGATCTGTTGAACGTCTAGCTTATTTGTTCCAACCAACACTCATCGTACAATCTAGTCAACCGTCCCATATTCTGTGTGCATCTCACTATGTCATAATCAGTGTGTATGTGCACGTTTACACTGTGTATGCACCGCTGATCACCTCTTTGTTGGTAGGTACGTTACTGTGGTCCTTGTCCATAAGGAGGAAGCGTAGCAGCATTGGATAGGAAGGAAACTGCCAATTTGGCCATGGGTTGGTGAACCGGCCATGTTTGTCTCGACATGACCTTGTCACCTCTTCTTCCAGACGGTAATCCAGCCGTAACGATTGCCGCGACAACAGAGTGGGACTGCTCTCGCTAGGGCACTGCGGTTGGGCATCAGAAGGAGCACCTGATTCATAGAGTTAGATTGATTAACAAACATAAGACATAATCAAATGGATATCTTCAAGAATCTTTATAACTGATAAAAATATCCTAAAAACATAACAAAAAATTGTAAGTCTACAAACCAATGCTAATTATTTATAATAAAAGAAGCAGATTTTTTTTTAAATGAAGACGTCGTTTATGTTAACTTTGAACTCTAAAAACGCTGATACAGCAAGGGTGCTAAATAACAAATGCTTCAGGATTGGAAAATCTCCAAATACTGTCCTTTTGGTTATTTTTCTCCTATCAAAAATGTGCCACCACATGCACAGTTCAGATGTAACAATTGGAGGGAAAACCTTTCAATTCCAGACTTCAATTCAACCCATGTAGTCATAGCCTTCTGCATATTGTAGAGTTAGCTAACCCGTTTTACTAAGTCACTGGGAAGTAAAGCCTTTATACGTTACCTGTCTTCTCCATACCCTTTTTGGGTAGGCTGTCTTGGTCCTCTACTAAACCCCTCCTCTCCTCTTGAACTGTCCTTTCCGCTGAGGCTGCCATGGGTTCCTGGACACTTTTCCAACTAGACACACATGGACGTGCGCGCGCGCGCACGCACGCACACGCACACACAGATTAGAACTAAGAGAAGAAGAGGTGCCTGATCATCAGGAAATGACACATTGAATGTAGTTGCAGTTTTAAGCTCACTTAACTGTATAGGCTACTCAATCTGTGGCACTTCACTCTGGTTGCAAAACCACTCTCCTACACTTATCCAGCAATGATCCAGAAGACATTTTAGTAGGTAACCCAGCCCAAATGCTCGGTCTGTGACATGCCAAACAGTAATGACTACCATGAGTACGAGTTGGAGGATACCTCTTTGGCTCAATGGAGGATAATACAGCTAAGATTCCCAGGCAGCCAGGGACAACGGCTCAAGTCAGTCAAGTGTGACCCTTAAAAGTTTCCACTCGCAAACTCAATGGATAGCTCCCATACATAGAGCACCCAATAAAGACAATAAAATACATTTATCCGGATAGCCCATTTCCATAGCACTGGAGTTACACTGCACGCGCGCGCGCACACGCACACACCTAGAAAAAAGAGAAAAGGTGACTTATCGTGACACTTTTTCTGCTGCCTGCTCGGACAGTCTTTCATAAACCATAAACTTGAAAACATAAGGCCTAGCCCTTGTTTTGCAAACGCCGTGTATGTTCTCCTGTTCAGCCGTTAGGGCACTCTCTGCTCGCCTGGATGCCTCATTTTAAAAGTGATATCCTACAAAATAATGTCTAACAATGCTCCTTCAACATAACCTCATGTAAACAAATGAGGCAATACTACAAGGACATATTGTCAAACTGTTGTCGACCAAAATAGAAGTCTATGGAGTAGGTTATGATGTCGAATGGCTAGCTATCGTTGCCCATTAGCTTTCATTCATTACCTATTCCACAGGCACAGTGACTGACAGCCGACATAGCTACACACACAGAGGGGCGCCAACGGTAACCTGAAACTGTTAGCTAGAATAGATGAAAAGATTCCGTACCTGAAAATAAACCACTAACGCTGTCCAACCACTTGATTCAACCGTGAAGCGTCACATTACAGCCATGGTCTCTTGTCTTGTGTTGAGAGAAGGTAAACACTCATCAGCTGTGATAGGTAGCTAGCTATAGTACTACTAGCCTACTATTAAACACATTTTGGTAGATTGGCCGCAATCGCAATTTCTTAGTATGTATTCAAATTATTCTTATAGATTAAATAATTCCACAACATGTTGGTTTGGACTACCTAAATACTTAAAATTCAGACGTCAC
>CM030172.1:16934637-16956940 GCA_017639675.1 Aplochiton taeniatus | reverse complement strand
AAATTCAGACGTCACTCGAAAGTTGATAGCAGATTGAGGATTCTGATTGAATGCTGAGGATTCTGGTCCAAAGGTAGGCCTACCAACATTTTATCTTCGCTTTAAAAAATGGTTTATTTCATCCCTGAAGTACCACCGGATATACGAGAATGATTTGAGGAGTCATCTGTTTGACGCATTGACAGTATGGTTTGACGTCGGTGTAAACCCTGATCATGTGACGAGTAGGCTGGCTAAACTACTGTTCTGTCCTGCCAGAATTATCTTACTTTTCTAGTCACTAGTAGTAGTGGGTAGTTGAAAGGGCCATTACATTTGTTAGTAGCAAGTTGTCTGGAGCCAATCATTGTATCAACTCCCAAAACATGTGCGGGTGTAAGTGGAGAGTTCTAATCTAAACGAACAAATAAGAGTTAAGGGACCTTACCTTGTATGATTGCACTTTTTTACCTTGTTCCAGGGACTTGAGCAATATAGATACTTCAAATTATGGCAGCCACTTGAACAAAGTGTTGTTTTTTTAATCAGGATCAACAAAAGAGATACGAACTTTATAGGTTTACAGAAAAACCCCATTGCTTAGTTCAGTAGTCTGCCATTGCTGCTTATATAAAAAAAAATCCTGTAGCCTACTAAAGCTGTCAGGGTTGATGAAATCCAAGCCTCCGGAAGGGTTCTACTAAACGGCCATGATGGTAAGGCTCATTTGGCCATAGTTTGAGGAACACCACTGGGCTGTTCACAGGCCAATCTGTAGTCTACACAACTGCATCGGCATCCCAAACAATGTCTTATATAGGTGTGTTCACTTATAATATATATGTATATATATATACACACACACACACACACACAATATGTATATATATACATATTGACAAACGATCGTTGAGGGGGACTGAGGAGATACATGATTGTCTGGTGCCACTGCCAAGGCTTCGGAGAATGCCTATATATATAACAACCCCCAAAGCAGCAGAGCAGTTTGGACACTTTCAATAGTAATAATAGTTTACCCAGACTGGACTGGAGACGACAGCACCCATAGTTGATGGCACGTGAAATGTAAGGTAAAATAAATAGGGTATTTGTTGTTATAGAAACTTTGTATAAAGGTATACCAGGAAATTAAACTCTGTTCATAGACCAGCAATTATTTGTTTTTATCCATAGGCTATAGTCTAATTACTAGTTAAATGTGATAAATAAAATCAATACAGCTTAATAATGGATTTATGTTTTCAGTTCCAATACTTTAGCCAGATCACGTTCTTCATTATTTGTTTATTGTTATGCTCAGGCACAAAATAGGATTGGTGGCATTGCAGGCAAAAGTCTCTGCTGTAATCGGTAAGATTTTCTCTTGTCTGATTTCCTCACTTATTCTAAGAGTATAATTATGAAATGATAGGAGCAGACAATTTAGGGTTTACCAGCTTATCTGATTAGCATATTATTACTGTCAAAATGGCCTTAGCAATGAAATGGGGAAGACAATACAGCACCGGTTGCTGGCAGTAAGGCCCAACCTGCTTTAAACTTGAAATGAATTACATCTCTGTGAGCAATTGAGCTTGCTTGGCCCTAAAGTGAATCCTATCAGAAGTTCAAACCCCCACCACTGTCTAATGAAAGGCAGATTAAAGCAAACAAATAATCATATTGAATAACAATCATTCACAATTTAACCCAAGTCTGAGGGAGAGCAATTGACATATTAAAGTGTGCTGGTACTCATGAAATGATAAAGATTTCACAAAATAGAAAATACAAACATTCAGAAATGTTTTCATCAATATATACCTGTAAAAAGGACAACAAATCCATTTCAATAAACTGTATGTGCAAATATAATGCCACAGCATTCACTTAACACAGAAAATTACGTTGTTTATTTTTAACTCAGTAAATAGTGCTTTAAAATGGCTGAGAAGAAATCAGACCAAATAGGGAATATCATAAATCAATCATTCTCTCAGAAAAGACATTTGGCACTTTGATAATGGCACTGTCCTTGTTTAATCCACACTTCTTGAAATTCCTATATTATTGCAATCGGAAAAAATAAGACTACAAATATAAGCGGCCTTGTTTATGCTACCTAGTTACCGTACCATGAAAACATACTAAACATTTAGTATGGATAGCTCAAGTCAAAGTCAAACACCTAACCTTTGAGAGCGTCAGCATGGTGCTTCGCCAACTGAGCTACTAAAATGGGTTACCGTTAAATTGTCAAACCTCAGACAAATGTATGGACCAATCAAACGGTATGGATGATCTAAAAAATATATATATATAAAAAAAAATACTGCAATGCAAGAACTACTTTCTTAATTTTGTGCATTTGCTGTGCAATAGTTGCTCTTACTATACTATTGAAAGAATTTGACAATGAATTTGACCAAAACAACATCCGCCAAGATGTTTCCTGCTGGAGTTGACAGTGAAATGTATTCCGTGTCACATTGGCAGCCGTGTACTACTGTTGTGGCGTGTCCTTCGGGCTGTTCCGTCGTCCTGTGGCTGTGCCCGATGTAGGCTGGACATGGCGGCTGTGCGCCTAAGGTCGATGACTGCGTAGAGCTCTGACCGACGCCCGGGGGTCTGAGGGGGGAGGAGGGGGGCGGTGAGAGGGGGGATAAGAGTGGCAGTGGGGGTGTGCTGTCCATTGGAGTCCGAGTCCTTCTCCATCTCAACCTCGATGTAGTTCAGCTCCCCTGAGCCCATTGCTGGGGGCCTGATGTCGAAGTTGAAAACAGTAGGGGTTTTAGCACTGAGTAGTCTGGCCGAGTCTAGTCTAGCACTCAGAGGGCCAACCACATTCTCTGTATTGATGTAGTTATGAAACGGGTCTAGAGGGGGGAGGCGGGGAGGAGCTCCACGACGGTGAAGAGGATGGTGATGGTGGTAGCCATTAACAATAGTAGTCTTCAGACCCCCTACCTCTTCATCCTCCTCTTCTTCTTCGTCTTCCTCGCCTGCAGAAAAGTGGTTTTGGGTTTCCCTGACGGTTGGCAGGGGTGGCAGATTCTCATAGTTGAGCAAAGCCTTATGGCGTTGGGCGAGATTACGGGGGGAGGAGTTACTGGAGGTGTGGGAGGAGTTATTGTGGTTGTGGGAGGCGATACTAGAGTTATAGGAAGGGGCAGGGTCCAGGAGGGCGGGGAGCTGAAGGCCTGCCGTCAAAATATGATTGTGGGAGGTGCCTTTGTTTAGCTGGGGTGGTTCCCGTAGGGTAAGATGAGGTAGGTCTTTATCACTGTGGTATCCAGTATCACAGTCGCCTGAAATCAGAGAGAGACAGCTGTGTGGACCTTCTCTCCCAGTAACACCAGTTTCTTTTAAACCCCCCCCCCCCCTATCATCCACATTCACAGGTCCAGTCTCAGACCCACTCCCAGACTTTGCCTCCGTGGATCGAGATTGTGCCCCGGTCCCAATTGTAGTACCTGTCCCCTTCTCCCCTATGGGCCCAGAGCAGTCCATCTCATCAACTACTGCTCTAGAGCATGCGTCTCCGTCTCCATCTTCAGCCCCAATGCTCTTTGCTCCAGACCCCTCTACCGTGCCCTCCGCTTGGTCCTTCTGGTCCTCGAGCCTCAAGACAACTGCGGCATCTCTCTCTTCCTCCGTCGCTGCTTCCTCCCTTCTCTCCTGGGCTTGCAGCAGCTTCTGAGCAGGGGTGGGCCCCAGGACAAACTTCACTCCCATTGGCTCCAGCACCACCTGAGGCTCCCGCTCTACTGTGCTCCTGCTGTTGGAGCCTGTAGAGAGGCTGGGAGGATTAGCCTGCTGAGGTTCCAAAAGGGAGCGGTCCGGGTTGGGCTGTTCCTGACCGGCTGAAGTGTTGATGTAGATGTGGTCCTGGAAAGGAGGTGGGAAGACACCAGAGTTTAGCGTTTGTGTGTGGCTCTATTCATCCGTCTGTCTGCCTTTGTATGTGTATCTGTTTGTAGGTATGCATGTATCTATTTCTGCCTATCCTCAGGTGAATACGTGTTAGTGTCTGTCTAATAGTCTTTCTGTGTGCATTTGTATTTTGTTAGTCTTGCGCTCTTGTATTCGTATGTTTTGTTCTCTCCTGTCGCGGATTTAAGTCACTTGTGATGACTGTTAGGTGAAAAGATTAGCCCCAAGGGTTCAACCTAACTAGCAAAGGGGAACTTTGTTTGAACTCATAGGAAAAACACAGAGTAACATTCATAGTAAAGGCTAAATTACATTTTTCCCATCACACTCCTCACCATGTGCTCGTTCAGCAACGGTAATGCAGCCTCCTCTCCACAAGGTGTCCTCGTGGCGCTGTCAACTGGGGCCTGTTGACTAGAGTGAGACGGTTCCTGGCCACACCTCTCTGACAGGCCATCCGTTGACGCTACAGGTGGACCGGAGTAGCCTGGTGGAGCTGACAGGACACACACACACAGGCTGGGACCCTCGCTGGGTAACACCATTGGCAGTATGCCTTCCACATGCATTTGTTTTCATCCTGTGCTTGGTTTTCCTGTCTGTGTTGTCACCGTTGCATAGTGTGTGTTTACATTAAACACATTGACGCATATGAACTCAAGTGGTGAGCATTTGGCTGGTCAATCAGGACCAAATCCTACATAGGTGGGCTTTACCGTGTATTCGTGCTAAACATTTCTCATGTGACTGGGAAATCTAACACTTTTAGAATACTATTTTGTTAATGTTTTGTTACTGGGTTGACATCAACACATTGATAGGCTTACTGATGAGATACACCCACCCTGAATGGAGGACCCTCCACTTTGTATGTGTGTGTGTGTGTGTGTGTGTGTGTGTGTGTGTGTGTGTGTGTGTGTGTATATATATATATGTGTGCAGTACAGTGCTTTATACATGTTCTGGTTCCAATACGTGTGATAGCTCAGCGTGTGTTTTCTCACCGGTGCGGGGTGTGTGTGTAGAGTGCAGTGTGATCTCCAGTCCGCTCTCCACTATGTTGAAGCTATGGCTGAACATGATGTCCTGCAACTGGTTGAACAGCTCCTCAGCACGCAGACACTTAAAGGCAAATATACCTGCCAGGACAGACACACACACACACACACACACACACACACACACACACACACACACACACACACACACACACACACACACACACACACACAAAACCCAGAAGAGTTGACCAATGTATTGAGCGAACAGTTATATACAGTGTCATTAAGAGAATGCCACAAGAGAGGGAACGTGGAGAAAGGATTTGTATGATGGGACGGAAAACGGGACAGAGCGTGGTCTGGGTATGTGGGAGAGTGAGAGTAATGTGGTTACCATGGCCAGTCTGACAGCGCCGTCCACTCTCAAAAGAGAAGAGGTTAGAGTCATAACCGTAGCGACGTAGACAGGCATAGGGCCATATGATGTCATGGTGACGATGTGTGTGTAGCACAAGCCCCTCCTCCTCCAGCTCCATCACCCCGCTGCCTAGCTCATGCCCATCATCATCCACGTTGATCACCTAGTAAAACACACACACACACACAAACAAACACAATTGCACTTCTTCTAGTACTATCCTACTGAGCACTGATTAAAGACAATTCAATTGCTGCCAATTGAATAGTTCAAATTAACAGTTTCAACATTTCAGTTGCGACTCTCAGCCATACACAGGCCTACACAAACATACACAGAGGGAATGTACCTTAAAACGTTGCAGCTGGTTGTCAGGGATGTTAAGGTTGTCAGAGCAGCTACAAGAGCTCCCCATGACTCCCTCGCTGGTAACACTGGGGCCTGGGACAAACAAAAGAAAAGACGGAAACACGGAGAAACACACACACACACACACACACACACACACACACACACACACACACACACACACACACACACACACACACACACACACACACACACACACACACACACACACACACACACACACACAGTTACCGGGACCCACGAGAGAACGACAAGGGGGGTGAGTGAAGTGAGGTGAAAAGTAATAGCACTATTGATGCTGTTTCTGCCTGTCCTTTGATCAATAGATGTTTGCTCATCTTAACAGCCTATTTGTTTCCAACATATAATATGAAAACCTTGTGGCGCTCTTTTGAAAAGTGCTGTCCTACTGGTGGCCAGCAGAAAGCTATCTCACCTCTGCACACCCATCAAACTCTTCCGTTCGTTTCCCACTACCTAGAGGGAAATTTTGCGATCAGATCCATGTTGATACTGTTCCAATGTATCATCAAATTCTAAATCTAACAGAGACTCACCCACACACTTTACCGTGTCATCGTGGCAACACACAGTGCATCATGGTGTAATGGCCAAAACACACTTTCTGCATATATCTGGGAGAAGAAGAAAAAAGAAATAACCTTTAAGACATGGTAAAAATATCTCCTACAACAAAAACCAACCTCATCCGAATAAGACTTAATAAATACCCACAACGATTATCTGAGAAAAGGTAATGGGCCCTTATTGGGAGGTCTCTTCTTCAGATCAAGTCCAATAAGAGACAGATCCTAGAGGGGTAGAGTGAGAAAGATGATAAATGACAACTGGAGATAGGAAGGTGGAGGGGGGGGAAGAGGAGGCAGGAATGCTGGGGTAGAAGACCAACTTACTAACAGACTATAACAGTGATTGAGATTGTAATGATTTTTTCAAGATCACCCTACCCTACAAATCACAGCGCAGTCCCTTCATCCCAATTCTCTGTACTTTCACCCACTCCTCCCATTAGGCTAATATTAACAGAAATATCTGTCCACAGGAAAAATAACTGCTCCAAGCCATGTTATGGATTCACAACATTCTTCCACCAGACCAGTTGAAAATACAAGTGTTAGCAGGCTATCAAGCATTAAAGTCAAAATAAACCAAGCAAATAAGGTGTCTATTACACTACATCATGTGATTACATATTTTATTAATTCTATTGGCTTTCAATTCCTGAAAACAAAAATGTACCAATCCTATTCTATACACACTTATGTTCATGGGATGTTGTTTTGAGAAGATTGTATGTGTAAGGGTCTAGTGTCTAGGGCACTTGTACAATGTTCAGGCTGTGTTTTTTTTACTTTGCAAAGTTAACAAATTCAAATGTCTCCGAGGGTCCTATTTTTGTTTAAATGTAAAACTCAGAATTAACTTGATTTAGCTGAGGACTTGGCAAACAGGACATGTAACACCTTTAACAGTGCATGGTGAGTATGCATTGTGTGTGGGTGTGTGTCATGGTTATCATCTCATCAGGGTGTGTGGAATGTAGCCTACGGAGCAGCAGCCAGGCTGATCATCACTCACGCGTGTGTATGCATGCATGCGCGCAAACGCAAACACACACACACACAATAAGCCGTCCTTTGCTTTTCTTTCTTGTCAAAAAGACAAGTTTGGGTGAAACTTACAGACATTAATCCTTGTTATAACCTGGAATTCTAATAACCAGCCGTACAGCCCCTCTAAGTGATTTAATATGCAAGTAAGACCTGTCTTTTTTAGTAGGATTTAGAAGCCCAAGATGTTCCCATTTCCAAGGGATTCGATTTTAAGGCTGGGTTAGTTGCACAAGTCAAGCACAATGATCAATAGCAGACTACATCGCACCCAACTTTCTTTCTTTACTCCATCCTTCTTTCATCGGATTATTATGGTACATAAATAGATTAATGTTCTATAATTACGATATACCTGTTATTGGTGTGATGGGTATACAATACAATATGACACATCTACAAGTAAGTTAGGCCCAAATTTGAACGAGCCTACCTTAGAGATCTTGCCACTTGGTTCCATTCAGAATGATAAGTTCTGCAGGTGGATGAAAATATTGCTAGCTTCAAACTATGAAAAGTTCTGCAATATTGGCTTATTTATGTAGAACACACTCGCTCTGCTGTATGAAGCCACATGCCCGTTTGCATGTTTAGCTCTAACAAATATCCTATAACTACAAGGCCTCCTGTAAAACGTGCTGACATCGTGTGCCTTGTTCTAGCAGATGTCTTAAATTCACCAAATTCTCCACCAGTTGTAGTAAGCACCAGTTGCCTCAAGACAATTGAAAATTATGACTGGTCTATTAAGGTAGCAATGTATGCTAGCTAAACAATTTGAAATGAAGTTCAATATCCCAAATGTCTGCTAAAAAGTACGGATACACAAATGTTCACCTCAATTGACAGCCCCAATTTACAGGATAATTTTGACTTAATGACATGTCAAGTCATATAACTTAACTGATGGTCTGTGATGTTAAGGGGGCAGTCTACTCTGGGAGTTCCAACTGAGTCACTGCATTAAAAAGCAAGTAGTTAAATATAGTAGACTGTGAGGTTAAATATTATCAAGCATAAAGACTTAGCGAACACAAACTGCCAAGCCTGATTAAATACCAATCGGTCTCCCTCCGGCATTACTTGTCTTACTCATGGTCTGCAAGCTTGTTTGCCCGTCTCTTGACTCCTTTTTTGTGTGCTCTGTAACATGTTGCGCCTCTGACTTTTACAATGATACGAACTTCTGGCTCCCTATATTTTACAGTAAAACCTATTCCCTACCTCAAACTTCTAAGGTTGACGTTTAACACTTTAAAAATATGTATCAATTATTATGTATGTGCTTCGTACACTTCATATGTACTTGTAATTCGCATCTTCACCCAATTAAGTTAAAAACTGAATGTTGCGTGTCCCAAATTAACGTAAACTGAGAAACTTAATGGCTATACTAGTACTACTGCCAGCAGTGCTGCGCTCTGGTACGCTACACAACCTGATGGGGCTAGCTAAATTAGCTTGCGTTAGCTGAGTTAACAGTAAAAGAAGCACCAACACGCCTAGTATCTTTATTGAGCCTGAACTTCCAACACTTATTTTAACTCTTGCGTAAGTGCTATTTTCACATGTATTGATTTCCCTTGCGTCAACAGTCAGTCAGCTTAGAAAGCTGGCTTGAAGTTATTTGACTACGCTAACTAGCTAGCCACGCAAATCACATTGATCGGTTGAATTGCGTTAGCTGGCTCAATCAGCGCTAATATTGGCTAACTCAGCGTTGTTATGCAAACATCTTCATCTACTGACCGAGGGACTTCGGTTCAAATTAATTTACGTTAATACTCACCAAGGCAAACGTCAAGTAGCGTTATCAACCGTAACCCCAGATCCAGTGTTTTGAGGACTGTCACTTGTCGACTACGTTAGCCTATTTCCTTCTTGTTTTTTTTTTCTGCACTTTCGCTCAGATTTCTTACTCCTTAGTCAAATTCCAGTCGCACCTAGAGTGTAGTACTACCAGTAGTAGTGGTGGTGTGAGTGGGTGTCTTGGTGCCTGCTCGCCTAAGAGAGACTCGCGGATGAGTGCGACACCTGCCGTGCAGCATAAAGCCTAGCTAAAATACATTGTAATAAGTCAAACATCCAAAATATATGAAAATATGTTTCTTTACATAAGAAATCGTCCAGATGAATGAATACATCAAACGAACTAAATGATAGATGTTCTCTGTTAGCTTCATTATTTTGTCTGGCACGGGGAAAAGAAAAACATTTGGTGCACTTCAACATACATTCACTTTATATAAAACCTTAGAAACAAAAACAGAGCTATTCACATTCAGAACAATCTTGAATTTTTTTTTGTTATTACAGTAAATAAGTTTAGGCAAGTTTAGAGTTACCAATGTAAAACATGATTAAAGGTGCTGGCAATGTTGCTGTGTTTTGTTGTTGTTCCACTTAAATCCCTATCTGTGTTTCAGTGGTCTTTGTGGTCCTCTTCCTCCAGTTTACGAATCTCTGTCTTCAGATGGTTGATGGTTTCTCTGCTCGATTTTAGTCGGTCCTTTAGCTCAGTAATCTCCTGACTTGTCCTCTTTTTTGCCGCCTCCAATTTCTCCCTGGTCCGCAGTTCCAGCTCTGCAACTGTAACAAACACACAAAGACGTTAAGAAAGGCACACTGAGTCAGACAGAGGCATGACTCGCATGAACAGGAAGAAATACAAGCACGATACATTGTAGGAATACTGTGACCCCAATGGGTATGTATTATGTGATACTACTTGCACTTTTTGTTGTGTGTTTGTAGCCACCAGATGTGTGTTACGTGAAAGTATTAAGACTATCTTGTGTGTGCGCAGCCCCCGTGTGCGTGTGTGTATGGGTCATACACTCAGTTTCATGTTTGTAGGCCCCCAGTGTAAGCTGTCTGGTAGTGGTCAGCAGCTGCTGCATCATGGCTGTCGGGTCCTGGAAGATCTAAGGAGACGACAACACTGGATTAACCTAACCACCCTTTACTCTCTTACACATACACACACGAATGAGTCGTTAAAGACAGACAGCAAATAGCAATAGTATGTATATCCTTAGTTTTTTAAGGCTTTTTTTTTTCTTTTTTTTAAGTTGCAGCAGAATCTTGTAAAACGGTCACCATTTCATCATAGAACTCGGAAACAACTGTTTTTTTGGGCATAGCGCTGGAATCTGACTGGAAAAGCTTCAGCAGGTGATAAAGAGTCACCTGCAAAAAAAAACAGAAAACAGAGGGATGAGGTTTATTAAAAACAGGCAAATAAACTCACAGCTAAAACAGGGAACCATAAATAAAAATGATTAGTGTGTGTGTGACTGGAAGGAATTATGAAAGGCAAAATAATGGTGTGTGTGAAAGTAACGCCACTCACTGGTCTTTCATTGGGGTCAATGAAAAAGATCTTAATGATGATCTCAAATTCGCCCCAGCCTGTCTCTGTGATCTCATAAGGTGGTTTAGTCACAACTGGAACAGAGAAGTAATGTCAAATAAACAAACACACAGTATATGTGCATACAGTCATTGAGAAGTGCTGAACTGACATCAACTGACCTCTTAAGGGGTTAGCGTAGCTTTCATGCAGTTTGAACTGTATCTTTTTGACGTATGCCGACATATCCTGGAACACAACAACGTGTTTATCCGTACTTCACGGTCTTCTCATCTTTGATATCACAATATCATTTTGAGAAAGGGTAACACATACCTCGTTTCTGTAAGGCTTGACATAAACAGACCACTGGTGTGTGTGACCATCCTCTTCTCTCTTCTTGCCAAAATACCGGGCAACGTTCCCGAAGACGATAGGCTTCACGATTGTAACACCCTGAAAGTAGATGTTGAAAAGACATTTCAAAAGCAACACATAACTTCTAATTGGTATTTTATTTATGTTGCGTTTGGCGACACACCATACTATTAGAATATTCAAAAACACAAGCTCGCGTTATAAGTTAATTTATATAAAAGCAGTTGTCAGTAGCTAGCTGACCGTTTGTTACCGGCTGCACCAGACAGTAGCCCACCGGGCCTTACGTCGACTAATGATGAATTGAGTCTGCCGCCTACCTTCACACGTCCCCCGGAATCTGGACCAAATTCAGCCATTCTTTTGAACATAGTATAGAACGTATAATATGTTATCAAGCCCTTATTTATCTCAGCAGGGCTTTTAATTTGCCGTTTCCTCGTTTAAAATGTGATAGTCTTGCCATCAAAGCGAATAAAGTAGCATTTAAAATACGATCTGTAACTCAATTGTGGCCAGTAACTGAACAAGTGAGCGGAAGTCAACCGAGTTACATCGCAATCGTTCGCTGAAACAGTCACTTAAGAATGGTTCCATGTGAACGGGAGTACACAACTGTCACGCTAGTATTTGTTCAAGCTTTGTATTGGCCTACACATATAATTACATATTTATATTTAACCATTAAATATCACTGAAGCAAATTATTAATTTATGCGGATTTTGGTTTAAGGAATTAGGGAAAATATTTGTATCCACTATACCCCGAGCAAAACAAGCTTTAAGCGCTTTATCAAGTCTAGGGCCTTATCAACTATTACGTCGCTGTCCAACGTGTACGGTGAATATGAATTAATGGTAGCAGGCGAATCAATGACCATTACAAAAGATGCAACAGTCGTTGTTGTCCAATCGTGTTTATTTATTATATTTAACAGCAGGTTATGCCTATACGGTTTTTAATAATCATTTCCCGACAAGTGATAACTTACCTGACTCTAATCTGAACTTTCATTTTCTGTCCAAGGTGAAGTTAAAAAAAACATTTAGTCATTAAAGTTACCATTTTCATATAACAAACACTTTTAAAATTAAATTATTTTTTTTGTATGACGCTTTTAATTACAACTATTGAAAGTCAATAACGTTAAAAAGCAAGTATTGTCCATAATTAAAAAAAAAGTGTGGCTATCTTCTGCAATTTCCTATTTTAGGCTGTGGGGTCAACGTTACTCAAGCCGATAGTAGTTGCCTTCTAGACTACCCGAGACCACATGCGTCTTTAGCTAACGCAGCAGATGAGCCATCCCATCCAGTCGTCAGATAAACGCTCCTCAGTAGACGGCTTGAATTAAACACTTACCTTCTGCGCTGTAAAATAGAATCAGAACAATGCAGGGAAAGGAACATCCTTCACCAATCTGAAATCACAGGAGCTTTCTTTCAAGCCAAGTGTGGCTAAATGTAGACTTAAAGCCCACGTGGAACTATACAAAAAATAGCAGAAATCAGCCTGGAACAAAACATGCATACTATTATTTGTTAGTGTTGTTTGTTTTGTTTTTAAATTTCTTGCAAGAGTAGAGCTATGTTAACAAGGGTTGAACGAAAAGCAATTGCATACAAATAGGTTTTGCCTTAGATTAAGGCATCAAATACATTAACATTATATCCTTACTTTGTTTTAAAATGTATATCATTATCGCTAGATATAGCCACATCACTGAAGTGCAGAGCATTTTCAAAAAAGGAAAGATCTAACTTTGAAACCTTGTAATGTTCGGCACTAATAATAATTTAAAAAAAAAACTGAAGTTACAGCTGGAGAGATTTATTCCAACAGGGGAAAAATGTTTCAGAGAAAAGGCCTGATTCCTTACCTATAGTGGGTCGATATCCAACCAGTAACTAAACACAAACGCAGTCATTGAATAAGCCAATGTACAAAACATTTTTTCTTTCAAATTTTAAATCCATAATTTGTCCAAAACCTTTACCTTGAAATGTTTTTTTTACATACAGAAAGAATACCATCTTTCCAGTGGTGTAAATGATCTACCACAAAACATTGTGCACACCTGAAAAGGTGCCAATGTCCCTTTACAATGCATAAAGAAATCTTACTTTGAATATCAAAGAACGCTAACTTCATTCTCAGTCCTAAGTTCAACGTTCTTAATACAAGAACCGATACTACAGGACAGTCAAACATAAGCTTTCAAGCCATAATGGATTTTTTAAGTTGTAAACAGTGGCAGTCCAAATAAATTGTGTGGCTAACCATTTACCTATAAGTTAAAGTCCAACTGTTCAAGCAGGAAGTCAAATCTTAAACATTGTAGATGCAACTTCAAGAGCAGAATAACAAATGAATACCTAAGAGTGATTAGACCAACTTCTCAACAGCCCAATTATACAAGACCTTGTGCATAATAATGATATAAACCCTGATTGCCAAGTGCATATATACTGTGTAAATATGCAGTGCAAATATGTAGAATTAAAAGGCTTCAACAAATAGATTATCAACATTAAAAACAGGTATACACCATTTAGTGTCAATCACTGAACGCAGGTTAAATTGAAAGACTGGATCCAAAACCACTGTAAATTCAGGGGATGTGGCACAACCTAATTAAAAGTACTTAATTCATATATGAAAGGGTTTTCACATCTCCCAAGTTTCCCAGTTGTCTTGAATGCTCCACAATCTACATTTCAAATAGAACGAGTCCAGCGCATTGAGTGATAATCACAAAACCAAAACGTAATAGTTGGGGCTTGGAAGAATCCTTGATTGGTCATATCTGCACTTCGTAAAGATAAAAGAACTCAAGCTCTTCAACTATTATCTAGCATCAACATAAAGCGTATCAGTAACTTAAGTTAAAAACTGACGTTTCAAAAGATGAAAACCCCACAATACACACCAGCTCTAGGACTGCAAGTAACGCCAGGTTTGAACACATCCAAGTGGTATATTGAATAAGATACGAATACTTAAAAATTACTTATTTTGTGCAACCATTACGTCACCCACTACATTATTTGAGTGAAGGTGACGTGAGGGATTATATATGCCATTAAGATTTGATTTAAAATTGGCAAAAAATGACTGCTATATATATAATTTAAATTCTTAAACTAAATTCCAACACTAGATTAGGATTTAAAACATTTTACTTTACAAAGGCATTCGGAATGTTGCTGTTTTTTCAACAGGCTAAAAAATAAAAACAAAAACAAAAAATAAGAACAGACAGATGACTTTTGGGTATGCTCGTGGCACTTAAGCAACTGGCCAAAACTCGAACATAAAACCCACAATTACCAGCAATGACAATTTAGACTGCATACAATGATAACATTGCCCAATTAGGTTTGAATTTGGCACAAATGGAATTTAAGAAATGTACAAATACTAATGTGATGATTTTGCATTAAAAAAACCAAACTAATGATTGACTTAAGCAAGTAACATTACCCTGGTCAATGGTATTAATTTGGTAGTCAACAATACGGCAACATAAAAACAGCTAGCAGCTTACTAGTTCAGCTACGATAACTACTCGGGTAACAATCAGTAGGAAAAAATGCACCAATAGGTACACATTTTATGTCGATGATAATTATTATGAGAACCTCCAGGAGCATAAAGTGTGAACCCCAGTAAACAGTTTATTACAACACAATCTAGTTTAATCATCAAAAGCATCAGAAACATTTACAAACATTATGCTAACTTGAAAAATAGGGGACACAGGCAGGAAATAAAATAAAAGGAAAAGTAGCCAGACGTTTTCTAAAAACAACAATACTAAGCTGACAAATGTACACATTATAGAATGTCAAAAATATGTTTGTTTTTTTACGTCTGAATGTAGTTCTTTTTGGATAGAGCAGGCAATTAAACATTTATATTTACTTCAGAAAGTAGAACCTCTTCACACAAGTAATTACTTTTCTCATGTCAAATAAAACGGTTAAAATAAAAAAAGAGCCGTCTTCACGAGTTTTCTCTTTAGTTACCATGAGTATAGAAGCTTACAGAACTACAGCCAAACAGGTGGGGGGCTGCCCATCGTCTGGCTCTAGACAGACCGACATAGTGCAGGAGGAGGGTGAAGGAGAGAAGATGGAGCTCCTGTTGAGTAGGCTTGCAGAAGGTTGAGCTGGCTGATGTTTACACTGAAATCCTTCCTCCTTGTCCTCATTCCTCCATAAGCTGAAAAGGTGTCAAAACGGAGGGTGGAATTTGGTTTGGGGCAGCCCAACAGTGGATTTTTCTTTTGTACATCATTAGCACTAAGCTACAATCACAAAGTGACACAAACAAGTCATGCAGGTACTGAAACTGACAGCTCTAGTCAGAGTACATTTGAAAGAGTTCTATGGATGGCCAAATCATGGGACAGTTCACCTTTGTATCAATGCCTAGTAGTTTTGCATTTGTTTAGACTTTTCTTTCATACTTGTATTTCCCTTAACAAGGGCTTTGAGTGGAACTTCACTCCTCCAAATCTCACAGAACTAGAGTTTTAAAGACACTGCAAAGTAAAAACTTGCCCAAATTCATTCAAGTCATTTTGAAATTTTAAACTCACACATTGGCTCCAAGAACCTATTTTAAATGTATGTGAGAAATGCTTTGACTAGCATAGATAAGAATTCAGATTTAAATGTCTCCATTATGAGCCCTTTTTCGATCAGCTACCAAGCTAGCTATCAGTTGGGTCAGTTCCAAAGTTTGAATGAGTGAGGTTCCATTAGATTTTCTGGAGAGCCATTTGATTTTGTTGTATGCCAGTCCTTAAATTCGGCATGTGGCTTAAATAGCCTAATTAGCTTTAAATAAATATAGCTACCATTGGCAGGTTTAGTCATAATGACTTACAAATGACTACCATTTCATATAAACAAACATATTACCTTTTAAACGGCAGAAAAAATTGTGATTTCAATTTAGAGGAGATGAAAAGGACAAACTAAGTATTCAATTATTTCCTTGTTAAAAATCCTCCTTCGCTATTAATTATAGTTCTAATAAGGCTATTAAGAGTAGGATTAGTTTGGTTTAGGGCAAAATGACATAACACAGGACTGGAGTAAATGAAACTAGGAGGAGCTTTACAACACTGATTAAGAACTATGAAGGGAGTGTGAGTAAGGCTAGGAACACTTTAAACTAATACTTTGAATAAGACAATATATATTTATATATATATATATATAAACAATATGCATGCACAATTAAAGAGAGCAATCGGTGACAGTACAGTCAAAATATACATTTCTCCAATCCAATGTAAAACCAGGTTTAACTGCTTTTTAGAGGAGAATTAATTTTAGACCTCTACAACCTCATAAAATGCTACAGGTTAAGCAAGTGGGTAATTAAACAAAACGTGTTCCATGAGCCTTCTCGGGCCACACCATCACCTTTTATGCTAGGTTGCGGGTTACACTAGAGGTCAGAACAGCCAGAAATCTATTAACAATTTTAAAAGGAGTAGAGCTGGAACTACCATTGTATTCTGTCAGTTAGCAAAAAATACACAGGCAGTTTTCTGACATTCTAACTAGGCCCAGCTTACAAAGGAAGGACAGGAATGATCACAAGGAATGTCTGCTAGTGGCCATTCCAAACTTTTCAGTAATATCAATTTTAAGTCGTTTATTTTAAATCAATCAATTCACAACTAGCCTGATTTCACATTGTGTAGGAGTCGTGCTAATCTTAACCCATCGTGTACTTGAACACAGGATATGCAGCCATTGAATCATTATCAATAAGTTATATCTCCGTATCAACAAAACAAGAGAAAAAGGTATGGTGAAAACCACAACCAGGCTCAAACCGTACAAACATTTGTTTAAGATACTTGACTAGAAGATGAGATTCAGCTCTCTTGGAGAATTGGAACCAATTCATATTTCCCAAAAAAGTTCTCAAATTTGCTGCTACAGAAGAACATTACATATTTTGAAAGCAGCCATTTATCTATGTGCAATGGGCACATTGTTTAATGCATAATACAATTTGCGAATAATTTATCTTGAATGGCAGAAATTGCCAAATTGGGAATAAATCTCTGGCCAAGTATCAAAAAGAATTTGAATCTTGTGTTTGAACCTGGAAAGAACTTGGGCAAGAAATGTGTTTAATTGTGTCAGGGTCACCAGCACTGCTCTCGATAGAAACCTATAGACCGGAAAGATAGCTAGTCATTTCTGTTGAGTAAGCATACACTCGCCCACATAGCTATACGGGTAAACAAAACCATGTTAAAACATCTTTGGAGACAACACAATGGCATAGGTAGTCAGCAACAGTTTTTCAAAGTTCATGAGCAAAGAAGAGATAATTGAGTCTTATATTTGGGCAGAAAGAGAATAAATTAGCCCCAATCATGGGGTACAGTAGATAATTTGCCAAACTTAAAATAGAAATGCCACTCCACAAGACCAAAAGCAGCACACAAACCTCCCTTCAATTGGTATTTTACCACTTTTAAAAGACAACGGGTAGCCTTCTACCAGGGCTAATATCAGCAAGTGTCGTTCTGCCCCTATACAGACAGATTACAAGAGAAGGCACCCACTCAACCAACTATAACATATCACCAAATTAATGTGTAAAGCAGGAATGTCATTTCACAATGTGTTCAATTTTGAAACTATCAATTTTACAAATTGATTCGGTAGGTATTGTATAAATAACGTATTTTGTTCATTTAGCAAAAAATGACATATTTGGAAATATTTTAATCCAGAAAATAGGTCAGTTAACCGAGCCGTAACAACCACTAGTTTTTCATTTGAAGCATTTGCACCCAAAGTAACATAGTAGTCAAGATTACTAGAACCCAAATGTCCATTTAAAAATATAGATTATCAATTACTTACACAAAAAAAACTAGTAAGTATTCACCAAATACAATTATAATGGCAAGAAACTTTTAGATCCTTTCGGACACCCAAATCAGAAACTGTAATGAAATCTGAGTCCATTTCTTTTCATATTTTTTTTGGTAGAAGAACTCGATGTCCACAACTACATGACACACTTCTTAGAACGTAACTCAAATGCATTCCAAAACAGGTGCAAACTAGTCCCCATTGACAAGAACCAGTAATGTTGACGATTTGATGAAAATATGAAAATGCATGTCATGCTGTGAAGGACCTTTGTCCATGTGCATTACCACTACAAATGTACAATGACTGAACTGAATAATATCAAGGAGTTACCCTTGGAGTAGAAATCAAGCCAGCCATAATAAGTCTAAAAACGGCTAGAACCTATGAGCTACAACATAACAAACAAATAACATAGATAATCAAACCGAGAACACAAAATGTTACAACCAAATAATATAAAAGGTCATGCATGTGTGTGTGTCAGTTTTGAAGATCTGTAATATCTTACTTGACAACGTTCTGGTAAGATGTTGGACAGGGGGACTAAGATGTAGACTAAATACAAACCCCATTCACAATACTATTATTGGATAGATTCCATTCTTAAAATTCCTAATTATAGTACAGACAATAATACAAACCATTTATGCAAACGGGAAATGCCTTGGTTGGAGGTATGCAAGTAATAACTTCAGCATAATGCTGGACCAATACAACAAGTGAAGATGCAAAAACATCACATTAACACTGATTTCAGTTGGGACTTTAGCGCATAAAATAATGTAACCGTTTCTATAATCAATTAATAAAAATTTTCAACATGAAGTCTATTTGAATTATATTTCTACGAGAAAACATGACAACTTTTCCACAACACTACCAATTTTCATCATAAGCCACATTTCTGGTTGAGACAGTATTTTTTTCAATAACCCAATTTTTCGTAAATATATTTCATATTATTCTGGTTTTACATTTAATTTCTGAATTACTTGATGCTTTTTGCATTTTTTAGAAGCATTTCAATGCATTGCTACTTATGCTGGGCCTCATTTTTAATCTTATGGCTAATGCATTAAACACCAAATCGAGGAAATTAGGCTGTTTTACGCATCAATTTAGCATAAAAAATAACTGCTATAACTCATCTAAAGTATTAAATGCCGCACATCAACAGAAAAACTTTAAGTCAAATTCTGTCATAGGCGTCTAGAACTTACAACGAAACCCTATGAGGCGGTTCAGTATTTTTTAGAACTAGTAAGTTTTAAAAGGTATTGGCAAGTACATCTTCACAGAAATCACAATGACAATCTTTTTGGATATTGACAGTGGATAACTGCCGCATGGTACACCAATAATTACCTTCAAGGCGCATTTGACAAACCCAAATAACCAAAAGTCAAACATACAACATAGTATAGACACAAAATCTCTCAATAGTCAACATATAACATTTTGTTTTTCAACCTCATTAAAAGTAACAAACATACTTGTATGTTCTCCATTACCATTAAAACCTAAGCTAAATTTCAGTCAAAACATTTTAGACAGACCAGTAGCTGACAGACAGAAAATCAGACAGATGACCACAAATCAGAAGCTATCTTACCTGAAACCTACCTCGGGCTGGCTGGAGGCTCCATTTCAAATGGATTTCTTTGAGTCCTTATGTCCCCTTTCCCTGTGTCCTCCCCCTATGGTGCAGGTCAATGAAAGGTGGCAAGGAAGTACTCTCTCTATTATTTTTTTTTTTATTATTATTATTATTATTTTTTTTCCTTCTTCTTCCCCCCCATGACCTTGTACAACACGCTTTGGAGGAGACAATCAAGGAGAGGAAACATAACGAGTACAGAAACGATTTGATAATGAAACCCCCGCTCGGTCCACTGTCTCCTTCAGTAACCCAGCGGCTGCCTAGCCTGCTCTGCAGGCCTGCGACTGGCTCTGAGGAGGGAACAGTAAAGAAACAGGGGCAAAAGACGAGAAACAAACTTGTGGTTCATACACACCTTGCCCTCAGCGATGCCGATATTCCCTTTCTCTGTCGCGGTCCCGTTCTCGGTCCCGGTCCCTCTCGCGGTGACGCTCACGCTCCCGGCTGCGTTCGCGGTAGTAGTCCTCGTGCCGGTCACGGCTACGGGACTTGTGACGGCGGCTCTTCTCTCGGGAACGGCTGTGGTCGCGCTCCCTCGACCGCTCTCGTCTAGAAGGGACAGGACAGGACCTAAGTGTGTCGATCAGGGCTGGAGGTTAGTGGGGCCTGGGGGGCAAATCTGCCCGCAAGGCAACGCCCCCCAAAAACAATTGGGTTAGCTGTAGCTATTCAAACCAAACCTATTTTCAAAGGGAACAACTCCCCCAAGTCCCACCTGAACCAGGGGACTGGTGTTGCTTCATGTTCTTGATTGGTCCGCTGCTGATTTGATTAACTGTGTATGCCATGCTGATGGAAAATCTCAGCTAATCTTAACTGAAAACAATTGTGTCGAAAATAAAGTGTGTCTGTTTTGGATAGTGTGTGATTTTTGTTACCTGGAGACTGAGCCATAGGACTTGGACTCAATGCCGTGCAGACAGTCTTGTAAGGAGCTGATTAGGACTTTGCAGCGGTCATCTGCCGACACCTTGGACTGCTTGATCAGAGATATGGCTGTCACCAGTGTCTCAATGGCACTGCCGTAGTCCGCTGAAAGAGACAAACAGGGAGATTAGCATAATGTTTCTTTTTAAATTAATTTGGAAGGGTTCAAATATGTCTCATATCTTTTTCTTGATGCTCATTGACCACTATTATGGGAACACTATGGGTTCTTGTTAGCTGCCCCCATAGCCGAACCAGTAAAGTTATTTTCTGTGAGTCCCGAGGACAACTCTGCTAAAGTCAATGTCATAACAGGCCGTACAGTGGATAAGCCTTTCATGCCTAAGGCGATGGCTGGAACTCACTCTTGGTTAATATCGATTGATACATTTGCAATCCGAGTCAAAGTTCTGCACAACATATTTCAGGAACTGGTGGAAGCAGGGTTTGGTAGGAACAGAAAAACAGTCAGTAGGTGTATTGGTGCACGTGTATGTGAGCGCGCACCAGGGTTACCTGCGCTGGCGTCCGACACCGCTCTCGAGATGGCGCTGGAGGAGATGGCTCTGTTTCTGTTCATGATCTCCTCAAATTCTGCCTCACTCAGTGGTGTTCGAGACGCCTCCATCTCCCTAAACGAAGCAGAGGCTTAAGGTCAGGGTCAACTTCAAGGCTCAGATGATGTTCCATGAGCACATCCTGCTTTTAATCACTCTTCAAAGATCCAGATTATACTGAAGGTTCTGTTACGACATTCTACCAGATTCCGCTAAAAACAGAGCAGATAACTATCCAACTAGAGCACACGTTTTTGTAGACAAAAGCTCTGAGCTCCATTCAGGTAGTCTAACCAAATTTGACATAGAAGTCAATACAGTCACACGCAAAAAAAACTTATAACAGGGCTAAAAATTACGCAACTGACAACAAGCACATCGACTAGCTAACACTGTTGGCTTGCCCTTCCTGCCACTACATCAGTCACTAGCACATGCACAGACCAATGCTACACTGACTGAGAAAGAAGGAGTGCAATAGCAGATGGAAAGATTGTTAGAGGTGTGGTAAGAGAAACTGGGGAAAAAAGGAAGGTGGGAGACAAAAAGGAAACTGGGTAGTAGGACTAAGGTGTCTGGCAGTACTGCATTAGGGGTGGGGCACTGATATTAAGGGTGATTCATTTAGGCTTAAGGAAGTTAGCAGTAAGCCGGTGAGTCCACCAACCCAGGATCACTGAGCACCAAGCTCTGGCCGCCATGTTTGTGATCAACCACGCCCTCGTTAGTCCAGAGGTCACGCAGGGGGTCAAAGTTCAGCAGGGGACGAGGAGGAGGGGGGTTACTGGAGGGAGGAGAGGAGGAAGGAGGAAGAGGAGAAGGGGAAGTTCAGGCTGGACAGAGAACCTGTAAACCTACACAAAAGGCATGCACGCATGCACACACACACACACACACACACACACACACACACACACACACACCCTTCTTAACTCTTACGTCACCAGCAAAAGACTAATCCCCAAGCTACGATCTTATTGACCAGAGAAGCTCATGTTCTAACAATGACAAGCATCAACTGGGTATTCACCTTCCTCCTGGTCCATACTCCCCGCGGTCATACGGCGGCGGCCGTCCATACGGGTCGTTGGGTCCTGGCGGGCCACTACGCTCCGAGGGCGGCATGTTGTTGTTTCCGGGCGGCGGGAAGAAGGCAGGGTTAACATGTGGGGCAGGG
>CM030172.1:16871128-16934437 GCA_017639675.1 Aplochiton taeniatus | reverse complement strand
CAGGGGGCGGGCCTCCTGGAGGGGGACCAGGCATGTGAGGAGGGGGAGCAAGAGCCATGGGGGGACCGATAGGACCTGGGGGCCGAGGAGGGAAAGGTCCAGGGGGTGGGGGGCCTTGCTGGGGTGGTGGTGGTCCAGGAGGGGGGCCATAGCCAGGAGGAGGGGGGCCAGGAGGGAGGGGACCCATGGGGGGCTGACCAAACTGACCAGGGAACATGACTGGGGGAGGGGGGCGGTCTCCACGGTTGGGGGGACCAGAGAGAGGAGGGGGGAGGCCCTGCCCCGGGGGAGGTGGGCCTGGAGGCCCCAGTGGTCCTGGGGGACCAGGAGGGGGACCTCGTGGAGGGCCCTGCATTCCACCTAGAAAACACACATCACTCTGTTTAGTAGCAGATCTTCATTCGCTTAACTGACAACCGCACCCCATATCACAATAGAATTGTTGAATTTGGACTTTTTCTTTAGAAAACACTATTTTAGTATTTCAGCCGTGGGATTCTAACAGGAATTTCCTATTGTACGTTTCCGCCAGTCTTTCAAAGTAATTTGAAAGCAATCATCATTAACAGGACCAATTATTATAATTTTCTTTTTTAAAGAAACAAAGCGCGCGCACACACACACACACACACACACACACACACACACACACACACACACACACACACACACACACACACTTTTTCTACTTCCATTAATCGAATTTATGTCACATATCACCTCTACCAGAAATGACCACAACAGTTTTGTTGAGTGGAGTAGAGGCCAATATGCTATACATTTATTCTTAAACGACAACAAGTAGAGGTGCTTCTTCACCTCTGGGTCGCCAGTTCCCGTCTCTACCCGGCGGGAAGCAATTGAAATTCATATCCATTAGGTGACCATCCTGGTGCCTAATAAGATCTGGTGGCCTCATCCCCGCGCCTAGGGGGCAAAAAAAGACCAATCACAACCCGTGTTCGACAACCCAAACAGCCAATCATTGCCCAGCAAGACAGGGCTCCAACCAATAGTGGGTAGAATATAGATTGCAGGCCCAATTGTTATACAACATTATTGGTGTATGCATTGGTAACAAACTACTTTGTGGAGAGAACTTTAGAACCTTAACAACTTGTTGCCAATCGCTGGCCAACAGCAAAGGACTACAGCCAAAGGCAGAATTTTAATGGGGGAAGGCAAACAGAGGGGAAAGAGAGGGGTGCAGAGAGGGCAAGCTGGTTGGAATTGTTATTGTAGCCCTCTGAAAGCATAGCAGCCCAAGTATTGGAGTTATGTAGTAAGCAGGGAGTAGCAATAGCAGTTAAAGGGGTGTTATTGGAGCAGTATCTTAGGAATTCTTTGTTTATTATTTGATGGGCCTAAACCAGAAATGCTGAGAAAATGAAGTGCAGTCCAGCCGGGGAGAGACGGGAGGGGTGGCAGAAACCCTCCAATTCTACAAACACAAACACCATCACATACAAACAAACACACACACACACACACACACACACACACACACACACACACACACACACACACACACACACACACACACACACACACACAAAATAACCCACAAACAAACGCTCACACGCAGACTATAAGAGTGCAGTCTTAACATCATGCATTGTACTTGAAAGAGTGGTTGCACAAGGGATTTATATTTGTCTTAAAGATTGTCAACTTGCCCACTTTCTCTTTGCAATTACACTATTCTTTGCAGCCAGAAAACATCCGCTATTTTACATCATCAAGCATTAGTTGTCTCATTTTAGAATTGTCAAGGGGGTAAATATTTGTGACCTGGGTCAGAATATCTAAGGCTTTTCATAACAGTAATAGGCTCACTTAAGATTTTCTTTAAAATCCTTCCATTTCAATGTAATTTATTCATATCCTTCCGAGCTAAAAACTATTCGGAAAGTCAAGGAAAAGTAACTAGTAATATAAAATAAATGATTATTACCGATCAAACTGAGCATACAATTTTGCAATGCTCTACATAGTGAAGGATCAGTATGGCCTGCGTGATTTGACATGACTTACCAGGAAAGTGTGGTGGGGGACCACCAGGGCCAATGGGCCCGGGAAAGCGGTCTCCTCCTGGACCTGGAGGACCGGGGAACCTGCCTCGGCCCCGTCCCATTGGGAAACCTCCGCGTGGGCCGATACCAGGAGGGCCGGCCTTGCCCTCACCGGACATCTGTCCGCCCTGTGTACCTGGACATGAGGTGGGGAAAAAGGGCAAGCAGCACTGTTAAATCCCCCGTTTAGGCCATCCAGTTGTCTGCTACTTCTTTTTTTATATACTTATTTTTACACTATGAAATGATCTTGGCCCATTTACTAGTTCAAATAAAGTCCTGTCAGTTTTTGCGATTTCACCCATTTTTCCAACACATTTAACATTTAAGATGTTAAAATCAGCAAGTTCTTGGTTGGGTTACATTAAGCTTATTTTTCAGCATGTTTCTCTGTGCACCAACAATTCAAACGAATACACCTCAATCTGAACGTTGATAAAACATTCATTCTGGTCTATTCTGCCTACCCACCTCTAAGTGTGGATGCACGCAGTTTCACCTACTTTTCCTAGACTGCATCTCAAACTGGCTAAGTGACTGTTTGTTGCAGGGTGTTACAATGGGGTTCTGGCCGTGCAGCTCACGCTTCGAAAGCAAGTCCATCAGCTTCCGGGAGGACGCATCCGAACCCACACACACTAGGGCAAACCTGCAACACACACATCGTTAGAAGAATTCCAGATCCATGAAAGGCAAAGGTATTCATGCTGGAAAATGAAATGGGGAGGGGGAAAAAGAAGAAAAAAAAAACTAAATCCTCCTATTTATGATATAGGATAATATTTCTCTTAACTTCTCTATTTGGAAACAACACAGACTGGTGGTGAAACAAATATTAGCTAACATATCAGATAAAAAAGGGGAGTCAACTCAGCAAAGCATATAAAGAGGGTTATTATTAAGGATTCAAAATCTAGAGAAAGAATATAGTTGTATGGATAACTCAAGTGCTCAATTAGTGCCTTTTGAATTAAAATCACACACACAATAGAGGGTTTGAGTTAAGGGGTACACTGCAATGCCTTAATATCCCCCTTTGTGTATTTTTGCTGAAGGTATAAGGCTGGTGCATCTCGCACACTCTAAAATAACATTAAAGAACTGTCAACTTTAAAAAAGCTGGGTTTGTTACTTTGCAATATTTCTCACATACATGCGCCCACGCAGACGTAACTTACCCTTTGGACTGTCCATTTGCTCTGTTCTCAAAAAACTTGATCTCAATTACATCACTGATGCCTATTGATCTGATGGCATCTGTTAAGTCTTCGTCTGTTGTCCACTGAAAGGGAAATCACAATTATCATTGTCTTTCAGATACGGGCTTGCTTTTACATTCAGGAAAAGTGCTTTTGCAATAAAAAGATCACACAACACTCAAGCACCCCAAGCAACAAACATTAACCGAGTGGTATTTAACACATATGACATTGCCAAATATTTATACATATTTCCCAAATTAAGTCTATAATTAAACAAAGTGATGTCCATTCACTGCTTTGAATTACAAATATGAACCAAATGTACAACCATGTTTGGATAACCATAAGCATAAATATGCCCGGTGTATGAATATATTTAATATCTAATTAATGCAGTTTGCCATCCAACCTTATGCATAACTTGTATTTACAGCAGAATTAAAGTTTCCTGACACGGTGAAGGTAGTTTATATGGCGCAGATTTGGGTATGCTACCCATAAAAACATACCCATGTTAGGTTTCCAATGTACAGCGCAATCCTCTTCCCTGTGTAAGTGTATACCACATTCGGCTGTGCACTCTTGCTCCCCTCGGAACCTGCTGGGGCAGGCAGGTTGTCCAAGTAGTCTCGGTCTTCTGGTGCATCACCGTTATTGGCCGATGGGGAGATGACGTCATCATACAGGTCTATTTGGTCATGGACGGGATAATCTGTTTCCTATTTGATGATCAAATATAGACATCAACTAATTATTGAACAGATTAAAAATAGTTGCCACGGGACATTTCTAGATCGCAAGCATTTGTTGTCTGATTGAGATATAAAATGGTTGGTCCACAGGATTAACAATGCAGACATGGCTTATGGCTCCCATTAAGATTACATTTTGTATTTTGGTAATATTGCTGGATCACAACCCATTGGGCCTTTGATGTGTATTGAAAAACCATCTATCTGGTAAGAAAAGCCAAACCAGCCGTTTGTGAGACTGTATGGTACCAATTATTTCAGATTGATATCCAAGCTCAATGCATTTTTGAACAGTTTGGTAAAAATAGTTTTTACATTTTACCAACATTATTCAAAACGACAACAGTGGGCTGCGAATAAAATAAGTACTGAAGCCTGAGGCAAAGAAACTCATGGCCTCCTTAGATTAATTCATCATTCTGTAAAATTATTTTTGAATAACTGCCTACCTACTTGTGATATTTGAAAAAAATTATTAAAAACATTTACTATCATGGGACAGGAGCAGCAAAACCACTATCTCAAGGAGCATTTGAAATCTGCATTACATTGTGGGATATAGATGGAAAACAAACCAATTTTTTGCACAAATCTAGTAAAAATCAATTTACTAAACTGTGCTATATAGCTGTACTACTGAGTGAGAGGACGGGGGCAGTGTTGAGCCATCGCATGATCAAGGGTTCATCGATCGGGAGGGAAAACTGTTTTTTTTTAAATGCTAAAACAAGCCCAAATATTTCACCCTGCACGAAGCAAGGCTAAACAGGACACAATTCTAAAGATAGTCAGTCTCGTATTTGAGTGTGCAAAAACGGTTACAAAGATACACCGTCGGCGAGTCGCTTACGTTACTACCCTTGTCTGTGAGTGTGAGAATGCTCAACACTGTCTGACAGAGTGTGTGTGAGTGGCACGGAAGTGCACTAGGCCTGATCCTCATGGCATAAACAATAGAAGAATATGGCCTAGCACGTTACCTCAAAATGCTTACACTGCCATTTTACCATAATTTATTTAAATCCAAAAAAGATTCACAAGTTACAATTAAATTCGTAACATTACTACGAGGTGAGGTAACGACTTGCTAGCTAGTAGCCACCAACCTTAGCAGGCTATTTTTTGCGAAAATAAACGCTGGGCCGCGAGAACGGATTAGCAAATCTGGGTGAAGACTATCGGGGGAAATTGCGGCCATTTTATTTTATATAATGAAAGGAAGGCAAACGTGAAAATACGCTATATATGTGGAATTGTTATTGTTGTGCATACCTGGTTAAATTCTTCCTCTACGTCGGCGTAGATGTCGATATGATCCACACCGTCCGCCATCTTCCACTCAACCTCATCGGCCGCAGCTCCAGCAAGCTGTGTGCTTGGAATGAGGACCTAATCCAAGAAGAGTGATTGTCACAAAGCGTCATATCCTGGGAGTATAGGCTGCATAAACATGAAGGATGCGCTGCGTCCCAAATCGCATACTACTTTTTACTTTTAGTTTGTTCTGCAGCTGGCCTGTCAAAGGACTGTTGCATGCTTAAAGGCAATTGGGACATACTAAATCTTTTTCTGGCATAAACACAGGATGGTAGTATAAGCTATGGAGATGCAGCCATGTTATCTGAAATGAAATTGTAATTCAATTCTTATAATTTAGTAACATTTTGAGGCATTGAAGTGCAACATGAATCACCCAAATCCGGGACTGATTGCTTAGATTGTGTTTTTGCACATAAAAAAATACACGTATTTGTATGTATACTGGAATGGACAGAAATGCGTATGAACATCTTGATATATATAATTGTTCTGACCTTGCTCAGTGTGTGCAATCAAAAAGCAAGGAGTACAATTCTACAATTTGTGGGAACTCTAGCCTAATTCGTATTTTTTTGCGAAAGGGAAATTGTAGGCTACAGAATTAAATGTGTTATGTAGATATCAAGAAATAGGCTATTTTATGTAACAAACACTCACTAGGCTACAATTTGTTTGATGTAATGGAAGTGAATTTACAGAATTTACATTTTCTATATACTTTATTACACTTGAAATCAATTAGGCCTACCTTTAATTTTGTATTTGTTATTTTCTGTTTTATATGCTTTCAGTTTTTGGGTTGCCCACTTTATTCATGGACACGTCACCTTTTAAATCTCCTTAAAATCTAGTCTATAAACAAACTATTGCCAAAGTATGAATATAAAATATATACAAAGTGTATAAGTATATTGTTGTTTTGAAAGGACCTTTAGACAAAAGTAAAGTGCTTTGAATAAAGGTTGATTATACATGCATATATAAATAAATCAATATATACACAGTTGCAATCAAAATTAATAACCCCCATTGCAAATTAGGTTTATTATCAAAATTTACACAGTTTCCGCTGTTTGCAACAACAACAAAATCAAACAAGAAGAATATAAATAGCTCAATAAGTGGTTTCTCCAAATTCAACACAAAATGCCACTTTTATTGACTACTGCAGTCTCAAAATGATTCAACCCCTTCATGACAAGCGTCTTCAGTACTTAGTAGAGCACCCTTTTGCTGTTATGACCTGCTGCAAACATGACGCACAGCCAGACACCAGCTTCTGGCAGCGTTTCTGAGGAATCTTAGTCCATTCCTCATGGCAATGGCCTCCAGTTCACAAATATTCTTGGGTTTTCGTGCGGCCCACCAAAGATTATCTATGGGGTTCATGTGACGGCCACTGCAGAATCTTCCAGGACTTCTTCTGAAACCAAGCCTTGGTGGACTTTGAGGTATGCTTGCGATCGTTGTCCTACTGTAAAGTCCAATGACGCCCAAGCTTCAGCTTCCTCACAGAAGGCATGATGTTTCCTCCTAGGATTTCCTGATGATTGATACTCGAAAGCAGCCCCAGAGCATCACCGAGCCACCGCCATGAATCAAGGTAGACAGGGTGTTCTTTTCAGCGTATGCTTCATTTTTCCTCCTCCAGACACACGCTGATCCATAGAGCCGAAAAGTTCCAGTTTTGTTTCATCGCTCCACAGAACAGAATCCCCAAACTTCTGTGGCTTATTTATATGGTTTTGAGCATATTGGAGCCGTCTTTTCTTGTGCTTTTGGGTCAGCAGAGGAGAGCGTCTTGGAGTTCGGGCAAGGAGACCTTCAGCGTTTAGTATGCGCCTTACTGTGCAAACTGAAACCTCAGTGCCTGCTGCCACCAAATCTTGTTGCAGGCTTTTTGCAGTCATTCGAGGGTTCTTGACCTCCTGCCTCCTCAGGAGTCTGGTGGCAACCTGTGATAGCTGCCTCTTTCTGCCACGTCCAGGTAGTGAAACCAGGGTTAACTTTGAACTTGCCAATATGCTCCAACTGTATCTCTAGGAACATTCAGTGCGTTTGCTATCTTTTTGTATCCTTTTCCTTGTTTATGCAAGGCAATCATCCCTTTTCTTAACTTTTTGGACCACTCTCTGTACTTCCATTTTTCAAACATCACAGGAACAAAGCCCTAGCAATTCCAAGTACTTGATGTGTTTCATCTCAAGCACCTGATGCAACTAATAAAGCCCTTGAGACAACACCTGATTTGTAAATGTGTGCTCTTATGAGGGATTCTATAAAGGGGTTTAAATAATTCAGAGACTGCAATAGTCATTAAAAGTGGCATTTTGTGTTGAATTTGGAGAAACCACCTGTTATATTAGTTAGTTTGTTGAGCTATTTAAATTGTTCTTTATTTTTATTTTTTTGTAAACAGCTGATAGTTTGTACATTTTGCAAATAAACCTAATTTGCAATGGGGTTGAATAGTTTTGATTGCATATATATATATATATATATATATATATATATATATATATATATATATATATATATATATATATATACATGTACATTACATTTTGAGTTGTTCAAAATTACGCACTTTGGCGTTAAAGTTTATCTAAATTATAACTCGCAGAACAGAAAATAAGTTACAACCGGCGGTAAGAGAGGGGGTGGGTCAGTTGAGTTTGTGGATTATTCAACGGAGCTACGTCATTTCTGTCTGTCCAGTTCTGTCTCTGCGTGTAGAGCCTCAGTTTTCTATACACAGGAATCATGGTAAGAATGGATTTTTTAACTCTTATTTATGTTCTGCTATTTATGTAATTCTTTCGAATGTCATTCAAAATAATCAAATCGATGGCAAACTTATGACATATTAAAAAGTGTACATACATTTAGCTAGGCTAAATAATTAAGTTCCTTAGCCTAGATGCTAACGTTGCATGCTTGACAGTGAGCAAGCACATGGGCCTGTTTGAAGCTAGTAATTCCTATATTAGCTAACTGACTAGCTAGCCTCTTTTGATTGACAGAAACGAATCGTTTCTCGTGTATCGTTTTTTTCCACACTACGAGTATTTTTTGCATCATTTATCAACAATGAGATGTTTAACTCGGATGGTTAGAAGTTAGCTAGCTAGCTAACTAACTAGCTCGTTTTATGCATCGATGTAACGCTACTGTCAGGGGTGGAGCAAGGCATGGACCGGTACATCATCATTGCGTGCTTTGTTCTTCCGTTACTTGACTACGAAAGGCCAATAAAGTTAAGCTAACTTGAATCTTAACGAATTTAGTTATTTACTCCGATGAGTCAATAAATTACTTGAAAGAAATACGTTACAGCCTACCTGGTATTTCATTTCTAATCTTTTCATTTAGACATGGTCAGGCCTGGATGAAGGTTCTAGTAGTTTCTTAGGTTAGGCATGCGTAGCCGTAGTTTCCCTGTGCACCATTATCCCATGCAACCATTCTGTATTGCCTTGAAAAAACGTTAGGACCATGTCTGGTTTATTAGTACGCCTACAATTTTGATACGATGGAATTATTGTATGTAAAGTGATTTTTGTATCAATGTAACAGGTTTAGCATTACAGCTACACCTGTCTATCAGAGTTGTCGGCTGATTGGGAATTAGTTTACACCAGTCACAGCTAATATACAGTTAGTCAATGATTAGTTCTATATAGAATGGTGGGGGCTCTAACAAGCTTGTTGGTCTGTGATGACATGGAGAACATGATCATTTCTATCCTCGTGTAGAAAATTATCCTCAGAGCTGTCTTTTTAGGATTAAAAACGTTCCTGCCTTAGACTAAACTTGCATTACAATGTTCCACATCTTTTGACCAATAGTGGAAACCAGCCCCATACAATTTGAGTGCAAAACTTATTTTCTTTTATTCAACAAAACCCCTGTGTGGATATCACTGCTCTATCATTCGGCCTACTATTTAATTGGCAAACCAAAAAACATTGGCACATTTTTATTTAATGCTGAACTGCTAGGCTAGAACTTGCTCATACTTTTTTTTCTTGTCTTATATGTAATTGCTTCCAATTTGCAGACTGAATGGCTTTGCTCAGTAGGGTTTATCAACTGCAGACAAGCCTAAATGTATTGAATAGTACAATCAACTCACTTAATTGGCTTTTATCTGTAACTCTATCAATTCTCAAAAACACAGATTTATTTTTTTTACCTAAAGGATCCTGCAAGCACTTTATTCAATTGTTTTACTGATCTAGGCAAATGTTCATTCCTTCACTCAGATTGCACAACAATTTTACAGGGACTGTCAAAAATACAAATGCAGACCCCACTGTTCTGATTGCATATAAAAAGTAAACATTTACTAAGATTTTATCCATTTGGGGGTTGTTCGTTATGCTATGACTTTTCTTAAAATTAGACTAGATTAAAGTGTGATGCTTATAGTATCAACATATATTGAATCATAACCCCTGTATCTTATTGTCAGATTCTTAATAATGATAATTCATTTAATTTATATAGCGCTTTTCAGCCACCCAAAGCACTTAAATTCTTGCCAATACACAGCCCTAATGGTGACCATATATACAAAATAACAGTGCAATGCATGCAGCTGTAAACTATTGTTAGTGTCATTGATGACTATGAACTAAGTATTTGGTATGATTTGATAAATAATTAGCAACAGTTTATTCAGTTTATTATTTGATCATTTAAAATTCTTTCTATTAGAGAAAACAATTCAATCCAGTGTGTAATGTAAATTCAGTTGTGTTCAGTTCCTGTGTGTATGCATGGATCCATAATAAATTGTTCTGTCTTGTAGGCGTCCTTATCAATGGCACCCGTCAACATCTTCAGGCATGGAGCTGATGAAGAGAAGGCCGAGACAGCCCGTCTAGTAAGTCTGTCTGAGTGACCAGAGACTAAGGTTTGGTCTTTTGTGCATGCCGTTCGTGTTAACTACTGGCATTGATTATGTGTGTCTCCTTTTAGTCCTCCTTCATTGGAGCCATCGCCATCGGGGACCTTGTGAAGAGCACTCTGGGACCAAAAGGAATGGTACGTGTCACACATGGGTTGTGCTCGCGGTAAGATGGAGATCGTGTCTCCTGCCAGACGATACATTTTAAGGGTTTCTGTAACTCTGATTTCTGCTATTTAGGACAAGATTCTCCTGGGTGGGGGGCGGGAAGCAACTGTGACCGTCACCAACGATGGAGCCACCATCCTCAAAGCCATCGGAGTTGACAACCCTGCTGCCAAGGTTCTGGTTGGTGAGTAGACCCCGATCTGATTCTGTTTGTTTGAATGTGGCCTTGTTTGTGCGTCTTAAAGTAGTGCCAGTAAGTTGTGTATCCAAGCATGAACTTGCATAACTGGTGAGGGGATTAAGGTAACATTAGCCAGGAAACACTTTGCCACCTATTCTAATCAGTTACAAGCTTTTAGCGGTTACTGTGGCAGCGAGACATGAGGCGGTACGCTTTAGGTCATTTCTCGATTTATTGTTTTGAATTGTTTGCAAACGCCCTCTACTGGCCAAAAAGTACACACAGCCCCTTAAAGTAAATCTCAAATGGCACACATCTTCTCAGCCAAGGGTTAAACATGCCTTGTCAGTACATGGCATAATATATGAATTATCCTTATAAAAAGGAAATATGTTTTCTGTGTTGTGTTTCAGACATGTCCAAAACCCAGGATGACGAGGTGGGAGATGGAACAACCTCTGTTACTGTACTGGCTGCTGAGCTTCTCAGGGTGAGATGTCTGTCTATCTATATGTCTGTATGTGTTAGTTTAACTAAAAGCTGAGCTGCCTGTTATCAAGATGTCCCTATGGTGTGTTTGGATTGCAGGAGGCGGAGCTGCTGATATCCAAGAAGATCCACCCCCAGACCATCATATCGGGTTGGAGGAAGGCCACCCAGGTGGCTCGGGATGCCCTCAGGGAGGTGGCTGTCGACCACGGGTATGTACCCAGTCGGCCTCTGTTTCGTCTACTGTGCATTTTCTTTTGTTAATCTTATCTCCTCCCACCGCTTGACCAAAACCTAGTGAGATTTATTGTCACTTCAACCTCACCTAAGATCTCGTTATTCTTTCTTTTTTTGTCTCTTCCTGCTCCCTCATGCCCTCTTTCCTTTTAGTAATGACCAGGTCAAATTCCAGCAGGACCTCTTGAACATCGCTAGGACCACTCTCTCTTCCAAGTTACTCACCCACCACAAAGACCACTTCTCCAAGCTGGCTGTGGAGGCCGTCCTCCGGCTGAAGGGTTCTGGCAACCTGGAGGCCATCCACGTCATCAAGAAGCTGGGCGGCAGTCTCACAGACTCCTATTTGGATGAAGGTGTGGAGGGATGGGGATAAGGAGGAAGAAAGGTCCTATCAGAAACCCAAAGGGGCATTTTTATTTACTTAGACCCTAACAAAGGTACGGTAGTAAGGACGGAGTGAGGGTAACAACACGTTTCAAAGAGAGATGGGCAGATTAAAAGGAAGAGAAAAGTAGTTGACAGGGGTTTTTGTTTATGTGGAGAGAAATTAAAGGTGATACTGCAGTGCTGTCAGATTAATATCCGATGTTAATATGTGGTTTGGGTGGCAGGCTTCTTATTGGACAAGAAGATTGGAGTGAACCAGCCCAAGAGAATGGAGAACGTCAACATCCTCATTGCCAATACAGGCATGGACACAGATAAGATCAAGGTTAGACAAATCCAACTGTTAACTCCAGTTACATCCATGTAACGAAATATCTGTTTGAAGGCACATCTTACACACATCTCAACTGACAGCAAAGAACACAGTCACAAACAAATGAATGGACGGTAACCAGAATACCACAATACAAAGTGCATTGTGATACAAAAAGCATCATGTTCTCTATATAATATGAGTATTTGGAAACATTGTACATATAACACAATATTTAGTGAGGTGCTTGGCTGTGTATTTCAACCTCCAACCGTTTGCAAATCTTTAGTTACTAACACATGATCTAGACTGGTAAATATAACAAACATATTTGGGACTTAAGACCTTGTTGAGCCTAAGCTTTTACAAGTGGATAATAATAATGTCACCACTTGTGATGAAAATATATCTGGATTGTTGTCAACTATGGACTATTTGTCTCCGGGCTATGGCTTTGACATTACTAACACAAATGCAAGCAAGCTGTTATTTAAGGATGTAAATTTCCCTGAATAGAGTAAAACTAAGATTGAGGTCCACATCGTTGGGGAGTGGGTCATTTATTCTTTACTGAGTGTGTGTCTGTGTGTGTCAGATCTTTGGCTCCAGGGTGCGTGTGGACTCAACAGCCAAAGTGGCAGAGATAGAGACTGCTGAGAAGGAGAAGATGAAGGAAAAGGTTGACCGCATCCTCAACCACGGCATCAACTGCTTCATCAATAGGTATCCATGCACACGTAAACACTTGCACAGAAGTACCTACCAGGGCTCCAGACTGCCACCAGTTTGGTGACATTCGTGACCGTATATCTTTCCAGTGCTACAAAAAAAATATTTGGTGCTGCTGCCACTTAACTTGCGTTGGTGTATTTTATTATTATTTTTAATTGTAGGTCATCATTGCCGGTCACTACACATTGAGAAGAATGAAATGTTGTCAACACGTTTTTCATTAAGAAAAATGCCCCACCACCAGTTTTTCTGCTAGTGCCACTAACTGAAAAACTTAGTGGCAGCACTGCCACCAGTTCAAATATTAGTCTGGAGCCCTGCCTGCTCACAGCCTCCCTATTTACTGCAATGGAATGCAATATACAAATTAATAGGCATGATATAAATACAGTCCATTTTTGTAAACAGGCAGTTGATCTACAACTACCCTGAGCAGTTGTTTGCAGCTGCTGGCGTCATGGCGATTGAGCATGCTGACTTTGCTGGAGTGGAGCGTCTTGCTCTGGTCACCGGTACGAAAGAGAGAGAGAGAGACACACACACACACACACACACACACACACACACACACACAAATTAAGTTGTCAATGCGTTCTTGTGTAGCTTTGAGTTTCCTGTTGTTGGCTATATGGTGCACAAAATTGATGTCTAATCCCTGCCAGACTTCACTGTAGTTAATATTGCAGCTCACTTTGTAGTTTGGTCTTTCACGACAAGGATTGCATGTTTCGATAGGAAATCATTTTCAAATGACATGTCTGTTGCTTTTTCTGACTGTAGGTGGTGAGATAGCATCTACGTTCGACCACCAGAGCTGGTGAAGCTGGGTCATTGTAAGCTGATAGAGGAGGTGATGATCGGAGAGGACACACTCATCCACTTTTCCGGAGTGGCCATGGGTAAAGTAATATACAAACACAACCACCAAGTATGGGTGGGGGCTTACACTTTTTGGCTATGCACCACACCATCATCATCATCATACCACACCCCTGCGTTTGTGTTTTTCTTTTCATTCTCCTTTCGTGTGTCTTGTTTACTAAGTCTTTCTCTTTTCTGTTTTTATGTTATCACCATTCTCTCCCCCCTCTCTCTCTGTTAGGGGAGGCCCTGTACCATTGTTCTGCGAGGAGCGACCCAGCAGATTCTGGACGAGGCCGAGCGCTCTCTTCATGACGCTCTGTGTGTTTCTGCCCAGACTGTCAAGGAAACCCGCATTGTCTATGGAGGAGGTAGGGCTCCAGGCCACACCTCCAAGGGTGCTCTTCTGTTTACCACTGCAAATGGAAGCACACCTTATTAGTTGGCTGCTCCTCCAGTCACAAACCATACCACAGCGCTCTGATAGCCTCAACACAAATAGAATACAACACAATCATTTTAAATAGGTTCTCAACCTTTTTGTTTTCCCCCGTATGAATTGGTCTAGAGTGGACTGCAAGAGTTTGTTGTTCCCTTGTTGAGGAGGCTATTTAGCTTGGAACAGATGTAATTCGCTTGCACGCCAGAGACACTGTAAATCAACAAGTTGTCAATTGGACTACCTTTTAACCCTGAGTAAAGCAGGAATTTGCATAGAGATTGTAGAGGTTAGTTGGGAAGTGTGTAATGACCTTTTTCCCTCTTCAATAGGCTGCTCTGAGATGCTGATGGCCAAGGTTGTTACTGATCTTGCAAGTCGCACACCAGGGAAGGAGGCGGTTGCTATGGAGTCCTTCGCTAAGGCACTCAGAATGGTGAGGCACGACAACATCCCTGCACCAAGTGACCAATAGACTGCGAACAATTGATGGAAGATTGTTATAAGATTGTTCATTTTTTGGCAGGCCTAAGTTTACCTTACACTAATGATGCGATGCACCTCCACTTTCTCTATAACCAGTTTACCGCACATACTGTAAGTGTGGCGCACTAATGTGGTGTGTGTGTGTGTGTGTGTGTGTGTGTGTGTGTGTGTGTGTGTGTGTGTGTGTGTGTGTGTGTGTGTGTGTGGTCCCCAGCTCCCCACCATCATCGCTGACAATGCAGGCTATGACAGCGCCGACCTTGTTGCTCAACTTAGAGCAGCTCACCAGGACAACAAGATCAACTCTGGACTCAGTGAGTTCAAATGAGATGTGCACACAGAACCAGAGTCTACCCTAGTCTAGTCCGTAGCATTATTTCTGTTAAAAGGCAAAGTTCTAGGTAATTCTAGCATACGAATAACAGAACAAATGGCATCATGTTATCCCCCATTTTGAAAAATCACATCTGATTGCAGTAGGGGATGGACTCTATATACTCTTTTTTTCTTAGATTTGGTGGCTTGAATAATATTTGGCCACTAACAATTCGTACTGTACCCCGCAGCAGAATTCAGATTTAAAATAAATGACTTGGTCTCCCTCAGACTAGCTTTAGACTAAATGTGTTCAGCTGACACCCATAGTCTCATGCTGACATGCTCCCTCACAGGCACTCTCATACAAGTATTGAATTATATATAAAAAAAATAAAAATCTAACGTTTTATTATGTGTTTTAGACATGTCTGACGGCACCATCGGAAACATGGCCGATCTGGGAATCACAGAGAGTTTCCAGGTGAAGAGGCAGGTCCTGCTCAGTGCTGCCGAGGCTGCAGAGATGATCCTTCGGGTGGACAACATCATTAAGGCTGCCCCCAGGTCAGATCCTCCCTCGTCTGTTTCCAACACGTTCTATTAAAGCTGAGCTCTGCCTGGCCTTTTGTTACTTGGACGGAGAACTTGTCCAGGGACCTGAGCATAGCTTCAGGAACTCAAATTGAATCGTTTTGGAATGTGGACTTTTCTTGTCGTTTCTCATTTGAATCCTTACACTACTTTACCCTTTACTCTATTGTATTACTGAAACATGTGCCTCTTTCCTTACGTCTCTCCTTCCCCCTTTTCAGAAAGAGGGTTCCAGACCACCACCCCTGCTAACCAACTAGTCAGACGAAGTGGAGGAAGAAGAACATCAGTCTGTATTTATAACCTCCTGGTCCAGAAGGCCAAAGTTCGCTTTTGCCCCAAATGCTCCATTTGCTCATCAATGTTACGGTCACTGTGGAAGCACTATTAGTTAACCAGGCATATAGTGCATGTTTTTTGGTTTGGCCTGCTAATGCTAGTTAGCCAGCCCGTCTGGTGATTGGAGCATTTCAATGACTAGTTTCTCCAGGGCTAGTAAGCCGATCATTAGGCAAGATAATTGTTTAGCTCTCAAACACAAGCTGGCTGTACAACACATGGCCATGGCTGGTTATACTAACGTTATCTAGCTGTAGCCCGTCTCATGCTTATGTATTGGAAATATGAACGTTGTTTGTTTATTAAAATAAAAAAATGACTCTGAACAATTGTTTTAAGAGTTATACTTGTCTGTTTTTTAAATGTGAATGTTGTTCACCAAATGTTATTTCAAATTAAATTTGTAATATCATTGATATTGATCATATGAATATCATATTGATATTATCACAATGCTCCAGCTAGTGGTTTGTGCCAAGCAAATATATCAGAAATATGTTGTCCATGTTGGTCCCGCACTATATTCCAGGCATTTTAAAGGTATACTGACAATACTTCTACCAATCGCCAAAAACTCCTTTATAGAAAAATAAGGCACGTTCTGAAAATGAATCTGATTAAAAATTGTGTTCTGTGATGCGCTTAATGATAGTTGCCCTAAAGAAATACATAATCTATAGGGACTTAAACTTAATTTAGGATTTTAATTTAATTAATACCTCATTGCAGGTAATTCTACCCTCATTCACTTAGTCATTCTGATGCCAACAATTTGGTCTTTACATATTTAATTCATTGTGAAATTAATGATTCTGAATACATGTATAAACAGACATTAGTAAAATACTCACTGCTGCTTTCTGTAGCAAGGATAAGATTTATTTGAACTTCATTGTTTTCACAAGACTGGCACTAAATAACAACCGGTGTGTGACTAACTTGGTTTAAAATAGAGGATCTTTCCCAATTACATTTATCTTAACTAAATTAGAAAAAAGAATACAAAATTGTCCTTGTTTTGGACTGAAGCATGTGTTGTTCACCAAACACCTCTTAATTCATATTCAAATGGCTTGACATAAGTATTCTGCTGCTTTTATTGTAATTTAGCTCCCAAATATCGGGTCCTAAAAACCCATACAGGCAGGTAGGCTTGACATGCCTACTGGCAGGGGTTTTGGGCATACCCCTCAGATCGGAGTGACCTGACTTTTAGTTTAGTTAAGTCAACATTGCTGCTAACTAAGCCTAATTTCTTCCCACATAGTTGGTCATTAAAGGTGGGATTATTAATACTAATTATACCGTAGTCTAACTACAGTATTGTGACAGTGTTGACAGAATAGTTTAAATCTCAAATTCTGAAAGATTGAAGAGTCGGACAAAAATAAAGTGCCTTGCTTTTACTTTTTGGCTGAGTTTCAAAGCACAAGTGTGGTGTGGGGAGATGGTTTGGCAGTAATTTTGTATTGACACTGATTAGATGGCGAAGGGGATGGGTAATCAGTTGCTTGTTGGCAGAGATGCTGTGTTCTCAGTGACTAAAACGTAGGGATTCTCGAAGTTCTGGGTCCACTCTGAACATGTCCCAGGTCCTGCTCTTGGTGTTAGACGTGGGACGTAGAAACGCACTGTAGTTCCCTGACAGTCGGACAGGTTGACAGAGTTTAAGCAATCATGGTGTCTAGATTGTTGGTTGTGGCCCTGTTCTATTGTGCTTGTACAGCACACAGCCTGGTCAGGTAAGAACACACTGTACTAGCGATGTGCAAAACGTAAATGTTAACCTAAAAAGATGTTTCTTTAAAGGCTTGTCTTTTTAAACAACTCCATTTAACATTTACGTCTGGGCTTTCAATTCAATACATTTGAACCATTTTGTTGTTAAAAGTATTGATTATATTCTGAATCTGGTAAATATAAGGGTACCTATTATCATATCTTACTGTGGCCATCTGATTAATGCTGAGGTTATCAAATAGAAAGTCCAGCTGGTGCAGTGGCTTTTTCACTATTATTGACCCTGGCTTCTTTGGAATAGTTAACATTTGTCTTGGAATACTTGCTCTGTGAATTTGAGGTAAATTACATGCTGGGTCCTTGACCCTGCCTGGTCTTTGCCTTGAGGATGTAATGGTGTTTGGTGTGATGACTTCACGCTTCTCCCCTCTCTACCTTCACCAGGGTGCCTCTCAGGAGGATGCCCACTTTGCGGACTCAGCTCAGAAAAGTTGGAAATCTGGAGCAGTTTATTCATAATCACCAACCTGAGATCTTTAGCCGCAGGTAGACACAAAACAAGACTGTGTGTTATGGGAAGCTAAAAAAAGAGAGACAAATACACTAAAAGTGTGGTTTTTGGTCTATATCTGTTTTTCTTTTATGTTTTTTGGGGGAGATTGACGCTCATATCTGAAGGTTTTCATTTGACTGTTTTGGTTATATTGCAGTTTTGTAAACCGTTATCTCCTCTGATAGGTATGCCCAGTGCTACCCACCAGGAATCCCCTCTCTTCGACTGAGCAAGTCCAGTGAACGTATCTACAACTTCATGGATGTAAGATACTCAAGTTAATCGCTTGGGTTCTTACAAGCATGGTGGAAGTCTTACTTGAATCTAACTATATTGGTGGTGAATGTGTTATTTTATTTTTAATGGGGTTGATATCTCTCTCTGTTTAGTACTATACAGACACACACACACACAAACACACATGTAACTTACGTATACGTGTGCATGTGTGCTTTTAGGCTCAATTCTATGGTAAAATCAGCCTGGGATCTCCTGAGCAGAACTTTACTGTTGTGTTTGACACTGGGTCAGCTGATCTTTGGATTCCATCCTCATACTGCATCAGTGAGGCCTGCGGTAAGAGACTGTGTGTGTGTGTGTGTGTGTGTGTGTGGGGGGGGGGGGGGTAAGACTAAGTTAATGTAAGTGGATGAGAAACAGAGAGAGGGGGAGACATCAAGAGTAGGGTGTCACGGTAGCCTAGTTTTGTGTCAGCGTGTTCTATATCAATAAAAGTTCATGATCTTTGAGTAGGTGCACATCAGTGTGTGTGTGTGTGTGTGTTCAGCTGTGTGTCTGTGTTGTACCTTCATGTGCAACTCACAGACTGTATTTGTTTGTCAATGCATTGTCATGCCCATCTTCAACGCTGCATTTACGTAGGTGTTGCATGGCTATGTTTGTACAGGTATGTGCGTGTGTGAGTCTATGAACTTGCCTTCCCTTCTCTCTGTGTGGTTGTGCGTTTATATTTCCCAAGGTGCACACCATAAGTTCAAGGCATTTGAGTCCAGCTCTTTCTGCCATGATGGACGAGTGTTTGGGATCAACTATGGTACAGGGCACTTGCTGGGGGTCATGGCCCGAGAGACACTGAAGGTGTGTGTGTGTGTGTGTGTGTGTGTGTGTGTGTGTGTGTGTGTGTGTGTGTGTGTGTGTGTGTGTGTGTGTGTGTGTATGTGTGTGTGTAAATACTTGTGTGCCTGACTCATAAGTTATCTAACATGACAACTAAGTATTATGTTTGTGGCTATAATATGTAGGTGCGTGCATGCGTGTTTGGGAAATGTGATTGGCATATGACCACATCTGGTTCACAACCACCATGTTCCATGATGGTTCAATTGATTACTTCACACTAATGTCGCTTACATTATTCTTGAATGCATAGTACTGCTTAGTTCCAAACTAGTAATGCCAGTAACAGTAATTCAGAGGATTTAGTCATGAAGACATCTGCTGTGCCAAACCTCTTCTCTAGGTGGGCGAGATTTCACTGTTGAACCAGGAGTTTGGGGAGTCAGTATACGAGCCGGGGTACGTGTTTGTCATGGCCAAGTTTGACGGTGTGTTGGGACTGGGCTACCCGTCCCTGGCTGAAATCCCGGGAAACCCTGTGTTCGACAGCATGATGTCCCAGAAGGCCATTGACTCCCCCATGTTCTCCTTCTACCTTAGCAAGTAATTCTGGCAAAGCAAAATGTTTACTCACCATTGACTGTGCATTAGCCCATCTCTAGACCTAATTTATTTTGTGTAAGATATGCCTGTTATGAAATGATTAAATAGCAAAGTAGTCTCACACTAATTTGTAATGCAGTGAAGGGACACAACATTACTTTGCACTATACTTATGGAAGCCATACAACAGCCTTGCAGGAAAAGCCGGAGAGGGAATAGATTTACAAATTCATCAATTCATCTTCATAGCCTGACTCTAGAGATGGGCCTAATGTTTGTCTCCCTCTAGAGATCGTTAACATTTGAAGTAAGTTTCTGTAAAAATGCTGAAAATGACAAAGTTGACAGTGGTAAATGTTACTGTGTGTGCGTGTGCGCGTGCTTGCGTCTGGTTATAGGAGTAAGAGTCCCAAAGACCCTGAGGGGGAGCTGTTGTTAGGAGGGACAGATGAGGCTTTGTACAGCGGATCAATCAACTGGACCCCTGTCACTCACAAGGGCTACTGGCAGATCAAGATTGACAGGTCTCTCTCTTTCTCTCTGTTTCTCTCTCAGGTTCTCGTTCTCTCTCTCTCTCTCTCTCTCTCTCTCTCTCTCTCTCTCTCTCTCTCTCTCTCTCTCTCTCTCTCTCTCTCTCTCTCTCACACAACACACACACACACACACACACACACACACACAAACACACAAGCATGAGTAAACTGCACACATACAGTACACACGGGAAAGTATGCACACATATTGTTACCCACAGGCTTATGCATTCATAAACAAATACATCATGTGTTTGTGTGCATGTGTTGCAGTGTGTCTGTACAGGGTTCCAGTTCATTCTGCCCCCACGGTTGTCAGGCGATTGTGGACACAGGCACCTCCCTCATTGCTGGGCCACCCAATGAGATTCTCTCTCTGCAGGGGCTGATAGGCGCCACACCCACCTCCATAGGAGAGGTGACATTCACACCATTAAACTTCCATATGACTTCATTGAAGTAAAATAATACCCCCCAAAAATGTAAAGAAAACGCAGTCCCTTTTCAATAAAAACTATTAACAATGAATATCTCTAATAAATTAATCTACTGGATAAAATAGAAATCTTAAGAAGTATTTTAAGAGGCTTTGTGGATTTTTCAGTACCTGATTGATTGTGCCAGGATTTCCAGTCTACCGCAGATCACCTTCATCATCAGTGGAGTGGAGTACACATTGACATCAGAGTCCTATATTCGCAGGGTGGGTTTGTTTGTTTTGCGTCATTTAAAAAAATATTTGAAAAGTTTGAAAATGCTATTCTGCTTGTTTCTTGTGTCATGGAGTGGATATTGTCACAGTTTAGTGATATTATACATACACATACTCAATAATCCTGGTATCCCCTTCATTTCATGCCTGTAGGCTATATAAACATGAGTAAGGTTAATATTCCAATGTGTTTCTATGGGCTGGGTGTCTTTCATTTTACTCTTGTGATTAACTACTGCTAGCTGTGTTGAGAGTCATTGTGGTGGTAGAGTCAAGGTTTAAGGCTTTGCAGCTGAACATAAATATATATTTGACCTTTGAACTTGACATGGGTTTGCAAAATGATTTAATGCTCAAACATATGTTGAATACTGAGCGCTAACGCCTCCATCTTTTTTGCTTTCCTCTCCTATTCACCTCCTCTACTCTATTTTCTTCTTTCATTCCTTGTCTTCACCTGTCCCCTTCTTTCTAATTAGTTTTCTCCCTTTGTGTTTCATCGCTCCAGGAGGCACTGGGTGACAAAGAAATCTGCTTCAGTGGTTTCATGGCGGTTGACATCACGTCAGACAATGGGCAGATGTGGATTTTAGGAGATGTATTTCTCTCAGAATACTACAGTGTCTATGACCGAGGACAGGACCGGGTTGGCTTTGCCCGAGCCCTCCACCAGCCATCACCAACAAGTGATCTGGGAGGGGGCCCCGCTCGGGATCAAGAAGTGTGGCAAAAGCCACACCCCACCAAATGATTAGCTTGAAGCTGTTTGAGATTTAATTGAAGCTGTCATTCCATTTTAGGCCAGAAGTTTTCAATATATTTCTGTTTCATTTTTCAATGACATCAATATCATAAAATAAAAGCCATCAGTGGGCCGAACAGTAGCGTAATGATTTGAATTTTTCATATGACGATCTCTTTTAGAAAAATCCTTGTTGTACTTAAATCTATTTGTAAATTAAATGTAAACAAGGAATTGTCATAAAGAATGTGGTGTGTATACTTGATAATATTGCATACTGTATGTTTAAGGAACTTTGTATATTTTATACAGAATACAGTTTCTCTGAATGAAATTTTGATGTGAGAAATAACCAAATACCTATATATAAATAGGTTTTATTACAAAAATAATGTGATATTATATTATATTATATTATGTCCCTGTCAGCATAACTGCACCACTGCAAAATGATTAGCAAAGTAATTCAATGTACATACGGTAACAAAAAGAAAAAACAAAACAGGCATACAGGAAAGTTTTTTTTCTGATATGAATCGACCAAAGAGATCGGTCAAGGAGAAAGGTAAAAACTTCACAGGTGTAGAATGCCTAGTACAATTTCAGATTATCTCCGTGCTTATACAGATGAGTGAATTTTAGTTGAGAGATGAGAGGCAGGTAGCTGTGGTCACTTTGTAAACATACGTTGGCAACAATGCCAGAAGCCTGCCCTTTTTCATTTAACCTAAAAAACAACTGCAACATAGCAACAAAACAAGCCTACACGATTACTTTCCTAACAGTCATATAGAATTTCTAAGACATCAAGTTGCCCTCATGTTGCTTTATTATTTAGAAGAAAAAAGCTAGCATGTAACATAATATTACATTCCATGACAGAGTTAAGAGTTTGAAAGGCACATGACAGATCCTTGTCAAATAGATTGTCTCCGGCCGGTACAGGTATATGCGGCCTAAGGCGCCAACCAGCCAAAGGGGCATTGCACAGCCATAAGCAAAACATTTATAAACATCTGGACAGTAGAAATATTTCTTCTGCAGGCGCAGAACACTTAAAAACAACAACAGAGCAGGCACATGCGACTGATGCATCTTACACGGTCAGACCTGTTACCTGCCCTGTTGAATGCAGTAAATGTATCAAGTCTCCACGAATTGTAAATCCACCACTTCAGTGAATTACATTACGGATATTTGACGAATGCCACGTCACAGATGTCGTAAGGTAGAAAGAATAAGGTACACAGGGAAAAAGAAAAAAGAAAAGACTGGTGAGAGAGGGGGCCAAAATTGGGGCCATGTCAAAATGGGGACCGGCCCTGGTTGTAATTGTTAGGAGTCCTCTGTTTGGGACTTGTTATTGTTTCCTTTGCTTTCATTGGTTCCACCAATGTCACAGTGCTCTCCACTGGTTGTGGCCAGGGAGTCTTTCTTGTCAGTGGTATCAGTCTCTGGAGCGTGCCGTTTCTCATCCTGGGCAGGTTGGCTAAGCGAGGTGGGGGCTTTCTTGAGGCCTTTCCTGGGGCCCACTACACTGGGACTGGGGCTTGGCAGGCTGCGGACGGAGCTTGTGGAGGACCGACGGGAAAGCTGGATCGACATATTACGGGATTTGGACCTGGGGTCTTTACGAACACTCCATCGAAACTTCTTAGGCCCAAATTGAATGGCGCTATTGCCGACGGGGCTGTCCTCGTCGTGGACCTCGTCGTCCGGATGCGGAGATGGCTGAGGTCCAGGCCTGGGTACAGCGTGCTCTGGCTGCTCCAGTCCATTCTGTGACACAGGGTAGGGTACGTCCCGGCTGGGGTCGCTGTCGTCTTGCTGAGCAGCGGGGAGCGGGGGGGGAACGGCTGTATGGGGTACGTCGGTCAGAGAGCGTGAGCTGGGGTCGTCGTCAGGAGAAGACGGGGGGCTGTTAACCTCCCTCAAAGTCGCCAGCATATCTTTGCGGTGGAAGGGGGAGCTTGGGACGAAGTGGCCTGGTCTGTGGGGGGCAGAGATGTCCACTGGAACTGGGTGTACCCTGCAGGAACGGGAGGAGGGTGGGAGGGAGGAATTAACTCATGTTGGGTTTTCCTAAAACTAAATCATGTTGATCAACGCAAAGGACAACTTAAAAAGGAGAGCAGATAACCAAGCCAAATAAATAAGCTAACGGTTAAAGAACGTAAAGACAAACATGTACAATAATGCATCTCGACCAGCCAACCAGGTACCTGTAGTCAGCGCCAAAGGGAAAGAAAATCCCGGTGGCATCGCTGCTGTGTCTTTTGAGGTTGTTCTGGGGCGATACCAGTTCTGACGGGTCCTGGACACTGAGCAGCCGGCGCACCCGGCGCATCACAGAGTCCTGACGGCGACAGAGAGCCGGGTCCTGGGGCTGAGGGATGGGACTGTCCAGCTGCTCCTCAAACTGCAGGATGTCTGATAGACTAAGGATGGCACGGAAATGAGTGAGGAGGGAGTAGGGTAGTAGAATAAAATGAAAGAGGAGGGTACATCATTGAAAGGCTTTTTTTAACTGTCATCAAAGACACTAAAGAATGGTGTTTTTATATGGATCTTACTCCATGTAAAAAACTGTAATCTTTCAATCAGCCATGGGAGATGGCATAGCTGATTATCTTATTTTATTTAAAAACTTGAGGAGCGCTTGGTTAGAATGAGTAAGTGTTTATGTACTGTGCTTCCATACCCCATTTCAGTGGTAGACCCTAGGAAGGAGGGTATACAATAGTCAGCAGCGGCCAGCGTATAGGGTGGTCTCGCCTCGCTGTCATTCCAGTACATGTCTTTAGTGAGCCGAGGAATGTTCATATGCATTTCATCCACCGCTAACATTGAAACCTACCAACACAACGGTAAAAACACTGGTAAATCACACACATCACTGTCAAAATGTGGTATGAAGGGCCCATCAGTCAACACACTGCACTGGCACGATAGGTCAATTAACCTGTCAATTAACACACAACAATGTCAAGATGGGTCAATGTACCTGCCAGTCAACATAAGTATAACACTATAAGTGAAGAGATGTATGATACATCTCATCCATCACCATTAGGGGAAACTGCCAACATATTGCATGAATTAATACATTTAATGGTGTTCTAGGTCAAATTGTAATTTAACTTATTTTTAATGATCATATGAATTCATCTTTTAAAGAAAGCCCTTTTTATTGTTATATTATTTCTCAAAAACATATGTATTTGAAACTTTTTTAAGAAAGACCAAAACAAATAAGACATCTGTAAGACAACGAGAGAAACAGAGAGAGAGCTAAGTAGGATGACTAACCTGCAGATTCCTATCAATACACCAGTTGGCCTCAAAATCGTCATCGTCCTCTCCAAACGGATTGATAAGCTGTTCTGCCACCTGTACAAAGTCACTGGTTGAATTGTTGCTGAATTGATTTTCTATACTTTTCTTTTTTATGTGCAGTGAAGAGAGAAAAGCTAGAGTGGAGCAATCGAATGACACATGACCGAAGCGTAGGTTCTGTAACAACAAATCTCCATAGACTTTTTTTCAGTGGAAATGGTTCTATCCTTCCTATATCCTCTCACATATTTATTTGCCACTCCATTTCCTTTGTATGTGGTAATTAAGTACAGAGTAACAGCATTAAAGGATTCACCCTAGTTTTCCTGTCTGCCCAGTCTTACTTTCTATCTTCATGACTGTCTTTGTGTATGTCTGCCTATCTGTCTGCATCCCTGCATCCCAACATTAGATTAAATAGAGTAGACTTGCCAATACAGTTTCTCAGTTTCCTGTTGCAATATGTTGCATCATTTGTGCCTTGCCAAACAAATTAACAATGTGTCGCTTTCAATAAGAAGGTAGTTAGCGATGGGTTATAGCCATCTTCACCATGATGCCATGTGCTTGGTCCATTCTACTTGTTCTAATTCCATAGCACAACAGAGCCAAGATGACTGTCATTTGACCATGAGACGACTCCACTCCTTATGGACTTTACTGACCACATTAAACATGTTTACACATGCCCTGAGACTGTGTCAGTAGGTTCTGCTTGTGTGTGTGTGTGTGTGCGCGTGCGTGCGTGCGTGCGTGCGTGTTTGTGTATTTCAGTGTGTCTGTGTCTTTGTGTGTGTGTGACCTTGAGCCAGCCGGAATAGAAGAAGAACTGCAGCAGGGTGAAAATGGGTATATAGAGGTCAAGGTCGTGGCCCTCGTACCCCTGGGCCGGGTCAAGGAACTGCCGGCCAATGATGCAGGTGAGAAAAAACGTATACACTGCCAATGTCACCACCTAGATAAGGAGTGAAAGAGCAAGGCATAGAGGGTCAAAGACAGACAAAAAATGAAAAAGGGGGCAAAGAGAAAAGATAATGCTGAGAACGAGAACAAATCAATACTTGGATGTGGGGAGAGAAAGACAGAGAGAGAGGGGGACAGGAAAGGGGGCATGGGTAAAATAAAAGACATGGCACTCCTCGTATTTACCCCTTTCTATTATCCTTATAGGTAGATTTGTCCAAAAAACTAAAGCCGAGTCTAAAGGGGCCTTGAGAAGTTGCAACATGAAATTTATTAAAAATATATATATTGGGATATTTTTGGAGAAACAAAGCATTATTAGAAATAGTGAAAAACATTGATCATTAAGTTTTTTCATAAGCAGTCGCTAAGGATTTAACTTGCTGGTGACCATGACTATGGACCATCACTAAGGAACTTGTCTAATGACCATGGATATGTCTCCAGGGCTAAAATGTGTATGGACAAAAAGACATAGTCCCATAAACCAACATGAAGTTTATGATGGTTGCAAATTGGAAAAGATAAACAGTCTGTGTGTTTGTCCATGTCTGTGTGAGCACCTGTGTGTAGACAAGAGGAATCCCAACCCAGTCATAGCCAAAGAGGGTCGCACACCAAGTTCTAAACTTGTTCATCTCCTGATGTAGATAAAACAAGAGTGGGAAAAAGAAAAGAAGAGATAGACACAATAACAAGTGTAAATGGGCGAGAGAGAAAAAAAATAACACAGTTTGTTTTACTGCTCTTTTACAAGCAGACACACACACACACACACACACACACACACACACACAGTACGTTTTTTGAATAGCTTGACATACATTTTTTTTTTCAAAATGAGTGCCAATTCAGGTTGAGAATAAAGGTTAAATGAGTCTTTTCAATCTTGGGGCATGTGAAACTGAAGTGAATCAAATGTGACTGGGAGTCGACTACATGTTATATTCTCACTCTGTTGCTTGCATATCATTGATGACTGAAACTTCAGACATCCGTTAAACTCACCCAATATAATCTGAGTTTACTCTAAAAGTAGAAAATACATCTGAGGTTACTATAGTTTCAATTCATTCTGATATTTATAATGATTTAGTGTGTGTGTGTTTGTGTGTGGTGTAGCTTGCCAAGCTTCCAAAGTTTTGAAACCCACCTGCATCTTATACTTAGCCAAGTGCCCTTTGATTTCCTTTTAGAATACACATTTGATAATTATCTCATTCTTTTTCCCAGGTCTGCCCCAGATGACCAGACCAGAAGGCTTACTTGGAGGATGGACTGCAGGTCAATGCTGTCCTGGATGCGTCCTTCCTTGCGGGCTTTGGAGGCCAGATTGGAGAACCACACCACAGGAATCCAGTACTTCAAATGTGGAGACTTGACGTTATCATACATCTTTCTCTCCTCTGGCGTCATAAATCCTAATGGAGAAGGAAATGGAAGAAGACACGATAGAAGGAGAGAAGAATAGGAGAAGGAGAAGAAAAACAGAAGAAGGGTAAAGGTGTAGGAAGAATAGGAAAAGATGAGGAAGAGGAAAAAGAAATTGGAGATAAGGGAGAAGAAGTGGAGGAAAAGGAGAAAGAACAGTGTTTAAGGGTGAAAGGAAAGAAGGTTGTTGTGGTATATGTTGAAAAAGGAAGAGGAAATAAGAATTCTGAACAACAGATGAATTACATTTTACAGGATGTACCCTTCTTGTTCTATACCACCCCAACCCTCCAGCACATATAACGACACCCACACCAAACATCCACGCACTCACACACTATATAAAGGTAAAAAAAAAAAGAAGAGCCTATTAGCTGATCATTACTGGCCTTCTCGTTGGAAGGTTTGCAAATCATGCCCACCAGGGTATTACCAGTGGGAGGGGCTAAGAGGTTTTTTATCAAGCTAATTGGCTGGCAATAAGCCACAGGAAAGAAGGATTATATCCCTAACAGGAACTGTCATGGTCTTATGAGATTATTACTTATTTTTAATGTAAAGGAACCTTAAATGAATTTGTGCACTTTTAAAATTTTTATATTAACAAGTATTTTGTTCAATACGAATTTCTCATGTCAAAGCCTGATCAAGGAAAACGTAGGCACTGCAAGGTGCAAGGGATCAACACAAGTCATGTTTCCAATGTTTTGAAAGGCCTTTTTGATCAGAATACTTGACACAGACAGAATAACCCCCCCCCCCCCCCTACATTACATAAAATATATAACTATTTCACTGTAATGGAGCAAAATGTGTAAAAAAAACGTTTTTACTTTTTCATAACATCCTGTTAATTAGTCTGACCTTTTACAGTAGTTTTGCAAACTGAGATCAAAGCTAGTAGTTAGAGCTGACTATTCAATTTCATCGCATAGGTGGTCAACATTTTTTATAGTTAAAAAAATTATAATAAAATAAATAAATAAGGTCTAGAAAACAATTGGGATGGAGGGATATCCTTCCTTAATCCAAGGTACAATGAAAGAGAAGGAAGAGTCTTTTTTATGCCTCATTCATGTACAATGGAAAATGTAGTACCATTCTGCAAAAGACTGTCTTCCGCTGGTGCAGTCAGTGAAAGTTTACACTGTTAAATGTTTTACCATTCCTGTTTTTTGGGTGTTAAACGTTTATCATTTGAATTTGCCTTGGTCAGGTGATGTTTGTTCAACCCTCTAGTTCACTATGAACTCATTTGTAGGTGTTTATAGTTAACCTCGTACCTGCCTCCACCACATGGTCCATGGTGGGAAAGCGTTTACAGACAGCAGTGCTGACGGAACGGAAGATAAGCAGCGACGTCAGGTTGACGTAACGCATCAACGTACGACGCAGAAGGCGTCCGTGCTCATCCCCACCCTGCACGCAGCTGAGGAGGAGGGTGGAAAATAGTGAGATTGATAAACTAAGGAAATTAAAGATTTCTCCATGGTTGGAGAAGGGGATGTACCTGGATATGAGGATCATAAGCCTGTCAGGCCAGGGCATGTTGACAAACTGGTTCCACCAACGATTAACTACAAGGGTCACATAGAAACCTAGAGTGCAGAGATAAAACAGACATTAAGACACTCTCTCTCTCTCTCTCTCTCTCTCTCTCTCTCTCTCTCTCTCACACACACACACACACACACACACACACACACACACATTATAGAAACATGCACTGAAATGGATTGAGATAATATAATCTTGACTTACTCTCCCATCAGAAACAATATTTCCCCAACATGGCACAACCCTGGCCCGAATATGAATATGGTATTATAATCAAAACAAAAACCCTAGTGACAGTCGAATTGGGACACATTTCCAGGCGAGGTATGCTCCACACCAGCCCACTTCTTCAGGATCTTGCCATTCCATCATCAGTGGCTCGAAGCTCATGTCCACAATAATTGCTAACAAACCTAAGTGGTGTTTTTCCAATCTTCTTTATGCACAAAAAACATTTAACCAACTTTGCATGCCTAAAGTTACTGAAACAACAATCAGCTGATGGTATCATGGCATCACGGTTTACATCAAACATTTGAATGCTAATTTGGAACACTTTGACCAATCATTAGAAAGGTTAACGTCTTCCCCTTCTCCCCTGAAAACACTGTTCATAGTTCAATGTTTAAATTGGAATTCTTATTACTCAGAGTCAGATGGTTTTAAGGACAGTAATAAATCCTACTTAGAGGATTTAAGAGATTGACTGTGAAAAATTGCATTACGTGAGATTTAAAGTAACAAAGATACTTGGCTTAGGGAACAGCTTTGCATTAAGTTTTATTCACCTTGGATATTTTTTACATATCCCGTATGACAAAGTATAATTGGAAGTACCAGCCAAGTCCTTTTAAATCGGAATTCCTAACATTAAAATTATACCTGTGCTGTCCACCACAGTGATATTCCTGACTTGGGGTCATTATGGTTCCATGGACAGCTTTATCATCATGTGTCCCCAAAGGCAGACTGTCCTCCATGGCTAAAAACGAAACAACTTATCATTACAAATTTTCCCTCAATGATTCATGTTGGTACATTTCCCGTTTTACCTGGCTTATCAAAATCAAATTGAACTGGCTGCCAACGGACTGCTAAGTAAGTAAGTCAATTAATAAGAAAGTTATTATGCGATTAAGTCAATTAAGTAAGTAGATACATGTGAGTACATTAATGGATAAATAGAATACTTCACACATAGTTGGTCACATTTAGGATTAACCAGTGTTCATTTAAATGGGCCTGCCAAGCTTTGATTTAATAATTCATCAACGCTAGTTTTATAGGGAACAAATCGACCCGCCCCACAAACATCACCATATCTCTGCTGCTGTGCTCACTAGGATTTTGCCCCCACCTGTAACCAACTTTTGCACTTCTTCTACTGTCCATTTCGTTGACAGTTGTCTTTTGCATGACTGTTACCTTTGGAGCCTGTCAACACTTCATAAAATGACTTGTCACCTATCTGCTAAATCAATCCGAAGCGAAGTGAGTGTGTTGAAGGGAGGGGTCACATCCTCTGGCCTCGGGGTCAGGGGTGTGTTGGTGTGTGAGTGGACGCAGACAGAGCGTAACATTCAGAGTAACGGTGGTATATTGGAATAGAGAAAATCTGGAGCCTCAAATAAAGTTTTTGAAAGGACTTTGTGATGTTCACACTTACACTTCAGGGGAGAAATTAAGTCAGATAACTTTCTTTATATATTTGTATCTTCTTTATAAATTACGTTTCTTTTTATAAGTTAACATGCAAGAATATGTTGTTGAAATCAGCGAATATACACTCTAAGCACACAAACACACACAGACCAATACAGGCAATAACATTAGGCTAGATACTCAATACCAAGCACTTTAGAAGGGACTTTTGACTCCACTCTATTTGAGTGTGTGTGGGTTGGTGTGTATGCTTCTATCTGATTATATTGAACAATTACCCTTGCATTAATGAATCACTCAGAGGGCTCAGCTCAGCTAAGCCAGCACAAAGACAGAACTGAAGAGACCAAACTGCACAATCTATCTCCACTCAAAAAGGGGAACCGGATAGACAGTGCAATAGCCACCTTGATTATGAACTGCACCCCCTCCACCTGAAGAATTCACCCCAGACTAAGCCTTTGAAACAGACAAAAATAACCTGCTAAAGCTATCTGATAGCTATGATTTTCTTTGTCCTTGTGGTTCTGAGTGTGTTTCCTGAATTTTCCTTTTCTCACTTGTATTTCTAGTCGTTCCCTTTATTTGGACACTACCATAGGATTTTGAGATTGGTGTACAATGGCAAGTACATTCTAAATAAAATGCATTACTATTTATTAATTATGGACAAAAGCATACCAGGAAGTCAATACAATATTCACAGACACACCCAACACATACAGAAACAGTAATCACACACATAGTGAAACTCTCTTAAATATAACTTTGCACTCAACTGTAATAAACATCTATAATGAATGTAATACAGACAGACAGGAAGAAAGAAAGGAAAACTGAGAGCCTGGCAGGCATACAGAGATACCTACCGAGGACAAATGTTACTGGTATCTGTTCTGCATACTGGTCGCAATAGATGGAGAGCTTCTCAAAGAGGCGCTTCTGCTGGTCAGAAAGGACCATTCTGGAGAAGAGAGATACTGTATGAAAGATAAACACATGCACATATGCACACAAGAAGATACAAGAAAAGCCTATGAGGCTAGAGCATGTGGTACAAAAAGAAATAGTTCTTCTAAGGCAAGATAGTCTCTTTTTTGGACCCTTTCCTACATACCTCACATATCATCTGTGTTTATCGATACATACAAATATAATTCAAAGTAGGCTATAATAGTAAACCTATAATAACTTGTAAGGCTTTCTGTGAGAGAACGTTTGTTCATGTACATGATATGTTGGTACATTTCCCCCTCTCATCTTCTACCGCTTATCCTGTTTGACAGGGTCGCGGGGGGGCTGGAGCCTATCCCAGCCAACACAGGGCGTAAGGCAGGGTACACCCTGGACAGGACGCCAGTCTATCACAGGGCCAACACATGTTGGTACATTTTTTAAATGTAATTTTAAATTCCTATATTGGCAGATTGTTTACCTGTACACAACACTGAGTAGACTGTACAGGAGCAGGAACACAATGAACTCTCTGTAGAGTAGTTTATAAATGCTGGCTCGCCAACGAAGCAGCAGTCGATGGAATCCGAAGAAGGTGGCATTGGCGACCTTACTGGAATAGGTGACTGTCATTTTCAGGGAGGCGCTGTCAAACACACACACACACACACACACACACACACACACACACACACACACACACACACACACACACACACACCACTAGTGTTACATACTGTAGTGTAGAGTATGATTGTGTCCACATTTTTCTCTTTCAATGAAATAACCAACAGTAAAATAATTAACCTCAGAGGATGCTCCGTGAAATAGGCCTAAAGTTACCTGAAGTTAATTAGATATATAGCAACCAGACCGTGTGAAAAAAAATCTAGTTAATAGCCTGTCTTTTAAGCGTAAGGAGAATGGCTAGGTTAAGTGTATATCTTTTCTCAAATAAATAGTTAAATGTTTACTTACAGAAGCGCCAATTCTGATGTTCAGCATAAGTGTGTCGATATAGAGTGTACCGGTTTAGAAACAGATTGTTGCCTGCTTCTCCACTTTTAGATTTGCTCGTTTGTTCCAACGACAGTTGCTGGAAAGTTTATCTGGCGAGACTCTCTAATACAGCGAAAAAAACATGGGAGAGACAGCGGGAGTTACAAGAAGCATGCCAGGTTTACTCGCTCACGCACGCCTATTCGTTCTCCCGTTTCTCTCCCACACAACCATAGATATATTAAAAAAATAAAAAAGACATACACACAACCACCTCCCCTCCCGGACGCACGAACACACATAAGTGCTGACACAGACGGCCTAAAATTATCGCTGCTTTTTTTTTTACTGAGCTCGGGTGTGACATGATCATGTGTGTGCACAATTATAGCATCACGAACATATCGACTGGGCAAGTCTTATGTTTCATTAACATTTGTCAATCATTTAAATTCGTCTAAATATATCCCAAAACCTCCTATTGAATTAGACTATAGCGCAGTCAGAATCCGTCAGTCACAATAAATGTTCATTTTTTAGGTCCACACCTTGACCCTAATCACAAAATGTGTGCCGCTTTTTCAAAGCCAAATATCAGGGATACAACTTAAAAAAAAAACGAACAGAAACAAAAAAGATGCCTAAAGCTTCGCAGAGTAGCCCTGTCAGTACCTTGTTGTGTTGCACCGTGTGATTAATGAACAGCTGTATAATTCCTTCACCAGTGACATGACTCATGACTATTCCATAGGCCTGCTCTTAATTATACAGTCCTGATAATCCAATAATGGCGCAACAGACCGCCTTCATGAAGAGTGCAATTACCTGTAGGCGCGGCCATCACCCTTAACACTCAACCACCTCATCTGCTGTAGATTAACATTGGCATAACAATAAAACAACACAGTATCCGGTTCTCGCGGGCATATTTTAGCCATAATAATGTACAGTTACTTCAAATGATTAAGGCCGTATAGTATAGCCTAGCAGTTGTAATCTGACTCGGAGAGGGAGAATATAGAAAACCGTGCATTTGGAGGGTACTGTGCTTGGACTTGCAATTTTGGCATAACTGTCCCAACAGCCTGCGGCGAATGTGCGACCTTAAAATTTGACAACTAATCAGGAAATGAATGGTACAATGCTGAACACTGGTTAAATGGGTATTTGAAGGAGGCTTCGCACCATGCATGGTTTGTGCCAAAAACCTTCTCATGAAGGCCAATCACAAACTGTGTTGAACTGACATCAGTTTTTGTCAAATAAATAATTCAAAATAGCATAAAAGTATAAAAGAGTAAAAGAGTTGCGGGAAACTCATAACAAACAAACTTCGCCTAGGAAGACCGCATGATAATAACTGAATACACGCGGCTATGATGCGCATGTGCAATAGCGAAGGTTCCCCTGGTTCACACCCATTCATGCACGCTCCGACTCTACTCCCGGCTAGCTAGTGCACGAGCACGGAGCCAGACAGCTGACTGAGTGCTGTGATGGATACGCACTCAAGCTTTTAGTAAATGCTGTCTTCAAAGCTAGTTACGGTTAGTTGATCAGCCAAATATCAGGTAAAATATATCGTTGTTATAAGTTATCTGACAAGGATTCGAGCGGACGTGGAAAGATTTTCGACTTTGCATTGCGGTTTCGTTTTGGAAAAAGAATACCGGTTTATTCATCAAGGCGAGTCTGAAAGGCCGGTAAATTGACACACAGCTAACCGTTAGCCAAGAAGCTAGCTGCTTTTGGTGTGCTGATACGAGCAATGGGTATTATTGACCAGGACAGATGAACCTATTCAAGCCAACGCTTGCCAAGGGCTTTCCTTGCAAAGATATCCAGTGTCAAACAATAAATCAAGTTAAATCGTATTACTAGGTTTTTCAATGCCTGTCGCCTACTGTACTTTACGCATGTTAGCAAACCAGAGCTGTCAAAACAAGAAAGCCATGGTGTCGCTAGGTCGACACCTTATCAATCTCTGGTGATTTAGCTTATTCGTTTGTTGTGCATACATATTTATGATTATGCAGCTTAAATTGGAGGCGTTTGGTTTGGGTCTAATGTAGTCTCACGTCGCCAAGCGATCTGGACGTTTTATCGTTGCGTTGTGCCACCTCGCCATTCAATGCAGCTTGACGTTAAGTGTCCAGTTTATGTTTGGCAGTCTTACACTGGGCCTCGAAGGGGTTGAAAAACCTTCTGGAAGGCGATTCATAGCATAACCTTGGAAATACCCAGACTGCGTATGTGTTTATGTGTCCTTTAAATTTGACAAATAGCCCTTTGTGCTCCCTGTTACCTCCAGCTGGTTCTTAATATGATGAAAGCATAATTCTTTAGTCTCTCTCTCTATAGCTTTATCTTGAAGTAAGGAAAAAAAGCAGGAAAGCAAGAAAAAGGAAGGAAGGATGGAAAGGTGGCAGTAAGCTGGGCAGGAAAGAAAGCAATAAGAGAGACCTGGGATAAAAAAAGGAAAGAAAGAGAGGATTGGTCCAGCTATCTGAGCTGGGGCGTCATTGGTAAATGGATCCTACCCAGCAGCCGAGGCGCCTGGCCCAGAAGGTGTTGGGTTACTATCAGCTCTCCAGTTCTGGTCCCAGAGAGAGACAGGGGAGACGGTGGTATGCTGGCTGGGGTGGTGAGCCAGGTGGGGTAGTTACATTGCAGGTGTAGCAGGGAGTAAAAGAGAAAGGGGGTGGAGGGAGGGGGTCTTGAATAGATCTGAGAGCAAGGAAAAAACACAGGAGGAAAAGAGAGATAGAGGAGAAAGAATATTGGGTTAGGTTAGCGAGGGGCATAGCGAGAGAAAGCACAGAGTTATACGGTGGAATACAGAGAGCAATAATAACATGAGGCAGAGCTCGAGCGTTGTTCGTTCTCACTTTTATTCTGTTGACCATCTGTGCTGTTTGCTGACTGCTGACCTGACTGTCAACTCCAAACGATGTGTGTGGGAGATATAGTGAGAGTGTTATCTTATGCAGCCAGAATCTACTGTACTTATCGGCAGGGATAATGGTCTTGAAGGAAGATGTAATCTAGGTCGGTGTGTGTGTGTGAAAGACGACATGTTATTCTTGTCTATTGTGTGTGAAGAGAGAACATCCACATCTGAATCACAGAAACATGTGCAGCCACACACCTGACCAGTAATAGAGATTAGCTGGGTTTCAGTTGTGGCCCAAAAATATTTCCGTTGTCAATAGCAACCTTCCTGACAAACAGGCTTTGTCCAGTCAGTGAATGATTTCTAACTCTGTCTGTTAGATTCCCCTAACCTTTGGAATGCCCGCATGGGTGTGTTGTTTGTAACTGTGCCAGTGTTTTTGTGTGTGTGAAGAGAGAGAGAGAGAGAGAGAGAGAGAGAGAGAGAGAGAGAGAGAGAGAGAGAGAGAGAGAGAGAGGAGAGAGAGAGAGAGAGAGAGAGAGAGAGAGGAGAGAGGAGAGAGAGAGAGAGGAGAGAGAGAGAGAGAGGAGGAGAGAGAGAGAGAGAGAGAGAGAGAGAGAGAGGTGTGATACCAAAAAGGTAGAAGGAAAGAAAGAAAGTAGAGTAGCAGTGGTTGAGATGGAAGGAAGGAGGATGTGAAGAAATTATAGGGAAAGTTGGGCAAAGGAGTGTGTGTGTGTGTTGGTGTGGGGTTGAGCTTCACAGCTAGCTTCTGCTATGAAGGGAAGTAGAATGGAACAATGCCTCTTTTAATGGAGTTCTAACTGAATTGGTCCTGTTTTTCCATTACACGCCACGACTGTTCTATCTGAGAATCTCGCACAAAGACTTTGGTGGTTATTTTGAGTGTCCGTGAGAATAATAAACATCCTTGGAGGAGGTGGTGATAATGAGTTACCAGTTTTTCTTGCTTCAAATAGAATCCTTTTCTTTAGTTTATCTGGTTCTTCTGGCAAGTTGCTTATGATCAAATTTCTAGAGGGTAGAGATCAACATGGAGAAAAGTTACTACAGCCAGACAGAAGGAGGGAGACATGTTATGAGAAAACTTGTCATCTGACCTTTGTGAACCTAAAATAAGGTGTGGCATGTATATATTTACAGGCCGTAACACTGCCGATGTGAGTGTCCCAGCCTGACGGGCCTGTTTCCTCAAGCTAAATTTAGCCTGCAGTAGCAAAGCTGTTTATAGCTACAGTGTTTAGGTGCCTGGCAGCAAGATGAAGCATTGGCATTTCAATTGTATACCTGTCAGCTGTAGGCTACTGACCAGGCAGATATTTGACTTTTGCTAAACAGCTGACAATAAATGCAGTTTGTGTAGGCTGTGTCATGCAAAATGATAGGTTAAAAAGGTACAATGCAAATGTTTGGTATTTTGTAACGCATTTAACGTATGGATATTTTTGTTACCGTTTTTATTGGGAGATCATGATGGTCAAGTCTAAACATACTGAAAATCGACAATTTGCCAGAAAAATACCCCAACAATTATTTTGGGGGCAAATGTCAGTAAGTTTGCACTTCTAGCTTTGTCATCGCCAAAGGTGATTATGATTGCGTCTGTCAGACCAAAATAGGTGCAAATTACTAGGAAATCATTAACGTTGCTTCAAGCCCCTGGCTTTACATAGGAACGAGAAACTTGATCCGGTGTGAACTATAAAGATAAAGAACTATAAATATATCGCAAGAAAGTAAAGAAAGCCTATGAGGCATTCTACAACCCCCTAAAACCACCAAAAGAGCCCCTTAGTTTGAGAGTCTCTATTTACCACAGCTTATCAGAATAGAGCCTGTGCAGTCTGGGAGCCTGATTAGGCCAATTGTTTCCTCTCTCGTCTAGCGGTTTCCTATAGCAGGGATTCCTATGTCGCTTTTGGTTAACAGCCACGTCAGTGCTTAGGTCATTTCCATTCCACCAATCATGAGTTTTTCTGCGCTGCCATGGTTTTGTCCCTTCTCTAACGCAGTCTGATAGTCTGTTCTATGTCTTCAATGTCTCCAGAGGGCTTAGAGTGAACGGGACTAGTGGACTGGTCTGCTAACTGCCTGGGCAGATTCCTCAACAACACACCACCTGCTGTTTTCCTGCTTCTAGACACAGTCTTCGCCATGGTAAGTGTAGAAAGCCCATGTCGTTCTTTTTGCAGGCACTCTCCTAATGCAAGCTTTTTTAATTTAATTACATTTTTTTGCTAAAAAGCATTTCGTGTGTTATTGCTTGGCCTCGCTCCTGCTCTCCATCCCTCTCTGGCCATTCTTTCTCACTTTCTTTCTCTTACTCTCCAGAGGAGTGTATGATCTCTCAGTGCTGCCATGGCGAGCAGCAGTAACAGCCACAGCGCCCCCGGTGGCGGGGGAGCGGAACCACTTGAAGGCTTTCATGAGGTCAACCTGGCTTCGCCGACGACCCCGGACCTTCAGGGCCAGGCCGAGTCCCGTCCCGCCCGCCACAGTGCCCCCCCCAGCTCCCTGTACCGCACGCCGTCCCTCGGGGGACACCCCAACGCCCTGCGGGCCGACCAGCTGCCCACCCAGCCAGTCTACTCCACCCCCAGACACCTGGGGCAGGAGTCGGCACTGAATGGAAGGTAACTCTAAAACATCCAGTGTCCTGCCCCCTTCCCTCCATCCCTAATCTCGGTAGAGGGAGATTCTGACCATGAAGAGATGTTCTCTACCTACTGCTTGTGCTCGCCTCTCTCCTCATTCAAACCTAGTTGGCATGTATTTGCGATCATTGCGTTTCATTGATCTTCATTTTGTTGTTATGTTTCCTTGAATTGTAAGGTAGTCCATACTATTTGAGTCTTTAGGGTTACATATCCGGTTGCTTTTGTCATTTGAAACACGAGAGTCACAGACTCTATTCTCTGTTCTAACCCGCGCCATATGGAAGCGCACACTTTCCAAATAAATTCTAATCGTTCATTATGTTTTGATAACTACTGCTGCCTGTCTCCATTGTTACCTCCTCCTGCAGCAGTGTCCCTGGTCTGGAGGCGGAGGCAGAGGCCGTCTTCCTGTCTGGAGAGGAAGGGGATGAGTGTGTCAGCCTAAGTGACAGTCTGTCACGCTCCGTGATGGAGGTCCGAGAGAAGGGCGGCGAGAGATTAAAGGAGGAGCTTGTTAAAGCACAGAGGGTAAGAACACACACACACACACACACACACTCATGTGCATTCACATGGACAGTTGCAATGGCCTGCTATGGTTTGAGTGTGGGTGGGTGTGTGTTCTGTTTGTATCATTTTGGAGTCAGCTGCACTTAATGATGCGGTACTGGCAGCAGTGTTCCGAGCAATTCTGTACACTTGTGAGGTTTCCCTGGCTGGTCAGGAGATTCACATGAACTGTTTAGCACAAAATGTGTGTGTGTGTGTGTGTGTGTGTGTGTGTGTGTGTGTGTGTGTGTGTGTGTGTGTGTGTGTGTGTGTGTGTGTGTGTGTGTGTGTGTGTGTCTGTGTGAGAATAAAACTGTTATCAATTCAACCATGTAAGGGCCAAATTTGGGCATCTTAACGGATGTTGAAGTCTGAGCTGTTGTTCAGATGTGAGGAAAGGGTCAGAGTGAAGGCCAGAGCACCAAAAAGATAACATGTGCCTCTCTGAGACGCTGAAGGCTAGTGTTGTCTGTTCTTAGCCATCATAATACGAGTTGGCATACGTGTGCTTTCCAATACTGGGAGATACCATGTGTTCCCCATTGAACGATGGAATGATTAATTTAGTTTAGACCAATATACTCGTTTCAACCTTGTCAACAAATCAGAACTTACTATGTCATTAGACTGAACTGACTGTAGTAAGTAAGTAAGTAAAAATTGCACTTTAATCATTGCTCATACTCTCCTCACTTTGTGAGGATTGGTTATTTTTTGTGAAGAAGTGAAAATATCCATTACAACAATTAACACATACAAACCCACATGGCTACACTTTACATTTCTTTAACATTTTCTGACAGAAAACAAAACATGAACATCATTCTTTACCCCTCATCTTTATGTTCTACCATGTTTCGATTCAATCATGTTTCATTTCTGTTCTTTTTGTTTATTTTCTGTGTGTGTGTGTGTGTGTGTGTGTGTGTGTGTGTGTGTGTGTGTGTGTGTGTGTGTGTGTGTGTGTGTGTGTGTGTGTGTGCATTTTTCTGCGTGTGTAATCGTGACTGCTACCATTCATAAATGTGTGAGTGTTTGTGCGTGTGGTACGTGTTTGTGTATAAGTGCGTGTGCATATTTATACGCACACGTGTGTGTATGTACGTTTGTGGGATTGTTGGTTTGTCTGTCTGTGTCTGTGTGTGTGTGCGTGTGCGTGTGTGCGCACATTTTTTACATACATGTTTGCTGTGTGTGAATCTACGTGTTTGTTGGTGTGTCTGTGTATGCATGAATGTGTGTGTGTGTGTGTGTGTGTGTGTGTGTGTGTGTGTAATGTAAGGAGCTAAAGCTGAAGGACGAGGAGTGTGAGAGGTTGTCTAAGGTCAGAGATCAGCTCAGTCTGGAGCTGGAGGAGCTGACCGCCAGCCTCTTCCAGGTTGGTCACACACACATATTGCTTCCCCCTCTGCGCATTTTCACCTTTTCGTTTCTCCTTCATTCTTTATTTCCAGTTTTCTATCTGTTCTTTCGGTTATTCCACATTTTTTCCTTGTTCTTCCATTCCCTGTTTGTCTTCATGACCCAAAACATTTAGCCTTTTCTAGCTCTGTTTCTCTCTCTGGTGGTGGAGTGGACTCGGTCCGCACTGGGTTGTGCGCCTGGCTTGGTGTTTGCCTCCGTGAGAATGTGCCTATGTGTGTCTTAGGACCTGTGTGTTTGTACGTACGTGCGTGCGTGCGTGCGTGTCTCTTTCTCTAAAGTGTATTTTGCTGCCCTCTACAGGAGGCTCATAAGATGGTACGAGAGGCCAACGTGAAGCAAGCATCCGCCGAGAAACAACTGAAGGAAGCTCTGGGCAAGGTGAGAAAAACAACATAGTAGACCCACAGATACTGAGTCAGGCACTCAGATATGTCTTATTGTTATCCTATATATAAGGTAGGCAAATCTACAACCTTAAATATTTGGACAGAGACCGTTTATGTTGTTGTTGTTACTCACACACACTTGATTTGAAGTTAAACAATGTATGTCAATATTGAGTTAGCCGTGTAGGAATTGCATTCTCGCCAATTTAATGGGAGTGATTGGAAACATATACAATGTATCATCTTGAATTGTTTGGGTTTAGCTCTCTGTCATAATTAAGATATCCTAAGCCCTCTACTTAATAGGAAATATTATAAATATATTAATAGGGAATTCATATCCTGCCACGGCATGTTAATGGATGGCCACCCAAAGTATGGAACATAGTCCAGATTGTACTACAGAAAAGCTAACACCTCAACACTGTGAGAAGCCAGATGTGAATGTTTGTAAATGTAGCCTGACTGAAGCCACCATTTCCAAGCATTTCTACCGGTTTAAGTGTGGCTCTTGTCATGCAGCCTCCGCTGTGTGTAGTGTCATGGTCATGGTAGTGTCATGGCTTGGGGATGCTTCGCTGCTCGTCTTTGTGTGAGTTTGCGGTTGCCTGTATGTATGCATATGTTTGTGTCTCTGGGGGATGGAGCTTAGGGAACAGTTAGCCCAGTCTCCCTTCGCCTCCAGGAAACAAAAACAACTCGTCTAAGGTGGCATTGGTTCTATCTAAAATGATTTCTGTAGAAAACCGTTGGAGGAAAAAGAACACCAGTTCCCCCCACTCCTACAGTTCTCCCCCTGACCCCCACCCCTTCCTCCCTGCTAATCCAAAGCTCTGTCTCCACGCCCCTCCAGATTGATGTTCTCCAGGCAGAGGTGCTGGCCCTGAAGACTCTGGTCCTCTCCTCCCCCGTCTCCCCCGTCTCTGACCTCCCCCCCACCAAGGCCACGCCCTTCAGGAAGGGCCATGGACGCAACAAGAGCACCTCCTCGGCCATGCAGGGCAGCCAGCCAGAGCCCTCCGCCACCCAGCCCATCGTACGGGACTGTAGGGAGGTAGGTCTGACCACGCACACAGACATGACAACATGTACACACACCTCCTCTGTTTTTACCCCTGGAGGATAGAAAGGTGGAAAGCAGGGCCCTGGTATATCTACAAACCGATCGCAACAGTTGTTTATAAATGTGAAGGTCTTGTTTGTTTGATGCCCATACATGCTATTTTAGTCAAAGACAGGTTTGGTGTTAGAACAATCTATGCAACAAGTGTATCATTCTCTGGAACATTTGGAATTCTAATGGCAGAACCAACAGCCTGCTATTCAGATTGTATGTGTCGTAATGTTGTTTGATCCATCAAAATAGCTGTTATCCATTATTTATGTTGCATACTATTTGTACTCAAGTAACTGTTGGGGTCTTTAGGGTTTAGTTTGTTGACAGTGGCATCATCCTTTAGGTGATCTTTCCCCTGTGTATGTCCTTGTCCATTGTGCAGGTGGACAGTCACTTGTTCAGTGAGTTCAAAACCTGGAAGGAGGATCCGACACTGGACCGGAGTTGCTCCTTCTTGGATCGCGTCTATAGAGAGGATATCTACCCCTGTCTCACTTTCAATAAGACTGAGGTACTATACAAACTGTGTGTGGTAGTGCTGAGCGAATAACCCAAATTTCACCTTTAAATAAGCACTCAATCAGTAAATTAGTCAAGAAATCAATAAAGAGGGAAGATGAAAGCAGGATTACAGCTGAATGAGTTGGAAGCAGGAGCAAATCTTGCAGGCTAACAATTAAAAGGAGAAGTGGGTGAAGACAGCAAACCTAGAAAAAATAAAAGTCAAGATGTATTTGGAAAGGTCCATTGACCAACGTCAGTTGAGCTTATTTTTTGGGTGTTTTTTAACTTGCTGAATATAACAAATCATTGTCAACATTACTGCATGGCTGTGTTTTACCCAAATGTATTTTGCCTTCATGCAAAAATACAACACGTGCACAATAGCACTGAACTAGGTGTATTGACACACTCTGTACCGGCTTAGGTCGAATAAGGTGACCGCCCTCCACTAGCTGTCTCAATCTACGAAACATTCATGTTCAGTGCCATGTATACTTTAAATCTTTAATCTTTATATATTTTTTGTATTATTAACCGAGATTTCTTTTAACTGTTTGTACTTTTTAAGTTCTTTGGAACTGTTTTTAACTTATTTATTATTTATTTTGATGACATTTGTATAATTGTCTTTCTGTGTTCTTTGTATAGCACTAACACTGAGTTGCCTTGTGTATGAAAGTGTGCTCTACAAATAAACTTGACCTGGACTGGATTCTGATCCCTGGCCCTCTTGTTTTAGCTGGGGTCGTCCATCTTGGAAGCAGTGGAGAGGAACACGCTGAGTGTGGAGCCCGTAGGCTTCCAGCCCCTTCCTGTGGTCAAAGCCTCCGCTGTCGAGTGTGGAGGGCCCAAGTAAGTCCACACACACACACACACACACACACACACACACACACACACAGACACAGACACAGACACATGCTATTTCCTGTCCACATACACAGCCTCTTTCTCTTGCCCACTCCTGCCATTGCTACCGCCACTGATCCTCTCGTCTCTTCCAGCTTGTGTGTTTCGGCTTCACTCTTTCACCATCTGCCCATCACTCTCATCACTATCTTCTTCTTTTTTTGTTCTCTTTACATCCTGTTGTTTACTTCCTGTCCGGTTCTGAAGCGCTCGGAGGGCCGAGGTCGTCACGTAAGTTCTCCCTGTTCTCTCTTTAACTTGCTCTATCCCTCCTTTTCCTTCTCTCCATTCCTCCATTCCTCTCTCATTTCCTTTTTTGTCCATCAGCCCATGCGATGACTCTTCCCTGCACACACTCTGTCCCCTGTCCCCATACTTCTCTCCCCCCGGCTCCTTAGGGTGGCTCTGGGGTTCTGCTCAGGATTGAACATGGTTCTATGTTCTACAATGCCTTTGGGCTGTACTAAAATCTCTACTAAATTGCTCATGTTTTGTGGTTTTGTTCTTTGGTTTTGTTCTCTTGTATTAGGGTGTCAATTAAAGTCAATCGTGCTTTACCATGACCACTGCAATAGCAACGTTGCCAAGCAATACGAAATCACTTCAACACCAACGTGTCAAAAAGCCAGCCAGTCAACTTGAAACTTGAAATGATTAATAGTCAGCCCAGAGCTTTATTGCCATCTAGAGCATTAGATAAGCCTCACACACGCCACCAGCAGTTAAAACAAACAATCATTTTCAGTTCAGTTTCCAAATGCCCTGCACCCAATATGATCCAATCCCACGTCTTAAAGTCGTCAAAAAATAGAGCGCTGTGTTTCCTCTACAGTCAGCAGGCAATTGTGGTTTGGCCTGTGATGCTGATCACTTTTGATCCCCCCCCCCTCCCCCTCCCCCACAGGAAGTGTGCCCTGAGTGGCCAGACCAAAACCTGCAAGCACAGAATCAAGTTCGGGGACTGCAGTAACTACTACTACGTCTCTCCCTTCTGCCGATACAGGGTAGGTGTCTGAATACGTGCTGTTCACACTCACACACACACACACACACACACACACACACACACACACACACACACAGTCTACAACTGCTACAGTATCTGCATGTGATTTAATCGGATGCATTATAAAGGTTAAAGTGTATTATTAAGGTGTTTTGTCCTATTATTTCTCTCTGTCTCTCTCTGCTCTACCTACCCCTCTACTACAGATCACCTCGGTCTGTAATTTCTTCACTTATATCCGCTACATTCATCAAGGGCTGGTGAAGCAACAAGATGGTGAGACTCACTGACACACACTCACATACTCTTACGTTTTTCATACAAACACAAATGCACAGACTATCAATTACCCTAACACACACTTACAGGCTGTGATCCTAACACTGTGTTCCATTACTATAGCTGAGCAGATGTTCTGGGAGGTGATGCAGCTCAGGAGGGAGATGTCATTCGCTAAACTGGGCTACTACAAAGATGAACTGTGACCAATGGGATTGCCTTCAGCTTATCAAGCTGTCAGAGTCCTCGACCCCTTCCCCCCTTTCCCCCCCAACGCTGTTCTCCATCACACATCACTCTAATATTAGGAGGATGATGCTCAGTTTATTATTATTATTATTATTATTGTTATTATTACAATGAAAAATTAAGGAGCTACTATTGACATATAATTGTGTAAGACAATGAGATAAAACTTTATTTTCTGGATTCTTGGGGTTTTCTTTAAGGCCCACAGTTAAAAGTGATTATGGGTTCCAAGGAATGCCCCCACCGCTGTTCGTATTTATATTTCTGAACAATATTATTTTAGTTGAATATTTTTGGATTGTTCAAATCAGCAGGACCACCTTGTAATCTGTTAAAGAGTTTTCCACTAAGATGGAAAAGAAGCTGAAGAAGATGATAGTATTGTTTGAACCTTTTTTTTCTGTGAATTCTGTGATTCCAAGGACTGTTGTGTAATTGAACAGTGCAGTTCTAATACAATTAACTCTCCTTTATTTCCTGAAGTCCAATATCCAATGACTGCTTTCATTCAAGGAGACGGTCAAAGGGGAGGGACTTCAGACTTGGCCATCCAATACGCCTTATTCACACTATGACTATATTGATAGGAATAGTGCAGTTTTGAAGCCTCCTATTTCAAAATGACTAGAACAGCTATGAATCTCTATGTCTACGTTTTTTTTACCATAAGAGTTGTTACATTTATCATCATTAATAACTTGCCACAGGCTCTGATTGTTTGTTTTAGTGGCGTCGTTCTATCAAGTAGAGGAATGTGATTCAGAGGAACATTCACCCAATACCTTTACTAAACTAAGTAAACTACTGCAGAATCAATCTGACTCTGGGACAAATGTGTTGATAAATGAGAATGTTTTAGGACTGTTAATGCAAAAATGCAAATGTGTGGATCAAAATTAGGTTTTGGTTGTTATTTTTGCAATCTCACGTTCTTTCATTCGAACAATATGGCAGCAGGTGTGCATTAAAGCTATGGGCTTGGCTAAAGAGAGGAAATCGAGGGAGGGAGGGAGGGAGGGAGGGAAGGGGGGAGGACGTAGGATGGTAATGAATCCTCTTTACCTCCTTGTTTTTTACCGTGATCTTTAACCTTGTAAGATTGTGTGTGTGTGTGTGTGTGTGGGGAGGGGGGGGGGGGGGGGGGGGGAGAAGAGAGTGAGAGAGATATAGCTAAGTGTGTGTGTTTTGTGAGAGATGGAGCATGCTGTGCTGTGTGTTCTGTGTTGACTCTGTACCCCTGTGTGTTATTCCACTCCAGATCCATTCCGCTTTCCCACTTTATTTTAGTGCCTTTTCTGGAACACTGAATAAATATTGTATACCTCCTTGGCTGTGGTGTCTGTCTGACAATAATATAACTTGACATATTATACAGGTGTTTTCTTAGATCACATTTAGGTCATTGAGCTCTTTAATAAGCTGTGAAGATCAAAATCTATTTACAAATTATCCCTTGGTCTTAAACAAAGTAAGTTGCCAACCATGCTTTCTTTGTGACAATGGTAAAGTTAAAACCTTGACAAGCCTTAGTAAGTCCCAAGAGACACTCAGACACTACCTAGTTTAAAAAAAACGACTGGTCACTGGTGGAAAGACATTCGAAATAGGTTCAAAAGAGAATGTTCTTTTGCCATCTATTTGAAGGTGTTGATTAAGCATTCACATTTAGACCATATTTCAACGCGGTTCAAATTGCTTAAATTCTGGGATGTTCGTTTTTTATTCATGGCTTAGTTAGATACAAACACAGTTAGATACAGAGTGAATGGTTTAAAGAAGATAATTTGCCTTAATCACAATTGTGATTCACCCTTTCCAGCAGCACTTTAAACAATATTTACATTATTAAAACTGGTTAATGCCACTTCTGCAGTACTTCAGCCCTTGTTCCTTTACAAATAGTCTTCCAGTGAGGTGAATGTCAGATTGACTCCAAATTTAGCAATTTATGTATAGATCTCTAGGGATAAATATATTCACTCAGGGCTAAAACAAGAGTCACATGTAGAGTTGCAACATTTGATATGTATGCATCTGTAATGTTTTTCATGGGCCTTTCAGCCTTTTTGAAAACTGTCCAACTTTGGACTATACGTCTTTTTATCTCTGTCAAACCTGGTGCTTGAAGCTATTAAGTGGTTAACATCTATAAGTATTATTACATTAACTATCTATTTATTCATGAAATCTGCACAAATTGAGTGAAAGGTTACAGTGGTACATGCTAAAACAATCACAAATCTGAATTCAGAAGAAACAAGGGATTTGGGGAAATCTGTTTCAGTCAATCAAGTCTTTCGTGGTGGAAAGTCCCGCTAAGCCCCACATCTTTAATGAATCCTTTAATAGTTTAAAATGACTGGTCATAAAGATTTAAGTTATTTTAGTTGTGATTTTGTAGCTCTCATAATCAACTCTAAACTGGACAATTTACTCAAAGCAGACACTACTCTAAAATGAATTAACTAAACTGATGATTTAGAACACACCTCCTTCTACTAAATCTACTGACTGTCAACTCTTTGCCTAAAATGCAGCACAATATGAGATTAGGCTTATGCCACCCTCTCTTTCTCTTTCTCCTTCTATTTCTCTTTCAACATATTTATAGTGGTATTTGTGTGTGTGTGTGTGTGTGTGTGTGTGTGTGTGTGTGTATGTGTGTGTGTGTGTGTGTGTGTGTGTGTGTGTGTGTGTGTGTGTGTGTGTGTGTGTTTTCCGTGTTCTTACCCAGCCCCAGGAAAGGGCATCCCTTCGTCATCCCTCAGTGTCAGCATATACAAAGCTGTGATGGCGATCACACTGAAACAGACACACACCTTTGGACATGGAAGGAACTTGAATCTGATTTCATCACCGATAAAAGTCTAGTCTCTAGTAATATATTACAGTAACTGTTTGTGTACTAGTGTGTGCATGTGTGGGTGGATGTGTCTTACCAGAAGGCCATGGTGGACACAAGTGTGATAATAGAAGCCTGAAACAGCTTGTGATGCAAACAGTGGCTATACGTTGTCTTCTTAAAATGGTTGCCAATGCCATGGCATATTGTCTGCATCAGTCTGTTCCTAGTTTATTGCCCAGTTCAAGGACACCCGTCACACAGATGCACAGGTGTAGGTGCGCCTGCGCAGGCTATGAGAAATGCTCTTACCTTTCTGTCCAAAGGTTGAAGTACATCAGAGAGAAGGGAAGAGAGAGAAATTGGCACGACAGCCATTTCTTCCACTGAAGAACCCACCGGAATGTAAAATAAGAAGACAGAGTTGAGCAAAATAGAGTATTCGGACAAAATAAGTGGGGAGAGAAAAAAATACAGAACAATAGCCTGACCAAATTTTGACCAAACTGTATTGAGTGAAATGGATTACACCTGACACTCGAGAGAGGGAATTGGTGACGTACAAACCAGGAGCCATCTTGGAAGAAGAGTCGCAGGTAACACCACTCTTACACCTAAACTCTCTAATGATCTGAATGGGTTGGGGGTTTAACTGAAGTTGAACTCATCCTAAAGTAATCACATTATGGTACACATTAAATAGAAATGAAATAATTACAAAAACATTTTGGATGTCTTCCTTTGGTATATTTTCAATTAGTAGCCTACAGTGTCTGGGTTACACATATAATATAATTTATTTTCTAATATTAAGCACACCAATGTATTGTTGACATTCTATAAACAGTCACAGTGAATTGCATGTAAATGAAAGTAAAAAAACGTTACTTCAACAAAATGAAAATGTGATCAAAAGTGGGTAAATCCTGCCAGATTTTCTGTATTATTACATACTTTCACACAATACTATGAAAATGTTGGCCAACCTCTACATAGAGTATGAAATTATATTAATATATTACTCTGTGACATGATGTTAGGTAATTTCAATCAATCTTAAGATAGATAAGGCTTGTACCTTTGCTTTGTCCCATATTAAATGCACACACAGAAAAAAATATTGATTCAATGAATAAAGGTTTCCAGGTCCTTGTGGAGTAAAGGAACGCCAAAATCACCATGTCTAGCAATCTACTTTTGACTCATTTTTTGCGAAGGTTTCAGGAGAAAATCATTTATATAGCTTACGTAAAGTTATATAAAGTACTAAGATCATTACCTTAATTTTTCTTGATCACCAAATTAAGCACCTTGTTACTGATAGTTTAATGTTTCAGAGATTGTTTGATTCATTAAGACTTGAACCACTTTTGTTAACAACAAAACAACTACTATTTGTGTCATAGCAGACAGTTCTTCATTTCCATATATGACCTAACCTAAAATGTCACAGTAATTAAATAATTCTATATGTGAAAGAAGTGAAATTCCTTTAAAGTGCTTTCATCAATGTGAATGAAGATGAAATTCCTTCATTGTGCTTGTATCAGTTGTACACAATATGTTAATTGCTTTTTAATTAACAATATTGATTGTATTTACATAGCGCTTTTCAAGACACTCAAAGCGCTTTACACTATAGGGAGAGACACATGTAGTTCTCCAATGTGTTGCACCCACCTGGGTGATGCCACGGCAGCCAACAGCACCAGACTTATTCACCACACATCATTTAATGAGCTACTGAAAGCTACAAGGGGGCAACAGAGGGAATGTTAGTGGCCAATTGGGGGCTGAAGGGATGATTTGGTTTTGGGAGAATTTAGCTAGGACAACGGGGTTGCCCCCTACTCTTGTTGAGAAGTGCCATGGGATCTTTAGTGACCACAGAGAGTCAGGACACCCGTTTAACCTTCCATCCAAAAGATGCACTCTGTACAGCACAGTGTCCCTGTCACTTATCCTGGGGCATTGGGCTGCCACAGACCAGAGTAACCTCAACTGGTCCACCGACACCACTTCCAGCAGCAACTGGTCTCCCATCAGGGACTACCCAGGAACACCTTGCTTAATTTCAGAGACAAGCCAGAGGTGGAACACAGGGTGCTGTTGCTGCTGACAATAACCATTTGGATGTTCCAAAGGTGCACATAGAGTTGCAATCAAAATTGTTCAACCCCATTGCAAATTAGATCAGCAAAATGTACAAACCTTTAGGTGTTTGCAAAAAAACTATCAAACAAGAACAATTGAAATACCTCAACAGAACTAATATAACAAGTGGTTTCTCAAAATTCAACACAAAATGCCACTTTTAATGACTACTGTCAGAATTATTCAACCCCTTCATGACAAGCGTCTTCTGGTAGCGTTCCTGAGGAATCTTAGCCCATTCCTCATCAGCAATGGCCTCCAGTTTACTTATATTCTTGGGTTTGCATGCTGCAACCGCCTTCTTCAAATCCCACCAAAGATTTTCTATGGAGTTCAAGTCAGGCGACTGTGACGGCCACTGCAGAATCTTTCAGGACTTTTTCTGAAACCAAGCCTTGGTGGACTTTGAGGTATGCTTGGGATCATATTCCTGTTGGAAGGTCCAATGACGCCCAACTTCAGCTTCCTTACAGAAGGCATGACGTTTTCTCCTAGGATTTCCTAATACTTGATTGAATCCATCTTGCCCTCCACACGTTGCAGGTTTCAAGTGCCAGAGGAAGCAAAGCAGCCCCAGAGCATCACCCGAGCTACCGCCATGCTTCACTGTAGGCAGGGTGTTCTTATCAGCGTATGCTTCATTTTTCCTCCTCCAGACATACCGCTGATCCATAGGGCCGAAAAGTTCCAGTTTTGTTTCATCGCCTTATTGTGCAAACTGAAACCTCAGTGCTTTCTGCCACCAAATCTTGCTTAAGTCTTTTGCAGTCACTCGCAGGTTTTTGACCATCTGCCTCCTTAGGAATCTGGTGGCAGCCGGTGATAGCTTCCCCTTTCTTCCAAGTCCAGGTAGTGTAGCAAGGGTTCCTTTAACTTTGAACTTGCGAACTATGCCTCCATCTGTATCTCTAGGAGCATTCAGTGCCTTGGTTATCTTTTTGTATCCTTTTCCTTGTTTGTGCAAGGCAATCATCTCTTTTCTTAACTTTTTGGACCACTCTCTTGACTTATTTCTGCCATATTTCTAACAGTCAATCAAACGTCACAGTCAACAAAGCCCTAGCCAGTCCAGGGATTTGATGTGTTTTGTCTCAAGCACAACTGATGTAACTAATAAAGCCCTCGAGACACCTGATTTTCAAATGTGTGCTCTTATGAGGGAGGGTTGAATAATTCTGAGACTGCAATAGTCATTAAAAGTGTCATTTTGTGTTGAATTTGGAGAAACCACTTTAGTTTGTGTTGAGCTATTTAAATTGTTCTTGTTTAGTTGTTTGCCCATAAACTGCTAATAAACCCAATTTGCAATGGGGGATGCATCATTTTGATTGCAACTATACTTTTAAAGAGGAGTGAAGGAGCTTTGGGAACTTTCATGAAAGTTAAATGAGATAAAAATAACATTATTATTTTCTATTTTATTTATTTCTTTTTTTTAAACATTATCACATGTTACATAGAAGAGTATTTTTAAGTATTCCTAATTCATTTTAGAATTTTGGCAATCACAACTCATAATTCAGATGATTGGTTATTAAAATGCAGTGCCTACCAAAGGCCTACCAAAGGGTAGGTTGGGCCAGAGCAGACTTAGCATGCCAGTAACTCAGACTGGATGTAAATATTGGAATAATAAATACCATCAATCATTTCTGAGAGCTGCACAATTTCAGGGTGGTGTATAACCTTTGCCTTTGGCACAATTGTCATGCAAATATACCATTGTGCTTTGTTAGGGATCATTAGGCTGCTTTACTTGAATGAATTTTTTTCTTACTTTATGTCCCAGTAAGACCTTTCTCTCCCGGGAATCTAAAAGCCATGGAGCCCAGTGCAGGTGGAGCAAGCCGGCTGGCCAGCCATGTCCTGGGAGAGAATGAGGCACTACAGCAGTTCTTTGACGGTAAGACATTTCTCAATACAATTATTGGCAGAACCCTAGACTTACGGAGGGGCTGGTTTTGTCAGAATGGTTTCTGAAACTTTGGTAAAATTCTGGACGAAATATATATGTTACCACTGTAAAACTTTTCATTATATCTAAATGTGTTGCCAAACAACTATAACCATAACGAATTGTATCAGAAAGTTTTTTTAAATAGTGGTTGATTCATTAATTTCGTGCAACCTTGTTTTTTTCCATGAAATAAAAACTAAAAACGTTAGATGCATTCCTCACAAAGTAATATAGAAACCAACAAGGGAGATAAAAAAGAAAATGTATACATTCAATGTCACAGAAAATATCCACGTGGTGGCATGTGACAATCATTTATTGGAAAAGAAGGGTATGGGTTTATTATTCAACATTTATGTTTATCACTTTAGTTGAATGGAACGATATTGCTTCGCATACAGTAGAATAAATTAGGACAGAGCAGAAAACAATTCAACAGAATGTTACAGCACAGAACAACCAGATAGTAGTAACCATACAGATGTAGTAACACCTTTGTTTTTCTGGAATGGAATCTAATATCATATATCCTGATTATGTATTGTTTCTCTCTCCTTGATTGATATCTTGCCTCCTCCTGATCATTGTTATTACATGTTGGTAATGGGCTAAAATGTCTGAAACACATGTTGGTAAAAACACACTGTGACTTTATCTCAAGGCCAATGTGTGTTGTTATCTGCCTTCAGGGTCATGAGGTCAGGGCCACATCAACACAATTAAAAAATTTGGAAGTTATACTTTATTTGGTACGGTTTTTATTTTGGTGCTAGAGTACATCAGTACTGAGTAATGTTTCTTGTTTTTTGCAAATGTGTGTGTTTTTGTACGTACACCCATTTGAATACCTGCGTATCTGAGAATATACATGTGGTTGTGTGTGTTTTCAGGTCAGGACATGAGCGGTGTGTTAGAAAGTTCAGTGGTTGACACAAGCATCTTGGAGCAGTATCTTAGCAATGATATGGATCCAATGACTTTGTGAGTGACTGATTTTCCTGATTTTCCAGATTTTCTACTATCGTTTAAAAAAAAAGCTTCATTACTACAGAGGAAGCCCGGTGATTTTATATTTCATGGTCAGTTCATCAAAATGGTTTTCAAGCAACATCGTCAATGCAATCAAGACTAATAGAATATAGCTCTGAAGACGCTGTAGATTTCGAACAGGGAGGAAGAGGGAGCCTGTTATATAATCTCTACTGTGGTTGTAAATTAAGTTCCACAAAGCACGCACAGTCTTTATGGCAGGAGCCTGACCTACATTGAGAGAGTAGGATTGTTATCTATTGACCAATTCAGAAATAACCTGGTGGGAAAACATGTACCTAAATCCTACCAAATTAATTCGTTAACAATGACGTTCTAATTTAATCTAATTTCAGATTGGAATTGATAGGATCTGAGTTTTCTGACAACTGCACCTAATTTCATCATTGTCTGGCACTCATAAACAATGAGACTATCAAATGTCAAATTTGTCCTTTTCATGACACTTTTAAACAATCACATCTCTACCACCCACCCTAGCATGCTCCCTGAGTCTCCCCCCTATTCCGGATCGGAACCCTGCTCGCCTCCAGAGATACCAGGTCAACAAACAAAACACAAAACTGGACAATCGGATTGTTGTGATTCCCTTTTAACCAACGGGATTGGACTGAACACCCCTATGTCTACCCTAGATGTTCATCATGGCTCCAGACACTGGTCCAATGTGCAGGTCAATCAGGATGCGCACCAGCCAATGGCATGGCTTGCTGCATCGTCTTCTAATTTTAAAGAGCGTGTTCACATGCCCCACTGCGGACTGGTCACCCAGCAAAGCATGGGGCACACCAACACACACCACAGCCCCCAATCCCTAGGAGACACACACCTACACACTGCTAACACACACCTCCAAACACAGCAGTCCCCCATGCGCACACACTACCCCTCTCCGGAACGATACACCCACCCAGAATACAAACCACCTCCAACCCCCCTCCACGGTATCCTTCCCCTAAACCCAGTTCAAACAGTGGTTCCATCCCCGTCCCAGCCCACCGACGGCCATCCCGGGTTCTATGGGCCTGCTGCCAGAGCACCAGGCCTGGCTTTGGACACAGCCCCAGCTCCAGGCCCCTCCTGTCCTCTGGCTCCTAATCCTGGACAGTGTGGAGGGTACATTTAAAGACATTTCCTTATTGATTGATGCTTACTAGCCCACCATTTAATGATTCACGTCAATCGTTGCTGTACATATATTCAAGGATTCTAATGATACCGTTGTGATTGAAAGCACATCGAACATGGAATCATTGTAATTTGTCGGAAATGAATACCTGAGGGGCTGTGTTCTCCTCCAGGCCCATACTACCAGACACCAAGAAAAGACGGAGGACAGGGTCCTGCGAGAAGTCCTCTGAGCAAACACCTTTTGCAGACTCTGCCAAAACCAAAGCTCCTTACAGTAAGCAGAAATAACATACAAACCCTTATTTACATCTGACATAGACTGTATTTGGGGGGAATAATTGCTTCACTCTTCCTTCCTCTAGTGGGTCCAGACAGTGTAGGAAGCGTGGAGCAGTCCTCCTACGACAGCGATGGAGCCAACTGCAGCACAGCTATGGGTCCCTGTCAACTGCTGTCATGGGAACCATACCTACCCGGAGAGTGGAGCCCTTTGTACGACAGTAACTACCAACCACTGTGAGTAGAGGGGGCCAGTAATGGGAACAGAATGCAACCTAACATACATTTGGCCAAAAGAGTTACCTTTAATTTGTTCAGAGCACATAAGGGGTTTTCAGGTTTTTTCAGCATAAATGAAGATCATAATTACGCTGCAGTCAGGAGACCTTGAGTAAAAACAATTCATGACTCCATGTGTTGCAGATAGTGGAATTAAAAGATGTTGATAGGTCATTTAATACGCTAACTGTCTTGTTTCCCGTCACCAGCCCCCCTCCTGGTTACCATGTCGACACAGATAAAGGGTTCAACTACTCTACGGCTGACGAAGCCTTTGTTTGCCAGAAGAAGAACCACTTTCAGGTCACAGTCCACATTGGCATGGCAGGCGAGCCTCGAGTGGTCAGAACCCCCTCTGGACCTGCCCACATAGACTGCTTCCAGGTCAAAGTGTTTGGTGTCAAAGTAAGTGGACATAGTTTACAAGGGCATTCCAAACACCTTGATCTTTTCAATGGGGCCATCTGCCTATCTTGGCTTTGAAGCCGGACAGTTCCATCTGCCTAGATTTCCAATTCTAGTTCTTGTGGGAATGGCTGGGTCACGATAGCAGTCTGCATGAGCCAATCTCTTCTGGAACAGCCTCCATGAGGTGGCGGCCTGCAGCCTTCCACCTTGTCTAACGGTGTTTGCCTTTCCCCTGCAGTGGTTTAACTGTGTTCGTTTTTCTCACTACACCTGGTGTAGCAGTGCCTGTACTGCTCTCCAACGGGTGTAACTGTGTTTGTCTTCCCCCCGCAGCTGGAGGCCCCCAGCCACCAGGTGTCTATAGAGCAGTCTCAGCCAGACCGCAGTAAGAAGACCTTCCACCCAGTCAGGTCTGTAATGCTAGGAGGCTGCAGTTTAAGAGTATGGTAGGGATATTCACTTTCACACGTTGATGCCTGAAACAAGCAAATAAACAAAACATATTATGTAAGTGAGTAGTTTTGGTAAGTTGAACAGAGCGAAAAACGTCAGCTCGTCAGCAAACATGACCCGATGAGAAAGGCCAGTGCAAGACGCTGGTAGTGCGGCTGTGCCCAAGAGTGAATGGGGGCCTAAATGTCTATGTAATGTAAATTAACCTAAAGTTGTCCACACTATTATTTTCCCAGTAAAGGGGATAGATAGGGAGGTATACTAGCAGACCTGATAGGTTATATTTATTGATAACATATTTATCTTTTCAAAGATTTTTTGTTGAATCTCATCAGGGACTAGCTTCATGTTGTAATGGCAAGGCTTTCAAAGTAGGAATGTTGCCTGCAAACAGTTGAATATATATATTTTTGATAATGAAGCTTTTTGTTGGCAAGGTAGAAGCAATTACCTGAGATCCAATCCCCTAGATTCTCCAAGATGTATATATGTATGTTGCTGCATCTTTTTATGTTTCTCCTTCCCTATTTATCAATATCCAGCAGATGATTTGCAAATTGTAAATGTGTTCATTTACCCAGTAGTCAGTAGTCCTGTTGTGACCTTTGTCACAAACCTTGACCCTTCAGGGTCAGCCTACCCGGAGACAAGATTACCAAGGTGACACTGGGGCGACTGCACTTTAGTGAGACGACATCCATAATATGCGAAAGAAGGGCAAGCCCAACCCTGACCAGAGGTTAGATGCAGACCCATAATATTTTAACCCAATCCCTTTGTTTTAAATGAATGAATATATTAATACAGATCTGACTGAGTGAATACATTTTACAAATTACTAAAAATGTTTTACATTTAACAGTGAATGTCTGTTTTAGTTTAGTGGAACATTAGTGAATTAAGGAATTAATGAGTGTGTTAGTGAATGACTAATGCATATCTATATAAAGTGATATTAATGAACTATGTTAACAGTAACAAGTGTGATTCTAGGAATAACCATGGCCTGTGTGTGTGTGTGTGTGTGTGTGTGTGTGTGTGTGTGTGTGTGTGTGTGTGTGTGTGTGTGTGTGTGTGTGTGTGTGTGTGTGTGTGTGTGTGTGTTTGGGGTAAGGTACTTCATGATGGCAGTGGGTCTGTATGCCACAGTGAGAGAGGAGAGCTACCTTCTGACTGGGCTGGTATCAGAGAGGATCATCGTCAGGGTAAACACATAAAATCAACCGATCCTCATTGTCCAACCGTCGATCATTAACAACAAGTTATTTATTCAACTTTAGGAATGTTAATGCTATAAGCAGACCTGACATTGACCTGTCAACCAAACACACATTTTTCCCAGATTGGAAACCTCTTCAACATTGTTAAACCCATTTTATAATTTTACGTTTCTCCCAAATCCTTCAATGTTTGTTTGGAAAGTGTCTGTGGATATGTGTGGCATTTGTCTGGCAGCAGCTCTCTCTTTAACTGTTTTCCCCCCCCGACCCAGGCGTCCTAACCCGGGCCAATTTGAGACAGACAGTGAGGTGCTCTGGCAGCGGAGTGCAGGGGGTGGAGGGCAGGACGCCATCGTGTGCCACGGCAGAGTGGGCATCAACACGGACCAACCAGACGAGGCACTGGTGGTGTGTGGCAATGCCAAGGTGATGGGCGCCGTGATGCACCCCTCGGACCTTCGCGCCAAACACAACATCCAGGAGGTGAGGGAGGGGAACCCGGGGCTCCAGACGCATCAACCAACATAGAGACCCAAATTTATAAACATGCTAATAAATGTCAATAAGGTTAAAGTCACTCACTTTGAATGAGAGGGTAAATGAAAAAAAAAGAACATTCATGTTGTGTGCGCCAGCTGCCATTGTTGTGTTGTGTGTTTCTTGCCTAGCCCACTGTATGTGGCCGGTGTGTTTTTGTTTAGGTGGACTCGACGGAGCAGTTGAAAAGGATAGCCCAGATGAGGATTGTGGAGTATGACTACCGGCCAGAGTTTGCTTCCTCTATGGGCATAGACCACATCCACGAGACAGGTGCACCTCCCACGTGTCCACACTGGATCCATGTGGTTTTGGCCTGGTCCCACTGTTAAATCCAACCCAAACCAACTGGTTATTTACTTTGACCTGACTTATTGTTTCTGGTTGTTGTTGATGTTCGTTGCAGGCATAATAGCCCAGGAAGTGAAAGAGCTGCTACCAGCAGCAGTCACAGAGGTGGGAGATGTCACCTGCTCGGATGGAGAGAAGATACATAACTTCCTCATGGTGGACAAGGTCGGTCTGTTTGTCTCTGTGTCTGTGTCCACAGGAATGTGTTGAGAGGGGGGGACTCCGAGAAGAAAAGGAAAGAACAAGACTGAGAAAGGAAGGGAATAAAAAAGTTACAGTTTTCCACCCTCCTAATGCCTCAACTGGAAAATGTGTCTGTCATTCCCATTTTCTTTTGTCTTTCTCTGTTTTTTCTGTCACTCCCTCACCTCCCTCTCCCTCCCTCGCTTTCCCTCTCTCCTAACTCTCTTGCTAACTCTTTCTCTCTTTATTCTGGCTTTCAGGAGCAGATATTTATGGAGAATGTGGGAGCGGTGAAGCAGCTGTGTAAGCTGACTGACAACCTGGAGACCAGGATTGAGGAGCTGGAGGTCTGGAACTCTAGACTGGCCAAACTCAAGAAGCTTGGGAGCTTAAGGTAGGCCAACACACATGCGTACACACAAGTAAGCACACAGGTCTTCAAGCATGCACACGCACACACACACGCACACACACAGCACACACACACACACACACACACACACAACACACACACACACACACACACCACACACACACACAACACACACACACACACACACAAATACACACACACACACACACATACACACACTTCAATCTCTGAATATTGTTATTATCTACTGTAATATATATGGTACACTGTGAACAGCCATCAAGACAGTCCTGAAGATGTCATTCATTTCTTGTCCAGTCTAAAAGCAGTGGAAAAATTAAGGGAGTTTCCCCTGTTGAATGCAATCAGCAATATTTTTGTTTGATCTTTATGGTCTCCATCAAACTGCACAGTAAATCGTTTCCGCTGGTGATTTTATGAGACAACACAACCTTGGGATGTGACATTGAAACTGTCTGAATTCCTTATCATACCAGACCACTTGTGAACAATTGTTGTGCGGACCACTGACATGTTCAGAAAGTTATAAGCCTGCGAACACAAACCCACAATCACATATTCAATCAATCCATATTGGATTTAAGTAAAATAATCATATTTGCACAATGAATCCAAATGGAATTGTGTTTGTGGGCATCACACTAATGCTTTGTCCAAACCACCACCGTTTTACCAAACTGAAAACAATGAAAGACTGGTGGATCTAAAACAAGGCAAAACAAACGCAGACTGTGCTGTATACAGCAGTGATAACACTTAATGTTTAATTTTAATTTGGTAAAGGTGTGTTTTTCCTTTGTAGGCAACCCAACAAACACGCCAGCATACCTTCACCTCAGACACCTCAGAAACCTGGCCATCTCATCTCAGGGAAGGTAAGTTTACATAGAAACTCACACACACTCTCTCTCTCTCTCTCTCTCTCTCTCTCTCTCTCTCTCTCTCTCCCTCTCTCTCTCACACACACACACACACACACACACACACACACACACACACACACACACACACACACGCGCGCGCGCGCGCGCGTGCAGTACAAATCAGTCTGTCCTCTGTGCTTTTAGGAGAAGCTGAAGACAACGTTTAACCACTGTTTGCATCACAAGCTGTTTCAGGCTTCTATTATCACACTTGTGTCCACCATGGCCTTCTGGTAAGACACATCCACCCACACATGCACACACTAGTACACAAACAGTTACTGTAATATATTACTAGAGACTAGACTTTTATCGGTGATGAAATCAGATTCAAGTTCCTTCCATGTCCAAAGGTGTGTGTCTGTTTCAGTGTGATCGCCATCACAGCTTTGTATATGCTGACACTGAGGGATGACGAAGGGATGCCCTTTCCTGGGGCTGGGTAAGAACACGGAAAACACACACACACACACACACACATACACACACAGATCCTTTTTTTAAGAAATTATAAGTTGACCTCAACAGCATTACAACTATGATATCTGCTTTGCAGCAACGATTCCAATGTTTACCCCCTGGCAACCACCACTGTTTGGCCACACACAGGTAGGTGACAGAGCAAGGAGCAGCGCATTTTAAATGGATAAAATGATAGTGGTGAAGTGAAGATCAAAGTGGCTTTGCCTTTTTAACATTTATGATGGGCACACAGAGACTGCCTGCTACTTTATATGTCAGAGAGATGATAATACGCGAACAATTTAGTTTAATTCCCGCTGTCAAATTCATGTCTACCTTTGACCAGCCACAAATCCTTACACAAGGGATTACTCCAAGGATGTAAATAACGTTGTTTCTCTTTTTCTTTATCTCTTCCTTCTTCCTCCTTCTTATCTTGTCTGTGTTTATCACTCTCATTTATCTCTCCCTTTATGCTTGTTTTAATGTCCATCTATCTCAATGCACTCTCCAACTACCCTCTCTAGCAACCCCCACTACAGATTCATTACATTCGCATCCTGACATAGACTTCTGTGATCTGTTGTACTGTGAAGAGGTGTACTGCTGTCCCAAAATGGCAGGAGACATCACTGATACACATACCTCCAATAGTACCTTGACCCACAGCATTGGGGAGGGGATTCTAGGTGAGACTTGCATTTACACACACACCCACACCCACACCTACACACACACACACACACACACACACACACACACACACACACACACACACACTCAAAAACCTTTCTACCTGTCTGAAAACCTGGTTAATCGGAATCAGAATTCCCAAGATGTTAGAAGTTGTCACATAATCTAGAAGTCTTAAGTTGTAATCAAGATCTTTATCTTACAAACACAAGATAACTAGATTGTGATCGATAAATCAGGATTTTAAGAGGCGAAAGGCAGCTGGACCACCAGCTCAAGAAACAGACATCTGCAAGGTAAACAGATAACATATCTCTTAGCCTCATGTCTCCCCAGACAAAGACAAAGAAGAGGTGTATGACCAGCTGAAGAATGCCAGAGACTGTGAGTTATATTCTACTGTATCTATATCTTTGTTTCTAAACCATATTCAATAAGACAGAAATTGGTTCTGCCCTGACTGTCAGACACGCTTAGAAAGTACTCACACTTTCTCCCTGTATTATTACTATAAGGTGCACCTTTGATTAAAGAGATAAACTACATTTACCTGCCAGCCACTGCTGGTGTCTAAGGAGACAAGGATTTGTTTTATGCTTTTATAGATTTATTGTGGGTTGGGCACCATAGCCACCTTAACAAACCCTCCTTTTTTTAAAGGGCCAGTTTTATTATAAGGGACATTATGTCATGACTTGTGAGAACAATTGTGTTTGTATGCAGGGACTAACACCACCATTCAGTCTTTCATGATCAAAGAAAACCAGCATGTGATCGACAGCCGCTACTGTGAGAAAGACAACTGCGGGTAAGTGTCTTCTATTGTCATGCTTGATGTCTTCTTTTCAGTTTATTTGGTTTGATTGGGAGTTGACAGTTGCTGGTATCTGTTTGGTGAAACACCTTAAATGGATTAACTTGGATTCAATTGGGTTTGTATTGTTTTCTGTGTTGATTCGGGTTGGGATTTGGATTCAGACTGGGTTTGTGTTGCAGGAAAGGGAACTACAGCTATGTGATTCCCATCAGCCAGTTTGTTCCAGTCAACATGAGAGTCACTCTGTTGATGAAGTGAGTCCACTTCATCCCTCATTTTTCTCTCTCACTGCGCACTGTTTCAGCTCTTAATTGGTTTCATATATAAGCCTACACTGTCTTCATTCCTCTCTCTCTTCACTTTTCTAAAGGTGATTTTAAACATGCACTGGCAATAGTCACCCAAAGAAAAGTTGTTGAAAAAAGGGAACGTTTTGAAAGAACCTTTTTTTGCCACTCAGATCCAGTTTCTCTTCTTCTTTTAGTCATAAACCCCTGCTTTCCTCCTCCCTCCTTCTTTAAATAAATCCGTACATGCTATACCCTCCTCTCCTCAACTCTTCCTTTATTTTACATGAACATACACTGGGTGTGTCCCTCGCTCCACCTCTATCTCGCTACATAAAGCTACTCTCTGTCTAGTTCCACAGAGTTGCTGGTGGTTCACCTGTGTGATTTCGATGAATCCTCAGATTGTTCCACTGTGCTAGACATTGACCAAGTGGCCGGCTCCAGATACCCCACTAATACACAGGTAACTAATCGGATACCTTTCCCCAAACACAAATAGCCAATCAGATAGTCCTTCAATTCACATGTAGCTAATTAGTAGCCAGCACATTCTCAGTCTTTACTTTCCTCCCTGTATCAGGGAGAACATGAGTGGCCTCTCCATGTTGCTCGTCTCTACCAGAGCTCCTATCACTTTCGCTCCACAGTGGCAGTAAGTGTTTGTCTGTGTGTGTGTGTGTGTGTGTGTGTGTGTGTGTGTGAGAGAGAGATTGTGTGTGTGAGTGTGTGTGTGTGTGTGGTTAGCTGTGTGTGTGTGTGTGTGTGTGTGTGTGTGTGTGTGTGTGTGTGTGTGTGTGTGTGTGTGTGAGAGAGATTGTGTGTGAGTGTGTGTGTGTGTGTGTTTGTGTGTGTGTGTGTGTGTGTGTGTGTGTGCTAACCTGTAGCTGTGTGTACGTTTCTGTTCTGACCCGTGTCTCCTTAGGGGCAGGCAAACTGCAGGACTGACCGTAACCTTGTGGGGGTGCTGTTCACTGACTACTACTTCTACTTCTACCGACGCTGCACATCCAACACTGACTAAGGCCAATTCAGCCCCTACACCTTTCATCATTTAATTCAGCAAAATTACAATCGATTAATTTTTACAAAAATAAATAAGAAATTGATCATCTCCTATGGAAAATTTCTGTAAATTGATCAATAAATAGTTGAATTGAATGTTCCAAGAAACCATTGATTTAGGTTTGGACAAAAAGCTGAATTTATCCAAAAGGTTAAAGTGCATTTGAATGACTTCCTGCATTGAACTGATGTTTTTTTTATACATTGTTGTTTTAGATTTTTAATTTGTAATAGTTGTAATGTTCTCATCTTTTTAATCAGATTAAAGGTTGTAATCTGCTGTATGTTGAATATTTTTAATGTTTTTTCTGACTGATTGAGGCATTGTTGATTGTATTTATGAAGTCAGAATGAGTGTGTGATGGATTCAAAATGTGGATGAATGGATGAAAACAATGGGGAATATTCTTCACAACAAAGATTGCGACGAATGTCAGAGCTGGGATTTCATAAGAAAAAACTAAGTATAAGGTGCATAAGGAAAAACAGGCTTGTCTGTGGCCCAGTGCATCCTAGTTTTTAGTCTGTAGGTGTAATGTTAGGAGATTAGTCAGATATTAGTTTACAGATGCTACTGTGAGACCATATCGTTGCACTTTGGCCATCAATAGTTAGTAATACAATACGGGCAAACTGGACCATGTGCTTCTTTTCTTAACAATAGTTCTAATAATATCTTTATTTCCAGAGTTTTTCTAAACAGGATGATGGATATTAGTGCTACTTAAACAATTTAACTAAATATGTACAGGAACACACAAGAAGACAGGCAGTTCATCTGTTGGAAAATGTAATCCTTTATATTCTCATTGTCCAATTAAATTTCTCTCTACCTCTTCTCTTTGCTAACTGTGTCATATGTACGTACAACAGTAGACATGTTTGGTGGAGTCTGAGGGATAGTAAAAATATAATGGCTAATTGTTGTCTCTCACACCAATCCCACTCCATTTTACCAGGGGCTTTGCACCTGTGTGTTTGTGTCTGTGAGTTACAGAAAGTGGGAGAGACAGAAAGAAAGAGAGAGAGACAGAGAGAGAGAGAGAGAGAGAGAGAGCTAAATCTCACTGTGAGCCTCATGTTAGCATACACACAAAAACATTAAATTACTCATTTGCTTGCTTACGTATTCTCTAATGGTTATATAAATCTAATCAACTAATT
>CM030172.1:16823628-16868628 GCA_017639675.1 Aplochiton taeniatus | reverse complement strand
TGCAAAATGGAGTTGTGTGTGTGTGTGTGTGTGTGTGTGTGTGTGTGTGTGTGTGTGTGTGTGTGTGTGTGTGTGTGTGTGTGCGCGCGCATTATACAGTCTATGCATACTACCTCAGGTCCATAAAAGATTAGCATGACATTCTCAGAGGTCTCCAGAATGTATTATTTTTTAAAGCTACATTTGTGGGTGGGGCTTACTTTTTGGACTGCAGCACAAAGTGTGTATTACTACTGCCTATTCTTTTTTATCCTGCTCTATATCTTTCATTCTTCCTGTCCCCATACTCAGTCCCTCCTCTTTTTCCTTTCCAGTGTATTTATCCTCCCTCCTCTCCCAGGCCTTCAGGCCCACATTAGCGAGGAAGACCCAGCTATGATAACTCTTTATCAGCACCAGAGGAAGCTTGAGGACAACAGGTCCCTGCTGGAAGAGGTAAACTACAAACAAAGATTTAGGACATCTTTTATAATAACTACCATGCAAGGGGAGAGAGGAGAATAGGGACTGTGGGAAGCAGAGTTTGTTTCCCTAGTCTCACCTCAGACTGAACTTCAAGGGTTTGTAATATAATATGAGTAAATTAGACGGTGTGCTTCTTTTCTTAACCATAGTTCCACTAATGTGCAACACAGTTGGCACGTATAGAACAAGAGCTGCGGGAGAATCTAAGTTTTGAGGCAGAGCGACAAAAGGTGCTCGACGCCGTTCGAAAAGAAGACAACCGAATCCGCTGGCAGAACCTCTGCTACCTTAATCTCAGCCAACGCATCAACAAGTATGACACATCAAAAACATCTTCGCCAACCCCTACCATCACAACTAAGAACAAAACCAACGATTTTCCCACTCAATAGGATTGACAATATTCTACAATAGATAATTGGCAAAAAAACAAAAAAACATTTGAAGATGTACTGTATAACCACGCATTTGATCCTGTGATGTGTTTTTAACAGGCCGTGGGTGACCAGCTATTACAGGCACTTCCCCATGCACATCTACTGTCTGCCCATTCAGAACACTGCACAAAAACGCAAAAAGAGTTACAGGAGAAGGAGATGAGAAGAGACAAAGAAGATGAATTGGAGAACTTGCAGGATGAGTGGAATGGTTCTACTAAGACCTGAAGGAAAAGGAACAATTCCCAGAGACAACACATACCCATAACTTCTTTGTAGTTTGTTTGTTTTACTTTAGGTGTGGGTTCCAGGGGAGGGTTTTTGGCAGGTATAGGATGACCTGCTCATATTTCTGTGACATAATACACAATTACTATCCAGCCACACCAGGTGTTAACACACATAACTAGAGAGTGGGTGGGGTGGGGTGAGGGGGTGGGGGTGGGGGGGGTGGGGGGGGTGAGAGGGTCAGGTTGGTCAGGTGTCAAATATTCAGACACAGCTGTGTTACACACAATGCCTGCTTCTAATCTTTTACGATGCTTCTTCACACTATATCCATCAACCTTCTATGTAACTCAATAGGAAATTACTTTGTTGAGAGGATAGGGTGTCTTTCTCTCTCGGGATGCATGTCAAGTGTGCTTGTTTTAAAATGCTCAGGGTTACACATCCAATATCTAACTGAACTCTTTTGCATGAAAACAGAAAAACACATAAACACCTACCACTATCTATCCAACCAATACAAAAATTTCTGTTTGACTTTTATTACTTTTTAAATATTACTTCACTTTTATAAATAAAATATGTTTTATGGTGTTATTTAACAGTATCCTCTAAGTTGTGATGTTTTGTCGTGAATACAATGTAAAATTCTCAAATATAGCACACAAACACATGACAAAACACATAGTCATTTATTGGGGTTAAATTTCATTAACAATTTTAATATTAAAATAGTACTCTTTGATAAAGCTTTAAATCTTATGGGTAAAATGTAGCCTACAGATGTTGGAATAAACGATTTTCAAACTTAACAACTATTTTTGTGTTTTAAGACCATATTTCTGTTAGCTGGGGCAACATATAAGACTTTGTTGAGACACAAAGTATAGCATACAATTTAAATTTCTAGCTTGAGCTCCGAGTTCCAAGAAGGCTATGCCTTGTTGATGCAACGATACAAAAAAAAAATTGAATACACTAATCCCCATATAGGCTAACAATAGAGGCCATGAGAGATAAGGAGAGATGAGGTTTCTTTTTTTATTCAATGGGTTTAATGTAATTCAAATGTGCCCTTCAATAACCTTTTGATCAAATAAAAGTTTCGTCAAATAAAAACAAGTTCAGCCGTTGCCGCCTCGGTTACCAATATTTAAATTAGCCCTACATGTAGGCCTAAAGCCTACGGTAAATGTTGAGTGAGGCTAAATTAAATGAAATTCTATATGTAAAATACATTTCATTTATTTAAGCGTATCTGCTTTAATTGCAAAATTTAAGTCAGATTTGTGAAATATTTCTCAGTTTAGATTGTTTTCAGCTTTAACCAGATTGCTAGAATGACAACAAATGCATGCAAACAAAACGCAAACACATGCAAGATATACACACTTTCTAACTCTTTCTGTGTCACACACAAACTAGCACACACACACACACACACACACACACACACACACACACACACACACACACACACACACACACACACACACACTTACACACACACACACACACAGTGCATCAGCGCTGTCCGGCATGCATGGTGCTGAAGTCTTGACACAGAATGAAGAATGGAAAGCAAAACATTTTATTCCAGCATTTTAAGAACTCCAATGCAGACTATCCAATAGGCTAAGCCACATTGAGAAGCTGACACAGATAGTAAGCATAAGAACGTAAAGCTTAGAGCGACATAATCAGGACATCCATCAACAATACACACATTCAATCCAATGCATATGCATCTTCTTATTGCACAGTACTGCATCTGAATTGCATCTGACTAGCTCGTTTCAGAGTGTTGTTTTAGGCCAAATGTAGGTCTGGCATAGTTGTTCAGCATCCATCTGCGCAATGTGACAGCTGATGATGGTTGCTTCGGATGTAGCTGGCGCTCGGGTCATAGGGGAAAGGCTATTCCCCAGCGAACGCACCTCCATCTTGGATCTGAGCGGAGGAGAGATATTTGATGCGGTGAGCCCAATATATCGCTTTATTATTGTTTCAAATGTATGCCGGTTTGTTAACCAAATACTGTTCTAAATTCTTACAGAATTTCTTAAGCACTCGGAAATGCCAATTAACGAGAAATTTGAACTGTTAGAAGGATGAAATCGAAAAGATTGGCTTTGTCGCTTAGGCTAACGTAGTTTTTTTTGTCTGGCTACGGTCTACGACAAGGAGGCGTAACGTTAGCTAAACAACAGGCCCCGAACCTGCTCAACTGTGTGGGAAACCTGCCGTTGTGTTAATTACATTACAGCCATCCCCTTCTTTCTGACAAACTTTAGCTAACTAACCATGCTTAATAATATTCCCGAATGTCACATATTAATTATCTGTGTGCTCAACTTGTTCAGTTATTCATATTAACACAGTTTTGGTTAGATAGCTAGCAAGCTAACTTGTTGGGTTTTGTGCAATCCCAACACAGCTAGCTAGCTAGCTAGCTAGCTGAATAATTGTCATGTAAGCTACTGTTTAGCATCTGTTAGATGCTATTTTAGCTAGCGTAGCTTTCGGCTAACGAGATTAACCAGTCAGCCAGCCAAGACACTTAGCACATTAGCTTTCGTAAGCTAACTAATTTAACGATAGCCCCGACACATCAGTAAGACTAACTGTTAGCTAGGTAATCTTTCTACTGTGAATCTGTGATTGTGGTTGCAAGTTATCTTGGAGTTTTGAACTGTGTTTGACTTGATGGTGTTGAAGAACTAGTAGTTGCAACGATGTAACTAAGGCAAGGGAAACTATATCCATTGTCCATACATTACTTAAACTATTGGCTTTTAGAATGAAACGCTAACTTACTATTAGTACTAGTATAGTACAGCTAAAGTGAGGTGAAGTGTGGAGATGCAATCAATTTAGTGTCTAAATCTCATGCTACCCTGGCCTGGGTACCTAGCTAAAAATGTTGCTCTGGAGGCACTTCAGTTTTAGTTGTCACTGTTCGATACAATTGATTAACATGTTTTTGCTACTCATGTTATTAACAATGTTGTATCAGTGTTTTGGGGGATATAGAGATCTAGACGAATGGCTGTTGGCTCGACAGCTCTTACCTGTCGACATGTTAAATAGTGGTAGAAGAAAGAGTTTTGGTGGACACTGGTGTGTCATTTTTATAAATAAAGTTGATGTAGTGAGATCTGTTATTAAAGTGGCAGGGTGTCTTGAGCCAAAGATTATTTTATAGGATAATGCATTAGGTTTGTATTTCAGATCTGGGAATAGATATTTTGGTGTTTTTGGAAAATCCATTGGTTCATATTCAATAGTGGTATTATATCATATCATTTTAAGTTTGATATGTGGTGTGTTGCTGTTTTTGTTTCTTTGTGTCAGAGTTGGTAATTAAGACTTCCAGCTTTTTCACTTTTTAACTGACACTGTAAATAGGAAAAAAAAGTAAGCTTTTCGATACTTCCGCTGACAATCTGTTTGTGCCATTTAAAATGTTTGCCCAAAAATGTGTCCTTACACACCCCATTTGTCTGGGAACGCACTCTCGTTTTTGTTATCTGACCCTTGTTAGTTAGTGCCTAAAACAATTACAAAGAGGACAGGTGTCAACCGCCCCGCTAAACCAGCCTCTCTGGTTGCTTTGTTTTCTGGATGTGACACCACACTGGTGAGGTTAGTAGGTCCATCTTGTGCCTAAAGTTTTAAATCATGAGTTAAATTCAACATAAAAGTAATACCACATTTCTAAAGCACTCTAGCAAATATGTATCTACTATCTACATTTTTTTTCATAGTTTCCTGCTATCTTTCTAATCTTTCCTGGTTTGTCTAGACTAGGGGAATAACAGACTTATCTTTAACTCTCCTGTATCCCTCTCTCTCCAATGCTCTCAGCTCTCTTAGAGTTTCTAGAGTTCCCCCATCTTTCTTTGTGCTCCATTGGTCCCTCTGTGTCTCTATCCCTCTCCCATGCTCCATCCGTCAACAATGGCGTACACTCTTACTTTTAAACAAAGATAGAATCAGATTTCTTTCTCTCTTTCCCCCCTGCACCCCTTCTCGTAATCGCAGTTCCCACTCCTCCTCTTTAGACTGCTGTATCTGGGTCAGCTTGTATACACATACACACACACTCACACACTCACACACTTTTTGGGTTAGAAGATAAAAGCTTGGTGAGGGCTTTTTGATTGGTTATGTCACTTCAGGCTGGTGGGGAATGGGCCTTTTAATCCAACAGATTTATGTGTTTTGTTGAGTTTGTTAATTCTGTTTGTGTGTGTGTGTGCCTGTGTGTGTGCGTGCGTGTGCGTGCGTTTGAATAGGCTGTCTGTCTTTCCTCTAGTAGCAGAGATTGTGTTTCGCCATCAGTCAGTTAGGGGGTCTTGTTTCTCCTTTTCTATGTAGAGGAAAGGAGAAAAGGATGATTAGAGGCAGATCTTTTGCTCTGCTAATGATGTGATGTTGTTACAGTTTTACATTTACTATTGTGTTGTTGTTGGCTTGTTGTGGTACACTGGCTAGTAGGGCTGTGAATTGGCAACAATCTGGCGATATGAAATATATCATGAGACGGGTTACGATTTAATATGTTGCGATACTCTGCAAGGCAATATTTTGCGCTTTTTAAAAATGTAATTTTAGGGAAACTGTCATAGTGTAAAGAACACACCACTATCTGCATAAGCTGTAGGTAATAGCTAACACATGCGTCTGATTTAACAGAGGTTTGCAGCCCATGTAGGCGTAACCCTCCTGTGTTTCCCTGTTCCCTCCCTCAGGTGACAACAGCATGTTTGCAGCGAGGAAGAAGTTTGGGGAGGGGGTGGAGAGCGGAGAGCCGTACCCTGACGAGAGTCTGTACTACAACCAACAGTCTATGTTCCCTCACCGGCCAGACAAAGATGTAAGAATGTGTTTTTGTGTTTGTTTGACAAGACAGAGACATATTATGGAGTCCTACCCTCAGGAGTTTATTACAGCCAACAGTGTCTCTCACCAGCTAGATAGAATAGCTGAGAGTGTGTGCAGGGATCATGAGTGTGTGCACGTTTGTGTGAAGGGATCGATGGGAGCATTGGGTTGATTTGTGTGTAATCCAACATACATCCGTAGGGTGTCTGTGGACAGATGGATGGATGTACTAATGTGCCTCATGTGTTCCTGTGTGTCTCCTTGTCTCCAAAAGATGCTTGCCTGTCCTTCCCCGTCGTCATCAGGTCAACTATCGCAGCTCGGAGCCAGTTTATACGGCCCACAAAGTGAGCACACACACACACACACACACACACACACACACACACACACACACACACACACACACACACACACACAGACCAACCAACTTGCCAGCATTTGCTGCACTATCTCTGTCTGTAACTTTAACTGAATGACTGATTTAAAATATTATTTCCCTGATCTGAAAAAATAGACTAATAAGGATCTCCATGCAGATAGACTTTTTAACGTCAGAGTTGGGATATGGGATATAATAATTAGTTTTGTATCACCTGTTGTCCTCCATTTTAGCGTTCCTGTTGCAGAGCAGTACTTAATGTATTCATCTATTTATGGGAGTAAGCATGGTAATCGAATGTTTGCAGCTGATATTTATATGGACCGTGTGTCTCTCTCCAGGTGCATTAGGGTTCCCCATGCGTGGTATGAACAACAACACGCCGCAGCTAAGTCGGAACGTTAGTATACCCCAGCCAGGCAGCCAGCTGCCCAGTCACGCATCCACTACCAGTGGGGGGCCCGCCATGGGCCTGCACACACCGCCTTCGCCCAGCAGGTACACACACACACACACACACACACACACACACACACACACACACACACACACCATATCATTTTCTGAAGCAGGTAAACATGAAAAGGCACAAACTATATGTAAATGTGGCAAACAGGGATGTGGTCAACATTTCTGGATCCTTTAACAAAGATCTCATGTTAATTTGTAGACCCATTCAAATAGGAACAGTTGTTTTACACACACACAAACTGCCTGTTGGGAGTCTGTCATGCTGAACCCTAAAGAGCTCCACAAAAAGCGGTGAGAACATGCCAGATGACTGAAGTGCCTCTGTCCTCTCGTCCTCCAGGGGCATCCTGCCCATGAACACCCGCAGCATGCTGAACCACAGCCAGCAGCAGGTGGGGGGAGGCCAGGCAGGGCTGGTCGGGGGCATGGGGAACGGAGGAGGAGGAAGTGTCGGCGGGGGAGGAGGTGTGGGAGTAGGAGGAGGGAGGAGTGGGACCATGGGGAGCCCCAACAGGTCGTCTCCCTCCATCATCTGTATGCCCAAACAACAGCAGGCACGCCAGCCATTCACTATCAATAGGTGAGGACACACACTCGCATAACAAGTATGAATACACACACACTCAGTCATGCATGCATACACAGGTTCTCCACTACTAGTGTGCTGATTGTGTGTGTGTGTGTGTGTGTGTGTGTGTGTGTGTGTGTGTGTGTGTGTGTGTGTGTGTGTGGTTGTGTGTGTGTGTGCGCGGGTGTGCTCCTTTGCTTGTGTGTGCTCGCGTGTGTGTGTGTGTGTGTGTGTGTGTGTGTGTGTGTGTTTGTTTGTGTGCTCAAGTATGTCGGGGTTTGGGATGAACAGGAATCCAGCTTTTGGGATGAACAACTCCTTATCCAGCAACATCTTCAATGGCACAGGTGACCTACCCACAGACACACAACCTCTGTGAATGTTATAATATTTCAAGGAAAACAACATTTCCAAAGCCCTGCTTTGAATAGACGTACCACCTGGACCAGAACAAGTGAATATGCGTGTTATATGATTCATGTTAAATGGAGAAGCTTGTGTGTGTTTGTGTATTTCTATGTTTAGACGGCAGTGAGAACGTGACGGGTCTGGACCTATCGGACTTCCCAGCGTTAGCGGACCGGAGTCGGAGAGAAGGAGGGAATCCCACGCCGCTCCTCAACCCTCTGGCAGGGAGGGCCCCCTACGGTGAGACACACCTGGGTGGGTGCCTGTGTGTGTGTGTGTGTGTGTGTGTGTGTGTGTGTGTGTGTGTGTGTGTTTGAGGAAGAGAGACCACCAGTGTTTCTGAACTGCTCCGGAGAATTCTTATAGCTATCAAATGTCTGGACATGAATTAGGATGACGCATTGGGGCCCTAAGGCTTCAGAACTGTTTAAGAGAGGATTTGAATCCATGGTCCGATGGTGATATGGATGATGTACCCTTTAGCCCTTAAATCAGCCTCTCTTCCCCTCCTCTTTCTCTAGTTGGCATGGTAACAAAGCCATCCAGCGAGCAGACTCAGGACTTCTCCATCCACAATGAGGACTTCCCAGCGCTGCCTGGACCCAACTACAAAGACCCCAGCAGCACCAGCGACGACAGCAAAACGGTACCACTTCCCACGGCCTTGCTCGCCCTTCGTCGCTCTCTCCTTGGACCTCTCACAATGATCATTATGTCTCCACCAACACATTTGTAACGTGTTACCATTTTGCAAAAACTTTTGCACAGCTTTTGAGTATTCAAATGTTGCCTGTGGTGGCTTTAAGCGGGTATTATATGAGGTGCACACAAAGTTGAAAACGGAATTGGAAACTACGTCTCCCTAGAATGGTAAGTCATAGAGACAGGGTGATTTTATTATTACGGTCAGGGATTTGTGTGCATGGCTGTAAGTAAAAGCAGGGCCAAAATGTCAGATGGACCCGAGGTCAAAATGAACTGTTATAAGTCCTTATCACAATCAAACATTAACTCAAATACAATATATGCTAATAGTATGTAGTACTGTTGTAGTATGTAGTAGTGCTAATGTTGATCCCTATAAGCCCATTTATTAAGACTGATTTCTTGTATACAGTAAAATTGTTTCAACAATAGTGAGCATAATAATAGATGATATAAGTGAAATAACTAGATATAAAGTTGTATCTTTTTTTTTTATCAAACTGACTTGTTTTTACAAAATTATTCTAATTTGCTTTTCACTAATCATTCAGCGGGAAAAAATTATTATTTAAAAACACCAATGGATCGAATAATATTGAATAGGTTATCATAATTCTGTTTGCGTGATTTCCATTCCTAGTAAATGGGAAGACAATGCTTCTTAATCTCTTTGTTATACCTCTTATCATCTCCCTTCGATTCCCTTTCTCTCTCACTTTTTCAACTTTGCTATTTCCCTCTGTCCTAATTGGACATACTGACTGTCTGTTCTCCTATGGTTGGACAGAATCTCACTTCGTCAGGAAAGCCCGCCTCCACCACAGATGGACCTAAGTTCCCTGGCGACAAAAGTTCCACGGCGCCTAGCAACAACCAGCAGAAAAAAGGGATCCAGGTGCTTCCTGATGGTGAGATGTACATGAAAATCTGCACGCCCACACACAGGCTTTTATATCTTGATCATTGAAGTGATTCACCAACTTCTAAAGAAATCAACGTATATTCTTCTGAGACACAAATGAGTATGTATACACCATTCTTCCTGCATCCAATACAAACCAGAGCTCAATGGTTACACATGCTAACAGTAGGTAAGGATGGTTACACTAAAATGTTTCAGCAACTCTTTTCTTCCACTGTTCCCTGTGAGCTCTTTTACTAGACAGATGTAAAAGGTATATCAACACACACCTGTCCATCTCTGCAAGTAGACCAAATGCTTACAGTGGATGCATCCTATTTTGATCCTTTGAACAGACATTATCAATGCATATCACCCACCCACCCCCACCACTCTGGTAAATAGCCAACCATAATGTAATATAGGTAACCATAATGCCTATGCCCAGATTGTTTCTGCTGAGGTTGTCCTGACCACCTTGCCCGATCAATTCATCCCTTTGGTTTGTGTTTGTGTTTGTGTATGTGGTTCTGCTCCAGGCCGGGTGACCAACATCCCAGGTGGCATGGTAACTGACCAGTTTGGAATGATAGGCCTGTTGACCTTTATCAGAGCGGCTGAGACCGACCCGGGAATGGTGCACCTGGCACTGGGCAGCGACCTCACCACGCTGGGGCTCAACCTCAACTCTCCAGAGTATGTCCCACTTACACACACACACACACACACACACACACACACACAGACCCTGAACTTGGCAAGGTGGCAACTGGCAATGGCCAGCAACTACAAAATGCTTGTTGGCCCGGTTTTTCTGAGGCTTTCAGGGTTTTCCCCAAACTTTCAAAAGACCCTCCTCCGCTCAGTGTAAAATTAGTCATCATTAGATTTTTTGTTCACAGTATAAGCCTGAAATAGATTTTTTTTTAAATGGTAAACTGGATGCAGATTTTGAAACATGGAAGTTGACCCCGCAATGTTCTGAATAGCTACTTCATATCTTTGCCACACGATGGCGATGTTTACCACCTTTACATTTCATTAGCTATTTAAATGGCTATCATTTAGAAACAATCCTTTCTTTGAGATTTTATGAAACTCATGATGGTCTTTAGATATAAACTAGTACAAAACAGCATACCTCACTGCAAGTAAATTTAGTTTCCTAATTTCTGTGAGTTACCGAAAACACCTGTAGGTTGTTAGTAGTGTGTGTGGGACTTAGCAGGTGACCGTCCCTGCACACTGGAACACAGTCCCTCTCCCGGCATATATCCTAGAGTCTGCTGTGATCCCTAATCTTGTGCCTATGTGGTCTTCCAGAAACCTGTACCCCAAGTTTGCGTCTCCGTGGGCCTCAGCTCCCTGTCGACCCCAGGACATCGGTGAGGAGCTCACTGCTCATTGGTTCAGTTCAGTGCCGGAGGCTGTTATTGGTGCCATGCACTCGACCATTCTGTTCGGAGCATTGAGAACTAGTTAGACCTCAAGTGTTTTTGATAGAAGCTCTGCCCACTGGTAGATGATAAAAGCCTTTTGACCAACTTATTTTTTGTGTGAATACTATCGTAAAACCAAATGACTCTGATTACTATTTGAATAAGTTCTAAGAGTAATACTGGACTATGTAGTCCAAAATACATAGTAATGCACCTCTAGTATAATAAGTGCAATTTGACTTTCATTCACCATCACCAATGGTCTCTCGGGCCCTGCCTAAGACTCCACACTTTATCTTTCATCAGCATAAGGCTAGCCGAAACCTTGCTTTGTTTGTGATAGCATAAGTATAACTCCTGATGAACATAAGGTGCTGCGGAAAACATTGCACTTCCATGGCCTGTATTATTTAAACTTGTATTCAGAGCCATAATGGTCTTTGTTTGTTTAACCTGACTGAGTATTTAACTATCCTCTCCTCTTTACAGACTTCCATGTTCCATCGGAATATCTAACCAACATCCATATAAGAGACAAGGTGTGTACTTATCTGAAAATATCCAACCAATATCTGTATAAGAGGAGAGATTTGTTATATTCCAGAAATATCAAACTGACCTCTTTTATTAGAGACAAGGTAAAGACAAGGGTTTTCACACTAAAGCACTTCATGGGAAAATGAGGTCAATTTCACTTTTAAATTATATCTCCGGTTTACAATAGAAAGTTATAGTTTGCTGTGTGCACTAATAGCAACCGAGCTACACTTCTTCCTCAGTGTCATTTATGTTCCTCCCATCTCTCTCCTCCAGTTGGCTGTGATCAAGCTGTCGAGGTACGGAGAGGACCTCCTCTTCTACCTCTACTACATGAACGGCGGTGACCTTCTTCAGCTGCTAGCGGCAGTAGAACTGTACGTATACCGTGTGTGTGTGTGTGTGTGTGTGTGTGTGTGTGTGTGTGTTTTGGAAAAACTCTTCAAGCCTCAATGTTTTTCCCCCACGCCACCTGTAAGGTAGACAGTTGCTGCTAGATTTAGCATGTGGCAGAAATAAATGTGTTCCTACTCAACATTCTATTCTATCTATTCTAACCGTTGACAGCCAGCCATACCCTTCTTCCAATTGGCTGTGAGCCTGGTTTGTTTGTGGCCAATCAGGTTTAACCGTGACTGGCGGTATCACAAGGAGGAGCGGGTTTGGATCACGAGGGCACCGGGGATGGAACCCTCACTAAAAACCAACGCATACGAGAGAGGGACCTACTACTTCTTTGATTGTCTCAACTGGAGGAAGGTGGCCAAGGTAAAACACATGCACACGCACACTCACACTCACGCTCACGCTCACACTCACTCACTCCCTGGCAGACGCATGCAAGTACACAGAAAGAGTTACATTCACTCACATTCATTCGCATGCATAAGGATGTTACATACCCAGGCATTGAATGGCCTGCTATGATTTTTATAGGTATGCTGTAATACGTGCTCCTTTTTTTGGGGGGGGGGGCATATTTGTCAGATCATATTTGTCTCTGTTCAGTGTTGCTCATGTATGCTCTTGACCCCTAATTGACCCCCAGCCTCTCTCCCTCTGACAACCCCCCCTTAGGAGTTCCATTTGGAGTATGACAAGCTAGAAGAACGACCTCATGTCCCCTCCACATTCAACTACAACCCTGCCCAGCAAGCCTTCTGAATAGACTCTCCTGACCTGTCACTCACTGAACACCTGCCTTCACCAGCTGCAAATTACATGTGGTTGGCTTAGGCGCCCTGGTTTCCTGGTTTAAACTCCTCCACACCGACGGTCTGACCAATAGGACTCAGGACGGCGATCCCTCCGCCATTTTGGTTGGGACTGAAGAACCTCTCTCCCAGACGACAGGCTGTCCAAAAACAGACGCTTTGTCTTTTAAAGTTTTTTTCTTATTTTTCTTTAACTCCTTTCCCCCTCCCCAAACCCTTTCCATTGTTTTTGGTTGTCTTTGATCATTCAGACTTTTCAGTTGACGCCTCAACTCCAATTGATTACCCATTGAATAGGAGGCCCAATCATAGACATTAAAGCTAAACTCAAAAGCTCACCCAGACACTACCATACATCCGAATATAAAGTCACAAACAGCAGTTAATTATTTCTTTCCGACCAGTTCCTAAATTGAACACCTTACAAAAGAATACAACAGCATAGACGGTCAGACACAGCCACACACCCAACGGATCAAAGACACACAACCAGCAGGAGTAAATGCAATGTACATTGTAGCACTATTTCGTAATAAAAGAAGACTAAGGAAGTTCTGTTGGTTTGCTATGTTCGGAGTCTCAATCATGACTTCTCCACCAGCACCTTTTCTCGTTTTCTTTCTTTCTCCTTTTCTTTTCCCTCCTCTTAGTCTTCATTCCCTGCTTTCACTGCCTCCATCTCTCTGTTTGTTTTCTGCCTATTAACAACCCAAACAATCAGAGACTTGTTTCGGTGACTTATCGGGGTCAGAGGTTAAGTGCTCCTGGTTGAGCCGGAAATTAATCACAAACACTCCTGTCTTTGGTACAATTTTGTAATAAAATATGTACATTTTATTTTTTCTTTGTTATTTCTTCAACGAAAGACCCATCAGTAATGGCAGCATTGTATCTAGGAATGTGTGTATATATTATATATATATGACATCTATTTTGAGGAACTTGCAAAAATGGACAAAATGAAAGGGAGATGGAAGGCTGCAGGGATTAGTCTCGTTTTCTAGAGGCGCAGCACGGACACAGAAGAAACCGTAACCAGGGAAACGGGACCACACTTGGTGATCAGTCATCTTTCAACAACAACAAACGCACCATCATGACAGGCCAGTTCAGACTGTGAGCCAAGGACACGCCCACCCAGATTTTGGGTGGATTTAATTAGAAGACAAGGACTGAGTCACCTCATTGTTGGCTGTTTTCAGCAACAGCATTTCTTAGGAAAATAAAAACCATAAAACAATATTCTGATAATTAAACACACCTCGTAGTGCTTCTTATGAATCTTCTTGTGCATGTTCTGGATTAGGTGTGTGTGTGCACTGTGCTGCTCTGTTTTTTATGAATATGGGAAGATGTGGATATGGCAGCTGGTTGCTGCTCAGAAAAATTAGATCGCATTCAAAATCCACTCAGAACTGACATTGCTGGCAAAAGTAAGTTTGTGTATGTGTGTGAGTGTGTGTGTGTGTGTGTGTGTGTGTGAGTGAGAGAGAGAGAGAGAGAGAGAGAGAGAGGGAGCAAGTGTAAGGATATTACATCTTTTACCTGTGGTTCAATGTTCCTCGTAAAAATATACCTTTTCCCCAGATTACTTTTTCTTTCAGGCCAATAGAGGGTGCCAAAGTACACCCTGGCTAGAATAGTGGAAAGAGTCATTAGGCCAGTTATCTATACTACAAACCCTTACGTCAGGCTCCTGTCCTGTATTCTGTTCAGTTTTATTTTGCCAGTTTATTCTGATAAAACAATGTTGAATGTTGTTAAAAACACTTAACTAACCAGTTTTTTAATCAAGCATCAGAACAACTTTAAAAAAATAGATTACAAATTAATACAAATAGAAAAGGTCAGGACTCACAGATGGCGTTTGCGATGGGTTTAGTTTGTTGACACACTCTGTTGATTTCCTGAGGGACTCATATAATCAGAATTAGAATGGACCTTTTCATTTTAAAAATCATATTGAAATTTTGGAGTGCTGATTTTGCCTATGTAGCCTCGCTGCTGGGGAACTGTTTGTGTTGTTTCTTCTAGCTATCAGCTGTATATTAAGCAGGTATTGAGATACTGCAGCATGGCAACATACCCTGTTGTGAGGTTACCCAGCGCTTTGAAAAATAATTTTACTTAACCCAAAAAAGCATTCATATTTTGATACATAGCTGCCACAAATGCACAGCCAATAAGTCTGATTGTATTTACCGTTTTATAATGCTGCGTTTCTTTAAAAAAAAGAAGTGAAGACTGTTAAGACTGACTCTCTGTCTTTCTTGTCCCTTAAGCCTCGTATAAAGTCCACCTAAAGATATGCCAGGGGACAAATAGAACACTGGGGCCTTTTTTTGTTGGTGTTTTATTTGTTTTTGCTATGGCTAAATATCTTAAGACAAGTCTTTGAGCTTCTCCGCTAGGTTTCTTTTATATTTCGCACTAGGTTCTACAGCGTGTCGACTTGAGTGTTGGCTGGCAAGTTCTAGTCCGGTAGTTTGTTACTGTATTAAGGTGAGCTTGCAAAAAGATAATAAGGCAATACAATAAAATCGATCTTTAAAATATTAAACCAATAAACGTAGGCCATAGAGAGAGTTATGGAATGGAGAGTTAGGAAGAAAGAGAAGAGTGACCTGGAAGAGGGGAGATACAGAGAAAAGAAAAGGACAGAGACATGGGGAGGACTAGGGAGAGAAAATGGAAGCAAAATGTTGTTTGTTTGCCATTCTAATGGTTCTATTATCCAACCTTCTCTGTCTGTCTGTCTGTCTGTCTGTCTGTCTGTCTGTCTGTCTGTCTGTCTGTCTGTCTGTCTGTCTATCTAGCTATCTATCTTTAATTTTCCAGCTGGTCAGTTACTCTCCAAAATCTGCACCTTAGGGAAATAAACTTTACAACAGGCTGAAGGGACTTTTAGACAGGGATAAAGAGGCAGATAGATAGAGACCAACCTGGCAGGAGGGGACCAGCACAGCAGAACTATTTGATATAGGAGCCCTGACACCTTCTCTCAACCCAACCTGTCTCCTCTGATGGAGAGGGGGGAGGGAGATGCAGGGAAAAGAAAAGTACAGAGAGGAAGAGGATGGATGAGTAAGGAGGAGGAGGAGGAGAGAGAGAGGGGCGGTGGGATAGGAGCAGAGGTGATAGGTGGGATGCTGAGCAGACACACTCTTCTTCAAGTCCTGTCCAAGAGACAGAGGGTAGAAGGAGCAAAAGGAGAAAGTTGCGGAGTTGAAGTTTAAATCTTACCATTTATTTAATGTATCTATATTTGTTATGGGTAGGTGCCCTACAGAGCTGAAATGGTCCCCAGGAGAATGCAGGCACAATTAAAAAGTGTTAATACAACAGCTTATTTCCTCGTCTGCTCAGCCAACCATTGGGCCACGGTATAAAACTTTAGAATGCATGGATTCCCATTTGTTTTCATAGGTACTTGGATCTTTTAGACTTAAACGCCCAGTGACAAGACCACACATTATTCACTTTTACAGTAGTGCTTCATACCAGTTCCAAACTGCTAACTTTCCCTTATTTGTGCCTTGCTTAGTTTCTCAAATGTTTCTCTCCACTTTTGTTTCCTAAAACACTGTCTCTATATTTGGATCTTATCAATTCGTTCAAATCTTCTTTTGTTATCCTTTTGCAACATTGTCTCCCAGGTGTGCAATTAATAATATTTCAGTATGTACAGTATTTGACTGAATCTGCCTGGTGTGTAAAAGCACTGTGTACATTACGGGTATTCTATGAGTGTGTGTGTGTGTGTGTGTGTTGCTGGTGTTTGTTGCCATGTAATGTGCTGTTATGTGAACTTGGGTTGTAATGGGCCGGTATCTTCCATTGCTTTGCAGATGAGTGCATATGGGCCTTTTCCGAGTTGTGCTGTGCATATATTGCATTTATTTCGGTGATCCATCTAATCGCAATCTATTGATAGGTTTTTTACACATGATTAATGACATCAATGTGATAATTGGATATAAACACTCAACTTAGCATAATACTCACAGGTTTCCCTGACTAAAACGACCTGATCATCTAAGCAATTTCCTCGGGCCGTTAATAAACTTGAATCAGGCAACACAGACAAAATATCATCCCGTGAATCATAGATTTGCATGAATGATTTTCAAATGGTAGTTTTACAAAAAAGATCCCAATCTCTCTTGTTCATCCATATCTTTTTTCACTCTTTTCCTTTGTTCTCTTCCTCTCTCCTTCCCTTCTTCCCTACCATCCTTCCCCAAGTGACAGCCAGTAAATCATCTGTCAGTCTGGCACCTTTGTAATAACTGTTAACCCTGGAGGGGGCAAGTGAACAGACAGACACTGACCCACACAATACACAGACATGCCCCTGCACTATACATGTTAGCACACACTCAAAGATACACACACTGGTCGAAGGACAGGACAATAATCTACTCTCTGGGAGCTAATACATTGCAGAAATGGTTACGTTACTTTGACACCATACAGCTTTTAGCAGCGGTAAAGTGATATGAACCTCTGAATCATAAACGCTTGATCGATGCTTGCTGTGTGGGAGCACAAGTTATTATTGCTCAGTCTGACTGAGCACAAAGCCCTGACCATTGAAGAAAAGCCGAGGGAATAAGAGGACTATAGTTCTCTACAGGTGTTACAATGGATCTCTGCAGTAGGTCTACAGTAATTAGATGTCTGCAGACAGCTCTGCACTCTCACAGGGGCAAACGTGAAGCTGCCACATTTAACCACGCTAAACTTATTCATGGACATATTCTTGGCACGGCATCTCTCACTGGCAGAAATCTATTTTGGCCATCCACCAGAAAGACACACCTTATAATATGTAGCCTTGCGCTCTAATTTATTGTCTCAGCTTCTCAAAGGCTCACTTTGTGCTTGTAAATCAGTCTCTTCGTTTCTTTTCCCACCTTTCCTTAATGCTGAACCAATAAGGCTTCATTATGTATTATTAGTTATCTACTTGGTTGTAGTCTCTCTCCTACAGACACAGGCTGAGTAAATTAGCCTTTAAATTATGGTGTCACCGAAGAGTCTAGGTGATGCACAATCCATGGGTAGCCTATGGAAAGTGCAGCATCGGATAGTGATAGTGGCATATCTCTCCCAAACCAAAGCCTGTGTGCTATTTCTGCTATATTAAGAGGCTTTCGGCTAATCCCAGATGTAACGTTTCAGAGAAAGAGATAGAGGTGGCACAGTCAAACCGAAGGGTGGATAGTTCAAATTCTCACAGCGCGCGAGAACTGGGACGCATTGAACAGCTGCTTTTGCCAAGTTTCTGCTTTGACAGACACGAGGGAGGGTGTGAGAGAGAGAGAGAGAGAGAGAGAGAAAGAGAGAGAGAGAGAGAGAGAGAGAGAGATTTGAAAGGAAAGCAGTTCACAGCGAGTGTGGGGCTGGTGTCCACTCTTATTTTCGTCTATCCACAAGGGGCACAACGCGAAGACCACGCGTCCAGATAACAAACTACCTTGCACTCATCCTGCTCCCTTCATGTGGCCGGAGTGGCGCGCTGACCACCGCTGATGATGGGGAAGATCAGGGTGTCCTATGAGTACTCTGAAGCCGAGGACAAGAGCATCAGGCTCGGCTTGTTCCTCATCGTGTGCGGCATCCTGTCTCTCTTTATTTTGGGCTTCTGCTGGCTAAGCCCGACGCTGCAAAGTCTCCAGAGCAAACCGGCTAACTGCACCGTAGTGTCCGTGCTGCGACCGGAGGAGATGTTCGAGTGCGTGTTCACGTGCGGAACAGACTGTAAAGGGACGTCCCTGTACCCATGCCTCCAGATCTTTGTCAACAACTCAGAGTCCAACTCCGTTGCGCTGCTGCACTTCGACGAACAGCAGCTGGTGCTCAACCCAAAGGTAAACTTGCGTGAAGTCTCATCCCCCACTTAAATAACTAAATAATAGTTTATATTTGTGTGTAACACACACACACACACACACGCACACACTTTTTTTTTAAGTCCATTGTAGTTGTATAGAAAAAGAAGGGCGTATAAACTCAAACTATCTAACAGTAGGCATTTAATTGATTCACCTCGACCCAAAGCTATAAAACAAATAGATGAAATAGATGATATGCCAAAAGAACCAGTAAATGTTACACCTAGGGCTTATTATAGATGCCAACAAATGGACTACATTTTCCCCATTCCGTGTGGGGCAATGAATTGGAACGAGAGGGAGACATACATGTTTATATTTTAAATAAATTAATATGTTAAAAAGTTTAGGTATGCATTCTGGTCGATTCACTTTTTTGAGTTATATATATTATAATAGACTACAAAGCTGTTAAATAGATCTAATATAGGCCAATTTGTTATTGATATAGCCAAATGCATGTGTGTTGTTTACATTGATGTGTGTTAGAGAGCAGCACATAATTATTCCACCGGGGTTGAGAGTCCATTAAGATTCCTGGTAAATTATAATAGATTCTTAAACAGCTGGCTGTCCTCTGTCTGCCTGCCTGTCTTAATGTTGGTCAGCCTTGTTCTTATGTCAGCCCTACAGCTCGCGCACCCTTTGGTGTTTTGTGGACATGGTAGGAAGAAGTAAGCACAGATTAAATATGAGCAACATTATATTACTCTAATAATATAAGGAGGGTTGTGTGCAAACAACTCATACTACTGCACAAATACTGTATAGGATGCAATGCATTAATAACGCATCTATTTTCCACTGTATGTTTTTTAAATAATAGATGTAGGTGTTTATTTATTTCAGGGGGAATTTCAACTATTGACGGAGTGTTCTGCAGATAGCACAGAAACACTAACAAATACATTAAAATGCTTTCTTACAAATTGTATTGTAATTACTCCATCCAAAAATTATCAACAAGGCAAGGCTAAATATAGACATCACCACAGTTACAGTAGACACATCACCATGCATAGAAGCCAATGTCTTGGTGCCACACCCATTGGAGCCTTGACAGATACTTGTCATGGGTCTGACATTTTGGGCAGGTTATTTGTCTTAAAAAATGTGTCTCCTAATATTTGCAGCTGTTCTTCCACCATATAATCACGTCTTTCTCTCTGACTAGGGATCTATTTTGAGTTGAGACAAAGACTTCTCCAACGTGTTTGTGTGTGAGTAGGACTGTTTGCGTGTATGTGTGAAACTGACTACATGTGTTTAAGCCTCTATTGTTGATCATCCATCTTCTTACGCCTAGCGCCACGCCTGTAGGTACCCCAGCAGACACCATGGTAACTAAACACCCTTGTCCCACCTCGATGACACGTCTCCCTCTATATTTACACTGTCGCCATAACAACAACCAGGACTGCCACCACGGCAACACAGTTTGCACGTGTTGCAGACAGATACAGACAGATTGATTGACAGACACACACACACACACACACACACACACTCTAACTGGAGATTCCTTTTTGTTCTACAGAGACATACAGATGTGGTTAATATTCTGTCTGTTCTGAATATATCACCTATTATATTAATGATTCAGCTCAGAAGCTTTCACACAATGACTGGGATTTGTCACACTTGTGTTTTAGTGTTTAATTGTGATGGCACTTGGAGCGCTTGTGTGCTGTGTGTGTGTGTGTGTGTGTGTGTGTGTGTGTGTGTGTGTGTGTGTTTGATAACTAACCAGCCCTCACCCGATATCATGATCTGGGCAGAAAATGTGATGGTTTCTTTCTAAACACCATGTCCCCTATTAGTTAGCTGTCATCACACTCGTCTTTCATCTATTCCTTTGCCTTCTTTCTCCACCTCCCTCTCCTCTTTAGCAAATCCTTTCCCCTTTCTTCTGAATTTCTGTGAGTTTAAAAATCTTCAATATTTTGATTGTTATCTTTTTGAAATAGTAAAATCTAGAAATCTGAACGAGAAAAAACAATAACATTTGTTACAGTCCTGTGCAGCCACCAGATGAGTTGGAGGAGAGGAAGGTGTACAGTATGCGTGTGTGTCTGTGTGTCATCGGTCGCACTGGTTGGCTTCTAACCAGGAAGCATTTGACCTTTCAGCCAGGGGGTAATGAGGAGAGAGAATACGAGGATCAGATAAATTCAAGAGAAAAAAAAACAAGGAATGGGAAGAAAGGAAGCAGTATGGAGAGAAACGTGACCGAAACACACCAGGGAGCAGAGAAGAAGAGAGAGAGGAGCGGTATTAAGCGTCAGGTGGGGGGTTGATTGCAACTGACTCAAATTAGACAACCACTGACATCTGTCTCCCTTTCGTCACTTATAGGCGTGCTATCATTTTTTAAACAGGTTAAATTTCATTACATTTACAACCTCTTATGTTGTATGTCTCACTCTCCCGCCAGTAAGTAGGTCTCTCTCTGTTTGATGGTCTTTCATCTTTGTATCTCTCACCCCGGCATCCTCCTATCCGTCCTGGTTGACTGGCTCTGTTACAGACACACAGGCACATAGAGACACACTACTCTTCAATAAAGAAATAGCCTTGGACGAAAGACCTCATTAACTCGACGTAGCTACAAAATGACCGGCTACAAGGCTGCTCGGTTCTAACGCTTCCTGGCTAAGGATTGTTTTGTGTAACTGGAGAGTAAGAGCAGATGTAGCACCCAAGAGTGTTGCTCCTTTTTTTGTTTGTGTGTGTACAGTATGTTGGGTGTGTAATGTGTGTGTACAGTATGTTGGGTGTGTAATGTGTGTGTACAGTATGTTGGGTGTGTAATATGTGTGTGTGTGTGTTTTGAGTGAGCATGAAACACTGACCAGAGCTGCTTTGAGCCACAATAGACAGTCTAAGCTTTTTGAGTTAGGTCACATCATGAGCCTAAGCTTTTGGAGTTACTTTGAGCCAGTTGGACCACAACATCGATTCTCATTTTGCGCTACCACACGCTGCAACGGAGCCATGATTCCCATATAACGGCCTGTTTTTTTTGTTTCGATTTGTTTTACAGTAGATTGCTCAACATTTCAAATATGTGAGAACATCTTGGCTATATTTTCATATGCATTTTCAGTGTTTGTTCTGAATGTTCTTGTGTGGCCCTGCATGGCTGTCAAACACAACAAAAACATGATCTATATAACTGCCTATTTAAGTGACTTTTTAGCAAAACAACAATTTACCCAAATACTTGCGCAAACACTCACTATCTTTCTCTCTCTCTCTCTCTCTCTTTTTCTCTCAGTCAAATAACCAAACTGAGATACTCACACTTGTGAATGTGATCACAATCACACTGCTGTACACTTCCGAGATTGGCTGAGCTAAGAGTGCATTAGAGATGAAGTGGTTGCACGGTGAAACGACTGGCTTTGTCTCGCTATGATGCGCTCAGATTCATTCAAGATATTACAGCACACCAGTCCACTTTACCTCATACTGAGCCAAATCACCACCGCACTGCAGAAAGAGAGAGAGAGAGAGAGATGGGGGAAGAGTGAAAGACACAGGGGGAGAGAGAAAGAGGCACACAGTCAGAGAGAAAAGAAAAGAGGAACAGACACATACTGAAAGAGGTCTGAAGTTTGATAAGCCTGTCTTTTATTATGAATGCATTAACCCTGGCACTAACAATCTGTTCCGTTAGGGGGGAAAGAAAAAGTGTGTCATTGTGGCCCTTACTCTGTAGTGATGAGACATGGGAGTTTGAGTGTGGGTGAGTGTGACAGTTGTCCGACCGGGGAGGTAGGGGGGTTAATTGGGGTTGCTATGGTATTACCAGTACTTAAGACAGGTCAATGCCTCAGAGGTTCTGGCTGAAGCTGAGTTAGTAAGCTCACTCCACAGATGGCGAGACAGGACTACTCACGAATGTGACTGGGCCGTGGCTCTGGATCCTGTAGCTCAGAGTAGAGAAGGGCACTGCAGTTCCAGGGCTAGCGCTCTGGTTCCCCCTGGGATCAAACATACTAAAATATGCACAGAAATATGCGGAAAATATGCAGAACTTTCTCGAATGCATCATCAGATCCCTTCCGTGTTGCAAGGCTATGAGTTAGACACCATGCAGAAAACGCGAGTACCACACTGACAGGGTGATATTTTATGCCGAGAGGAAGTACAATTGCTGAATTATGAGGATGTTACGCTGTTGCAAGGGGGACCCAATCGCTGGACACAGACACTGAGATGGAGCATAGTGATCAGAGGTTAGGGTTTATTGCGGGAAGGTTGTGGGTCAGGAAGAGCCGAGGTCACGGAAACAATTGAGGAAGTGGATCCGGGGGCGAAGAGACAGGAGAGAACCTGAGCGTCGGTGGCAGGGATAGTCCGGGAGATGTAGGCAGAGCAGCAGGTCGAGAAGCAGGCAGGCAGTGAGGCAAGCTGATTGAAAGGCAGTGAGTGATCCTATGACACAAGGAAACAAGGTTAAAGCACAAGTAATGGTTCTTTCCAGGAAGCAAACTCATGAGGCGTCACGGACAGGTATCTACCACGGGGGTTGAAACAATAATCTGGCGAAGAATGGTTGCGAATCCGGGGTTCATATACTGTTGGGCTGATGAGCTTGATAGAAGGCAGGTGTGTAGGCTGTGCAGGTGAGTAATCAGGGAGCCAGGATAGTGAGAGGAGTGCCGCCCCCACAACACAGACACACATACACATACACATAGAGTAACAGACCGGGAAGCAACAGAGACACAGGGGAAAGGGAAACACAGGAAACACAAGGGATCTACTAGAGGCACGGCCCAGACGTGACATGATGAGGCTCAAGTAAGGTTAATACAGATAAGGTTTATTAGTGTTGATCCCAGCGCATAGCAGTTCATACACAGAGTAGTGGTCACAGCACTGGGACACGAAGTAGGAAGAAGAGTAGTGAGTTCTTTGTCCCATTCCCATTATATACACAGAGAATAACAAGTCGCATTGTACATCTGGTTAATTTCCCTTCAATTATGGGGTTACAACCCCCTAATTATCAATTATACTTGTAATTTCCTCTTGACCTATGACCTGTGTCACTCAATGCATGTGAAACTCAAGGCATCTACTCAAATATTCATCCCAACACACACAAAGTTACTCACATAAATCTTCTCTTTGTATAACTGACACTCTTTGTAGTTCAATGGGAGGGAGATACCATAATGTATGACTAGCTAGATGTTCTGTCCCCTTGCTGTGCTTTGCTCTAGTAAATACTCCACAAGTGGTTTTCTGTCAAGGCCTAATTACACTTTAAGGGGATGGTTTGTGTCTGGGTGGGTTGATGTGTCGTTTGTATTCATGAACGATGGTCGCCCTGCAGTGCTGGGTCTAATTACCTCTTCCCCGGCCACATGGGCTTGGGTGTTACACTTTGTTTAGGATTCGGTGTCCTCTGTACACTTTGTCTATCATCCTGCTTTTACTCTTTAAACACAAGGCACACTGAACGTAGATGGGTTCTACACACTATTTATCACATATTGATTCTATATTTCCTACTCTCTTTCTGCAGGCCTCTTATTATTTCCCTCTCCCTCCTCCTTTCTCCCACTCTCTGTGTCTCTGTCTTTTCCCCTTACACCTCTACTTCTCTCCATTTCTCTCTCAGTCATAACACATCTTTTTCTGGACTGACCTCTGCCACGCTCAAATTTGGACATTTTCAAAGCAGAGTGAGATTTCTCACACACTCAGACAAGCCAAAGCATAAAAGCCACTACTTACATGAACAATCTGCTTTATCCTTGGGGAGTACAGTCTCCTACTAGCTAAACACAAACAAATGATCAGAATTCTGTTCCCTTGCTTGGTCTTTTTACTTCTGCTGGGTAAACGCTCAATATGAAAATATGACTATATATGAATTATTTCAGTTTTTATTGAATGTATATTTTAATTTGTAGTTCAAAAAATGAACTGCATCTTAGTGGGAAACCTTGTGAGACGAAAGAATAAAAGCCGTCGACAGTCCCTCTAAAGAACTATCTTAAAGTATGAAACATGCATTGTCTGAAATTCCTTGTCATGTCTCCTTTGCCTCTTAATATGCTCTTAGCCCGTATTAATTTGACCCTCATGATTTTTTTAACGAATGCAACGGGGCAGCGGGATGGTCACGGTGACCCACCCTAGGGGGTCTGTTGGAGATGCTGTTACTGTGGCAACAACAATGATAGTCTTCTGTTTAATGAGAGACTGCCAGAATAGGATTTGGAGGAGAAGGAAAGCGGGGATTGGAAGGAGTGAAAGGGAGGAAGAGAAGGAACCAGTGTTGGAATAGAAAGAGAGCAGGATACAAGGCAAGAAGACAGGAGTGTTTGAGAAAAAATTATATAGTTTGCCCCTTTCTCTGGCTTAGTTAGAGAAGGTTTCTTATTAAAATGAGACAAATCAAATCAAATGTATTTGTATCGCACATTTCATACACACAGTCAATTCAATGTGATTTACACAAGGCAAGCAGAAACATACAAGGACGAAATAAAAAACAAATAAATAAATAAAAACAATTTTAATAAGAGAAATCCAATTTCTAAGAAGGGAACTTTCAGCAAAAAGCAATCGAGAACGTGTACGTTTTTAATGTGGATTTAAAAGTAGTCAGGCTTGGAGCGAGTCTCAGGTCTTTCGGAAGTTGGTTCAAGCAGGTTGTTACATAGTAGCTGAACACTGCTCCAAACGAACAGCCTGCTCCCCAAGGGCTTATAGCCAATAAGTCAACCTTTCTATAACTTTCACTATAATAGAATTTACTAATTAAATAAAGACATCCTAATTATTGTTTCATAATTCCAAAGGTTATTAAAAAATACGAAAAAGAAACCGGTGCTGAACGTTAGCGATAATAAATATGAAAGAATACCCCCCAAAAATGAATTGCCTGCATGTGTATGTTTTTTGCATAATTAATGTCTGTGTATGTGAGTGTGTTCTGTCTGTCTCTGCTCTGTCTCCATCGCCAGCAGCTGTGTGTGACTAAGCCAATTACGTCTAATGATAGAGAGAATCGGACTCCAGACCTCCAGGGGTTGGTGCCTCTCTCTCTCTATCCCCAGCCAGGAGCCTTGGTGACAGGACAGGCAATACTCCCTGACCCACCTCCTGCTGGATGTTTGGTGATATTTTTGATGGGGGAGACAGAGGCAGAGCCAGACTTAAGACAAACGTTATTAGAGGAGAACTTGATTTAGGTATTCTAAAGCTTAATGATTTGAGACGATTTCAAAATCATAGCGGGTGTTTGATTTAGATGTATTTATCAAAGCTGTCAAAGCGAATCCAATTTTAACTGTTCTGACCAGAACATAAACAGCTCCTTTCATAATGACGCACTCAACTTTTCTGTCTGAGACTTTTTTTTTTTGCATCAGGGGGGGCGGGGTTATCTCATTAAAATTATCCATCTATCTTTTTCAGGTGTTTTTGCAAGAAAAAGCACCGCCTACAGTTTTACCCAAAAACCTCGTATAACTTTTCTAATATGCTTTAGTATTTGTACACACAAATCCCATGCCATGTACAATTATATGTTAGGGGAAAGTGTTTGTGTTCACCTAGACATAGACAACTTTTTTCATAACCAGGCATAAAGAGGAACTTAAAAGAGAGAGACAGTAATATTTAAGAGAAGTTTAGGGTCTGGCCTTCTCTCTGTCTATGCCAGCTCCCTCCAGGCGTAAAGATAGGAAGTGTACACACACACACACACACACACACACACACACACACATATTCCTTTCCCTCTGCCTCTCTCTTCATCTGCACTCATACACTCAGTGACCTGCCCATGCATCACTGCCACATTAGTCTTCTCTCATGAGGATGGAGACAACGAAGGTGAGCTTTTCGAAATGTGTGCAGAAAAACTGTTGTATTAATTCACTGGAGGGATGAAGGGAATAAAAAGAGAGTGGTGTTGGGGTGGGGTGGGAGAGAGAGAGAAATGAAAAAGATGTCTTGAATAAATCAACTGAAATGTCTTGAATAAATCAACTGAATCAACTAAATATTCTCACTATTGCACTTGTCTAAAAAGAGAGAAAAGGACAAACAAGTTAAAACACTGTAAATATTATGAGCTGACAAGTCTACCTGGGTTATTTTGGCAACCCAGTGTTTGGGTTAGAACATTGCCTCTGTCTATTCCCCCTCTCTTTTGTCTCACTTCATCCCTCGGTCAATCCATCTCTCGCTCTTTCCTTCCAGCCCCAGGTCTTTCTGTTAATCTACTTATGCAGGAGACATTCAGGTCAGCGAGACAGATCACACAAACGCACTGCTGCGTACAGCCGTGAGAGAAGCTTAATGAGTGTGTGTTACGTTGTGTATTTATGGCTGTTTGTTTGAGTGTGTAGCAGGCACTCTTTGTCCATTCATTTGTCTTTTGACCAGCCGTTAAACAGCTGAGGCGACACATTAACAAACAAGTAGAGGGTGAAGTGAATACCAGTAAATGTGTTCTGTTAGGTTTAGGATTACAGTGGTCTTCATGTCCTCTGGTTTGGACGTTAGCTGGTGGTCAGTGGTGCAATGAAAGGCTAAACTTAGATTTGCATTAAGAGTTAACTGACGGATGACAGTCTGACAGCAGAGCAGAGGGCGAGGTAGTTTCAGATTTCCGTTAACTGAAGGAATGACAGTATTCGGATCTTGCTTCTGTTGCCTGCTCCAAACATACTCCAAAAAATATATCTTTTAGTGTGTGAACTTTTGGTCGTCAGGGATGGCAAACTTTTCATTTGAACCTGTATTTGAGTATCCACTAATCCCATGCCAGCCGACCATGCCAGGAGCCACCCCCCAGTTCCATCGCAGAACCCCGTGACGTTCCCTGGCCTTCAGATTACAGCTGCTGTGGAGGTGACCTGTGAACAGCAGTGATTGGTTGACTGTGGTCTGCTCCTCTCGCGTGTATGGAACCAATCATAGGTGCAAGTGTGTGTGTGTGTGTGTGTGTGTGCACGTGCGTGGCTCCGATGTTAGTGAAAGTGACTGAGAGCTTGAGTCAGTGTGTGAGTGTACGTTCATTTGCTCTGTTGCTTCTGGACTTCCTTCCCGGAGAAAGGCCACTCATTACAACTTTCCAACCCATTCCTCTCTCCTCGACTGACCCTGTCAGAAGTGCATGTGTGTGTGTCGGGGCTGTCATTCTGTCAAGACGTGATTGATACTCCGTGTTTGATCCCAATCTGAGCTAATACAGTGTTTTTGTAACTGTGTGTGTGTGTGTGTTGTGTCTGTCATTACAATTTACTCTGGTGGACTCTATTAAAGCCATTTGTCATGGTGTCACTCTCTCACCCCATCTCCCTCTCTCCTCCGTGCCACTGTTTCGTCGCCGTATTTCTCTTCCTCTCCCTTCTGCCCCGTTTGTCCTCCTCCTCTTCTTCCTCTCGACTCACCTTCCTACTCTCTCTCTGTTCTTCCCATTCCTCCCTCCCTGTCACTAGCCCCCCTCCTTTATACTCATTCTTTCCCCCCTCTTGCTACTCCTGCTGTAATTTCTGAAAACTCCCGCTACACTGGATCTTTCTGTCCAGTGTCCACCCCTTTCCTATATGCTAACCTCATTAGATTCCCTACCTAAAATAATATGTAATACAGCAGGCTAGCCTTCAATGCTGCTTTCCTGATGCGGCCTATCAAGTCACCGTTGTCTCTCTCAATGAGCTGCTCGAACTGCCTCTGATTCTCTCCATTCCTGCTCCCTCCCCCCCCCCCCCCCCCCCCCCCCCCCCCCCCCAGTCACAGTTTATCAGACAACCTGGCACAGGGTTGAGGTGGGCACTACAGTGAGGCTGGTGTATGACCACAATTCTCCATTTGTGGTTAGGCTTTTACTTTGACTAGCCAGCCATGATCTAAAGATACTGGACTGCATATTGTGGTGCCCACCATATGAAACTAGAAGAGAGACATCAGGGAGATTTCCTCATGAGGATGACTGATCTTTCGGCAGTCTCTCTCCTGTGCTGCATTTGAAGTAAATTACTTAACACTCAAGTGTCTTGTGTTTCGAGTGTGCTGAAATGCAGGGACAAAGAAGAACGGTTGGGAAGAACAGAGGGCCTGAGGAGATAAATAAAGATACCAGGGAAACAGAAAAAGTGAATGAGAGACCGGAAGTGTCGAGAGAAAAAGAGTCAGAAAAGAGCGAAAGGAGGGAGAGTAGAATGGAGAAATTGAGCCCAATCACAGGATCACGTCAGCTCACTCAGCCCCAATCATAGCGTCACCATGGAAACCCTGTTGCCCTGGTGAGGACGATCTCCGGCCGGGGTCCAATCAACCACTAGTGGCGTGTGTACATTTTGTGTGTGTGTGTGTGTGTGTAAGATATGTGCATGTAGTGAGAGCCGCTCGCCTTGCTAGTGAGTGTGAGGAAGCGTAAGAGACAGTTGATGACGTGCTGCCAGACATTAAAATGTCTGTCTGTTCCATTCCTCTCTGAGTCTCCCCCCCGCTGCTGCCCACAGATTTAAGCCCGTAGGGATTGGTATATGATCGTGTTCTTAAGTCCATGTAATGCTTTTTAATCCACAGTGGATAATAAAGTATATTCGTTTACAGATGATTGGAGAATGGAATCGAATTGTAATGCACAGGAGCTTTATAAAATTGCCTATTGTGTAACGTTATGCCCATTTTCTCCTAAAGCTGTGCCGTGCTATCAAAGATTTGTAGTGTTGACCTAAATGTGTGACTCATATAATGTTGTGTACAGTATTATAAGAAGAAAAGATCAATCCAATCCAGACGAACACTGACAGTGTTTTTTTTGTGAGTATAATGCTCGGTGTAAATGCCTGCTGTGTCTCCCAATGCAGTGCTCCTACGTGCCCCCCTGTGAGAGGGACAACCAGAAGAACAGAGACAGTGTTTTGAAGTGGGAGGATTACTGGACCACAGAGATCAGCTCTCAGGCCTTCACATGCTTTTTCAACCAGCAGAGACGGTAGGAGACGCAAACCTATACAGACATATTACAATAGAATCACTTACATTAAACAAACACAGTCACCTAATTCTCTCTCTAAGACAATGATGAGCCCCTCACCCCACGGGAGGATCTGTTCTTCTGAGGCACAGGAAGTACGAGGACAGCGGTTGAACTGTGCAAGTGGGATGTGACAGTGATGGCATAGCTATTCCTTCATAATAGCCTTTTGTACCAGACTGTAGAATCATAAATACTAGATTAAGCCGGCCTATGCATACACAGTGGCAATTTATTGTTTCCTTTTTGCCTATCAAAAACAAAGCCAAGAAAAATATATTATCAGGATGTATAACTAGAACGTTTTTTGTGAAAGGTTTGGAATTTTTCAATAATGTTGAACTATTGCATTACTATGCGTACATGGATAATTTCATGTCTGCTTTGCAATTTTGGTGCTTATGGAAATGTTTGAATAAGTGTAACTAATCAGGAAAGCAACCACGTCCTGTATGCATTATATATTATAAACGCTTTTGCATCAACACTTTCTTAGTTAATAACTCCTGAGAATTGGACTGGTGGATTTGAAGACCTTAGGAAAGATGACTTCATCATGTAACTTGTGAATATTTAAGGCTGGTTCTGCTGCAGAGTTGGCAGCACACGGCCTCTACAGACCCCTGTGTTGCTCACATGGCCAAAGACGCAGGCCAGCAAACGCACGCGCGCACACACAGACACACACACACACACACACACACACACACACACACACACACACACACACACACACACACACACACACACACACACACTGGAAGCACTCTGTCTCTATTCTATCAATATTATGTACATAGTTAACTAGCTGCTGGCTGATACCAGGAAGCTGTCTGAAGGAAATGCAGACGAGGGCTAATCTAGAACTTGATGACGGAACAGAAAAGGCTGTCTCTCTTTAAACTGGAACTTTAAAGCCCCAATGTATATCTTTTTTCACAACTAGCCAAATTCCTACCCTTAAGGGAATGTCATAGTTTGTCATTCTTCCAATAGAAAACATCTGTGAATATCATGTGAGGTGGTCAATGTGCCATCTTTATGGTTGTTGTTGTTCCCCATGCAGACCAGATGACGTGCTGTGGCGCCGCTCCCATGATTCCAGCGTCCTGCTGCACTGTGTCCTCTGGCCAATGGTGTCGCTGCTGCTGGGCACGCTCATTGTGCTGCTGACGGTGTGCGCACGCTCCCTGGCCGTGCGCGCCGAGGCCCTCCAGAAAAGGAAGTGCTCCTATGAGGCGGTTAGCGGAACCTCGGAGCATGGGAACAAGGCTGTGGTCGTGACTGGGACGACCTCTCACCCCACCGCCTCCAGAACCCTGCCGCTGTTTGCCGTGCCCGTCCGGCGCCGGGACAGAGAACAGAGCTCGGAGTAGAACCTCCGTAAAATTCCCGAATGCTCAGGCATTCGAGAAAATGCTGGGAAGTTTGTCTGAGAGCACCAAGGAACGGTAGATTTATGAAACACCACACAGAGACTTGAGGAGCCTTTTTAGAACATTCTGGAATCAAGATCATCATCAAGAATTTCTTAGACACTAGAACTCTGTGGGCCAGAATTAAACATTTTGGAACACAGATTCTCAATGTAGCATCACAACACTAATCTCTATGGACAGAGCATCAGAGAATATTCTGGAAAACTGATACTCTATGTAGCATCATAAGATATTCTAGAAAAAGGTTTACTTATGGCAAATCATGGTTTATGGTCTCTTGCTATGTAGGGAGCTTCTTCCGCAGGAATGCTCCCTTACATTTGTTCCTAGAATGAGAGATAGGACCTGCAGAACGTGGAGGTAGAATACCTATGTGAGTAACCTTGTAGCAGCACCATCTTACTGGCCCCAATTACACTAACAGAGGAATATTAGATCACTTATTCGATGTTCACACACATTTGACTTTCCTATTGCAATGCTTCCTGGAAACAGTGTAGAAAAGTGTGAACTCGAACTAGAGAGGATTGTGACAGATTGTTGCTGTTTCCTTTTATTAGCATAGCTATCTGTGCTTGATTAGATAACGTTTCAGAATGAGGTAGAGGTCTGGTCTTCCTATTACAGTCTTGTCTCTTCCTCTGTACTCAAACCTATGCCACCATGTGAAGCTTGTGTGCCTCTTTCTCTCTTCCTCTCATTTGTGACCTATCTGTCTGTTTGGCTGGCTGGCTGTCTCTGTGCTTTGCTTTCTCAACCAGCAAACATGAATGTTTTATGCCACAGTAGCACAGATGTTTGTGGTATTTAGTATGTTATTTATATGTGTTGTTAATTTGGAAGGTGCTTTTTCTGTCAGGAAAGTAGCTGACCAGAATTATTCATATGTGTGGAGATCACTGAGTGTATTTTACCGTACCTCACATCTTTTGTATGAAATATGTTCAAAGAAACCGTCACTCGTATTGCATTGTCTTCTATAGTAGCTTACTGTAACATGATATGTATTTTTATGAAATAACTGAGATTGTAGCCATTATGATAGCGGATTCAAATCCAAAGCCATGCTAATATCTGATTCTAGAAAGACAGCAGATTATAAACCTGGAAAAACATATATTCAAATACACTTCCGGATGTATAATAAAAGCTTGAGGAGTTGAATTAGCTCGTCTTACAAACAAAGCCTTTACTTTGGCTGTTGTCCATGTGCCTGGCAAGTTAATTAAAACATTCCTTAAGCAACTCAGATCAATGTGTCCCATGCCTGTCGGGTGTGGTTTGCTTTTAGGAGCCTGTCGAGTCAGGTATAGTATTCAAAAGTCGAAAACCAGAACTTCTGAGGTCTCCCTGTGATTCCACATTGATGTCAACACGTTATAACCAATAGATAGAGCACTCTTGAACCTTCCTGTGGGTCCAGTCAATTATTGCCTTGATCCAAACTTACTTAAATGACAGATAGACAGGCCCAAAGAGGTAATATCATTCCCCTTAGAAAACTATTTTGCCAAACTGAATTTTCAGTGGAGATCACCATTTAGTTTGGAAAAAGACTAAATCCATGTCAGTGAAAAAGCTCCTGAAAACACACGAAAAGTACATTTACATAATGGGTTATTTACCTACATATACTTTGTATTTATTTAAAAGATAACTCAAGAGCTCTGTGCTAGCTGCTTCTTGTCAGCTGTAGTAGTTGGCTAGCTGCTGTTAAAGCTTAAATAGCTTAGCGTATAGACATTGGAATATTTTATTAAATACACCAGAGCGCCCGCTTATGAAGTGTTTCCTGTACCCAGTAGGTGGGGTTTGTAGCCTTAGAGCTATTGTATTGGTTTCCTTGTGTCATACGGGGTAAGTCAAGCCCATTGAAAGTAATTTATGGGTTTTAAATCCCACTCGTCCCAGGTCTGCTCTGAGAGCCTTTTTAAAGCGCACCCAGAGGTTTGCTACAATGACTAGTGCCTGAGAGACATCTTTAATAAAGCCAGAGGTTTCTCTCTTCACTTCAATTTGTGTCCGGTTGTCTTTGTTCCCTGCTAAGCGTCGATTCTGACAGTTTCATGGTGCATGGTAACAAGGATCTAATGAACAGCGCCAACGTACTAGCCTCTACCTCAAGTGTCTACATGTATTTATTATATATTTCTATCCCAGGCCCAAAAGAAGGCAAGGTATGGTTAAACTACAGACTTAGCACTTATCTACTTTTCTCCCAACCATCCTCCCGTGACACCACGGAAAGACCTTTTATACAATAACAACACTGCGGAAGAAAGTGTCGTGATGCTGCGCAAGTCCCTCCACCATCTCACCACCGTGTTAGTGATGAGGAAGCAGACACAGAGAGAAAACACATGGGATGGAGACAGAGATAGGCCCGCAATACTCGTACCAATATCTGCCAGTGTTATGGGCTATAAATCAGCCAGGGCAGCCAAAAGCTCCCAGTGGTCGGGCAATTTCCAAAGCTGCTCTTTTCAAAGTTGAGGTTAGACACCATCTGAGAGACTGTCTGGGACTACCAAACCGGGGAACTGGGATTACCGTGTACCGGCAAACGCCATCCTGTGTCCGCTCAGCAGAGACAGAAGGTCAGGGGGTCGGAATGAACTGCCCCGTGTGCACCTGTGTGTGTTTGCGTGTGTGTAGCTCTGTGCAAATCAGCACATCCACGCTGATCCCCAAGGCTCTTATGTTATTCACTGTCTGTATCAGCGGGCAGTGTTCGGCTGTATCTAGGTCAGGGGCCTCTTCTCTCCCTATGAATAGAACATCCTTACAGAGCAATTCTCAGGTGTGTGCGTACGTGTGTGTTGAAGAGTGAAGGTGCGGCAATACAAAATGTGTTGATGGGTTTCATTTGTTCCCCTCTCTCCTCATCAACCTCTCTACCTGTTCATCAGTCTCTCTCTTCACCTCATATCTCTCCAATCCACCCTATCACTCACTCCCATCTATGACTCCCTCATTCCATGCCCATCTCTACCCTCCCCCATATCAGCTCTGACCTCTTCCCCTCAGCTCCATTCACAAATCCCCTCAAAGATGAGTTCAGAGTATTACATGGCTTTGTCCCGATAAAGCTGAACGACACACACTGGCATTCAGGGACACAGAAGTTGTTTACGCACAAGACGGAAGGGCACACATAGTAGGTGCACTTCAATCACTCAAACCTGATCACTCTCCCTCTTTTCATTGGATATTTGTCTGTACTTTTAATCAAATACACACTCAGACTCCTCGTCTCGGAAACAACAGCTAGGACGTTAGCACACTTGTACTTTCTTTTGAGGGAATAACTGTCTCTCTGTTCTCTCTTTTACACCATTCCAAAAACACAAAGGCTGTAAATAGCTTTATTTGTTTGGTGGGGTACAGCATATTCTTATAAGCTTTAAAATAGATATTTGTATATGTATACAACATAGTATTTGTTTGGCCCTGGTCTATTTTTTACTTATAAAATGTGAAAAAAAATGTGGGATAGCAGGATTAAAAACCATGTTTAACAGCATAACATGACAGTACATTAAAACAGCAGATCATATCAAATACAGCAGGTATACATCCTTACATTTGAATATTTCCGCAAAAGTCCCATGGTTAATAGGTTCCAGCAGATGTATCAAATTCATTTTGACGGTATGGAGATTTAGACTTTTCTCAACACACATTACTCAAGTGACCAATCAACTCTTCATCTCCTAAATCCGATTTTGTTATCCAGTCTTGCCATATGGAAGATTCATTGGTTTAGATTCGGACTGAAAAGTCCAGAACCTTATTTCAATTAAGATGGTGGAGAATGTTGTGGACTTATACAGCATTTGACACAGGACTATAGAGAAAGTCAGATATTTGAAAATGATGATCACATGACTGTTGTGGGTCTTTAAAGGTCTAGTTTAGCAACATATATAATGTCCTTAATAATTTCCTTTCAATATAATAAAGCATATCTACATCTTTATCAAGTACATTCACATTCATTCAATGTAGACAGTGTAATCAGACTACGAATACAATTTACAACCATTTCAAAAGAGTTGGAATCAATTCAACAGAATAAGAGCTGAACAGTACATTGATGGGTTGTTTTCCTAGCTACTTACATTTTTTTTTTTTTTGCCTTTGACCTACATTCTAATCAGCACAGAGCATGTCAATCATAATACCCTGGTCAAGTCATAATAGTAGGCTAACATTTGAAAGAAAAGGCTTGTGGAGGCACTCATGGGCCAGGCAAGATAAATCAAAGTTTGATTTTAGAACTTGTGTAACTAGCATAGTGCTTCGATATTAGCAAAGTGCATTATATTACTAAGCAGGGCAGCCTTTCTTTATATCACAATTTGAAATCACTGGGAGTGGTTGGTTTCTTTGCACAGTAGAACTATGCGGGTGGGATTTCACACTTTTAGGGTTGGTCAGTTTGACCGTTTCAGCACAAATCAGCATTTTGGAAAAAGTCCACAAATAAAAGTCAAACCTGGTAGCTGGCTGACAGGAAACCTCATTTGGAACAAGGTTCCCTCTTAGGAGAAAAGCTCTCTTCATATTTCACCAGGTTGCAAAAGTAACAAGCTGGCACACTGCCTTAACTCTCCTCCTGTGACTGTGTGTGTATGTGCGAATGTCAAACTGTTCACCACATAAATATTAACGAAAGGGCATCAGCAGAATGAGGGCCTAATTGGGACAACACTTTCTCCCAGCTAGGCTAGCCTGGAAAAAACTGATTAGACACCAACAAAGGGTTTGGAAGTGCATTTTCTTTTCAATAAAGGAGATAGAGGTCCAAGAATCCTCCATGCTGTTAAAATAGAGGTGTTATTCCTTACAAGATAATCTGGGTTTATGTGAAAGACTAGTGAAGATTGTTTCTGTTTGTGTGCACGCATGCATGTGCGCGTGTGTGCGCGTGCGTGAGTGTGTGTGTATGCTAGCAGGGTGCTTTTTTGAGTACGGAGGTTGAACAGACAAGCTTGCCGTTCAGGCCCCTGTTAAACATAGGCCCAGTTGTGTGCTAACACACGGAAGTGTTTCTGAACCAATCAGTCACACCCACACACACACACACACACACACACACACACACACACACACACACACACACACACACATAGTCTTACACACAAGAAACTAGGGTCCATCTGAGTTGCGCACACCGACACCCACACCCCGGCATTTAGACAGACCACGACTTTGCAGAAATCAATGGCTGTGAAACCCCAATGTTCCAGGTAATAAACAGGTACAGGTTGTTTCAGATAATGTCTATCCTACAACTGAGGGGTCAATTTCAACCAGTGGGAGAGTAGCTTTTAACAGAGCTGTTGCGTTGTAAAAGTATGCTGCTGGAAAGTGGCAGGGGCTTTATCCACTGGGAAGTACTACTGCAGATCACTGTGTGTGTGTGTGTGTGTGTGTGTGTGTGTGTGTGTGTGTCTGTGCATGTATAATTAATGTGCGTTTGCGATTTGGTATGTATCATTTAAAAGGAGAGTGTGTCCGTGAGTGAGCTACAGCGTGTTTGTCTTTGACAGAAGGTCACTATATTGACTATATCTCCCTATTTTGTTGGAATTTAATATCTGGGTCTACAAAACATCAACTAAGCTAACGCAAAAGATAAGACATGAAATGCCTCTCCTCCTTTTCTCTTCTCACCCTCCAGTTTACCTGACTCTCAGTGTTAAAAAAAAAATTCCAGCAGTATCTTTGGAATCCCGTAATGAAAGATTTGATGAGCCACATGAAAATATAAACTTATATATTAAGGATCTTCTACACTTTTGAGGACCCATCCTGCACAGGGGGCCTTTACTGTTAATAACCACAGTCTGTGTATTTACACTTTATATGGCTATATACTTTAAGTGTTATAGGTTCAATTCAAGTTATAGTATAGTGTCCTCACCACGGTAGTACTGAGGATTAAAGTTCTCATAGATAGGGTAGAGGGGGTTCTCCTGCTCGCTACGAAGCTTCCTAGCTCTCAGCACGTCTCTGACACACTGGTGCAGGTACGAGTACTGGCACTAGAACACACACGCACACACATTAATACATAGTATATGCTTGTCTAAGGTACAAAAGTCCACCTGTTTTCAGGCAAAGAGTAATTGAGAATCATAAGTGACACATGTACAGTATACGCCCTTTACTGTTAATGACCACAGTCTGTGTTCAGCACACCCTGCATAACTATGCTTAGTCCTGCACGGGTATATATCTCAGGCCACTATATTACCACACCATATAAAGCTATGGGTAGGGTTTAACAAGATGGTGGATTAGATATCTGCCTTGGAAACTAAGACCCAAGAATACAGCAAATAGAAACAATAACATTAAAATCTAAATACAGCAAGGTGATCCATAATGAGGAGACATGTTTTGAGATGTTTCTTGGCGAACATAATATATAAAAAATAATTTGCTCTTTTTTTCCTGTAGTGCTTTTGTTGTGCAGATTGTGCTAGCTATTTTCTGCTAGCTATTTTGAGTAGCTTATAATTGATGTTTCTTGCTAACATGGTTAGCCAGTTTTTGATGCAGCCTACACTTGAAACTAGCTTGAATAGCAACCCAACACTGTTAGCTTTCTATTAATATCGCTAACAATGTGAAAAGCTAGTAGCTAATCAAATGTTGTTTATTAGCATTGCTGGTTAGCATGGTTAGCTAAAAAATCTTCTGTCTGATTGGTCCAGAGATCAGAGGCCCACTAGCGTCCAGTGTATATAAAATCTGGAAAAAGAGAAGAAGTGACCAAGTTGGATTAGGACCTACTGTAGTTTTGTTTAATTCAAATTCTTGCAGGACTGAATAGATCTTTGGGTTCTCTCTGTAATAGGTTCCATACAGTATCTATATAGGTAATAACACATTTCTAACTATATGTTCAATATGTGCCTTAATAGTTATGATTGTTCCGTGGAAATCACTGCAAGAATATTTTTTTTACATATATTTTTACAGCCCTTTTAATATACATGCAAACGGTACATACACAGTTGCAGTTAACATAATACATTTATTTACACTTTATATGGCTATATACTCTAAGTGTTATAGGTTCAATTCAAGTTATAGTATAGTGTCCTCACCACGGTAGTACTGAGGATTAAAGTTCTCATAGATAGGGTAGAGGGGGTTCTCCTGCTCGCTACGAAGCTTCCTAGCTCTCAGCACGTCTCTGACACACTGGTGCAGGTACGAGTACTGGCACTAGAACACACACGCACACACATTAATACATAGTATATGCTTGTCTAAGGTACAAAAGTCCACCTGTTTTCAGGCAAAGAGTAATTGAGAATCATAAGTGACACATGCACAGTATACGCCACATTATTGGGCAAAATAACATGACAGTATCTTTTACTCAGTCCAACACACACACACAGTTACCTCAGTCTGGACCATGTGCGAACGGTGCAGTCGGAGGTCAAATACGGCGCCGTAGACGTCAACAGTTCCTCGGCCGTCCAGCTGCTGTAGGACGCGGTCCAGAACAATGAAGGTCCCGGTGCGACCCACCCCAGCACTGGAGAGCACGGAAGACCATGGCAAAGAGATTATTACCATGTCGTTGTGGCCTTGTCAGATAGGACAGTGCATGGACACTCCACAGTGACAGCTGGCTGGACATCACCTCACCCACCCCGCCCTGCCCCCCTCTTTTTAGCGCGATATTTCACCCGTTATCTCTCCACCACTCGCTCTCTCAAACTCTCTTGCTCTCTATGATGTTCTCATTCTTCCCTTTATTGCCCTTTATATCGACCATCCACTAAGCACACCTATGGGAAGGGAAGACGTGTAGATTGCTTTGCTGGCAGGCACATTGGGTGGCGTACACACACACCTGCAGTGTACGACGGTGGCCCCGGTGGTAGGGGCTCGATCGACGTAGTCTCTGACAGTGCGCACAAACTGGATGAGGGACTGGGTGGTCTCGGGAACGCCATGGTCCGGCCATACAGTGTAGTGGAACTGACGTAGCACCCTGGGGTAGCTGGGACCCCCCTCCTAGAGAACACACAGTGGTTAAACAGGCCCACTCAGACACACACACACACCATGTTGAGAAACTGACACCGCTATGAGAGTTTCATTCAATGACAGAGAGGATGTGAGAATGTGTGTCTGGTGTCTGTGTGTGTGTGTGTGTGTGTGTGTGTGTGTGTGTGTGTGTGTGTGTGTGTGTGTGTGTGTGTGTGTGTGTGTGTGTGTGGCTATACTATACTCACAGAACTGATCTTGAACTCCCGTATGGTCCACTCTGGTAGAACAGACTCCGACAGCATCTGGATGACCAGGTCTCCATAGTAGAGAGGCTCTCTGTCTGTCGGCCAGTACTGGTCACATTTGACCTGACGAAACATAGACACACACACACACACACACACACACACACAGATTTATTTAGTGCACATTTAAGTGCTAACTGAATTACTGAAGGGGGAAATGTTCAGCATAAAGAATCAAAGATAATGGATTAGATACATTTTGTTTACCAACAAATTTTATTAAATTAAGAGATTGCAAATGAAAAATATTGAAAGTTTTCCATAGGTGGGTTAGGGGTTAGTTGGTATTTTGAGCGGCAATAGCTAATGGCTGTTCAAGTGGTCTTCTATTTAGTATTTGGTTCAGGTGTTGGTGAACTCATCTGGTTTTGAGTGGAGTATTTTTAGTTTTAAGTGTCTGTGTGCATTTTGCAAGAAATATTTGTATTAGGAGATACAAAATACTGTTGAGATAGACTGTGTTAGTATGGTGATATAGGTTGCAGTTATGAAAAAATATTCTTATCAACAGATGACAAGTTTTTCATTTTTGATGGACTTGGATATTATTTTGTAGCAGTTGCTTTTAGTTATTGACATGTTAGTGCATTTTGCAGAAGATATTTAACATTTTGCCAAGCTTGTTTTCTGTTTCGATGATTGTGTTAGTGTTTTGCAAAAAGGGTTTCTGTTTCAAAGAAGTTGGTTAAGCTATTGAGAAAAACTGGAATATCATTATCACTCAACCTTTCTTTGCAAACAATCTTTTAATAACTCTTTCACCACTCAGTTGTTATGGCAACCCGCTAGTCATTGGTGATGGGCCAAACGGCATCGCTGCCCACACTCACCCGTCCCTTCTCGACGCACTGCGTCACCATGACGATGTTGTAAACGTTGTGCTCCCACACCATTCGCCAGAAGTCGTCCTTAGTCCCTGGGAGTGGGCCCTGCGTTGCAATGTACTCCCTGCGGAAGTTATTACCCTGCAGGCAGATTGGTGCACCATCAGTAGGGCTGGAGGTAAGCACTGGTGCTGGAGGAATCTTAACTGACGCGTATCTTACTGGTGTTTATCTGAAGTTAATGGACTCAGACCAGTACTCAGGAGAGTCTCTTACAAAAGCTAACTTTAATGGAGTCAGAGCCATACGCAGGAGTGTATCGTACTGGTAAATAGCTAACTTCAATGGAGTCAGAGCAGAGCTCAAGTGTGTATCTTACAGGCATGTAGCTGGCGTTGATGTAATCAGAACATGGCTCGTCTTCTAAATATGACAGTTTCACTCTGGTGGAATCATCTAGGAAAACAGGAGGAACAACGCAGTAGATATTGGATCAATTCTGTGTTCATACCAAACAAAAATGTTTCTGTTTTCATAACAAAATTACAACTCAAAAGGTTCTTCTACTGGTTTACTGTTCAGTACTGTTGTACTGTTTACAACAATAAGCCATCTCACAAAAATGAGCCTCGTTTCAAACAATGAACATTAGACAAAATTGGTATGAATCCAGGCAAAACAAAAGAGGAACTTAATACAACCTGCTTAATAATGTATTATAAATATAAAACATATATTATCATATCGTTACATAGCTTTAATGGACTGCTTAACATGCAGTGTGATGGTCATCTTAGGGAAGATATGAGCAACAGGTTTTGTGACCCCCCCACTGTGAGCTTATAAACTTTGTGCTACCATTAGTCATGAACAACAAGGCTTCAAACTGTTCCTGCTCAGTGTGAAACTGTTCAGTGTGAAGGTCTGACTCGGCTGACTAGAACCAGAGCTCACTACAATGAACTGTTCAATAAATCACATCCACGACAAAATTGTGTTGGAAACAGCTGCCTGCAAATCCACGTGTATGTGTGTGTGTGTGTGTCTGTGTCTGTGTCAGTGTGTGTGCGCGCGCGTGCGTTCGCCCGTCAACCTCTCCCAGAATCCGCCTGATGGCACCAGGCCGATCAAATTAACGATCGTGACCGAGGGGCATGAAGCTGAGTTTGGGTGGAGTAGCAGTAGCAGTAACATGGAGGTGTTGTATAGCCCCATGGATCAATACAACTCTATCAGTTTGCCATACCATCCCCCTCCCAGCACAGGTACTCACAGGGGAGGATGTTGTTGTAGCGGTTTTTGCCGCGGTTCTCCGGCAGGCGAGCCGCATCCAGAGGCTGGTTCCGACCCACGTCTTTCAGGTCCTGGAGGAGGGGGAATTCAATCATTTCTTATCAGTCCCAGTCAGGATTTGATTAGGAGACATCACAGCAATAAAAACAAAGAGATAAGCTTGAGTGGAGAATTAAGTCAATTGAGTATTGGAGGTATTGGCACTTCCTTAGAGCGAGTGTTAACTTTTGTTGTTGGAGGCTGCGTGCTAATAAAACATATGTCATTGGATAATGCAGGTTTTGGGGGATGGAGACTGGAGAGGTAGTGTTTACCTCAAACTCCTCAGACAGCAGGTAGTTGGAGTCTGCCTGCATTTTGTTGAGGTGTGACTCAAAGTGAGACAACTTCACTGGACTGGGAGCAGAGATAGACAGGATATACATACACATTGAACAATATGCAGGTTCTTAGTAAACAGTAAACGTAAAGCAAAGTAAAAAGTTAAGTATTACAGTAAATCCTTCATGACCTGTGTTCCTCAAATTGTGTATGTAATATATAAGTATACTTGGATATTACCTATTATACAGTTTGGGGGACACAGAGAATAACCTCTTGAACAGTTATTTGACATACCTTGAGATGCGTCTGTTGCTGTAATAAAGAGCACAAAACAAAGTGATTACATTACATATTTTCTTATAGATTATCTAAAACATGGATTGCTTTATGTGTTCAGAAGTCAGAGTTAGCAGCTATTTTGGCAGATTAAATCTACAGTATATCCCCAGAACTAAAAGCAATGGACTAGGTAGGTAATGGTCGAGGTAGATCCAAGGGACATGATGGAGATATGGAAAGAGCTCCCTACCTCCCTGAGCTGTGTTTCATTACTCTATGCAAACATACACACACACACACACACACACACACACACACACACACACACACACACACACACACACACACACACACACATACACACACACACCTACCACTCAACTCGCTCTCCCAGGGGAATGTACTTCTAATGATGTGTGGCTAACCATTCAGTCACCACGGTCTCATTAGCTGTGACTCATCTACAGACACACATACACACACTGCAGCACTAGCAGGATAGACACAGATTTTCTTCACTCAGTATGATGCAGCCAGTGAGTCAGTGATTCACTCCATTTGAACCAAATGATTTACAAAATCTTTTGGTCATGATTCACACACACAGGTACACACACACACACACACACATACACACACACACACACACACACACACACACACACACACTCTCTCTCTCTCTCTCTCTCACACACACACACACACATACACACTCTTACCTTCTGACACCAACGTACATCCCAGAAGTGGGAATCTCTTTCCACATGTTCATTCTGACCACAGGGCTCTCCTGCACGGCCCTTTACACACAAACACAAAGATAAATAAGTCATTCATCGAAAACAAAAACAAGCAAAGCATTTCAAACTACCTTAGCCAAAACAGTATTCCTCTTCACAAAGTAATTATATGTCTTAATATTGATAATCCAATTAATTAGTTCTGTCTTTATACAGAACATTATGCTTTATTATCACGACATCCTGAGGCCTGGCTTCTCTCTAATAAGGCCTAATGTGATTGGTGGTCTGTACTGAGACAGCCAATCATAAATCAGTTCATTAACAGATTCAGAAAAAAACAGGATGGAACTAAATTGTTCATTTATTTATTTTTGAACCATAGTGAAAGGTTTCCTATATTCCTATCTACTTGTCACACATTTAACCTTTAAGCAGTCGTTTTATTTGATTATTTTCGGTGTATATCATTATTTTAACCAAAGACTATGAGCCTGACAAAATATAAAGCTTTGAAATGTAATTTGGGGAATTGTTGCAGGGGACACATACGGTATATAATAAGAGTTGGAGTGCCGATACATCCCAAACAACAAGCCAGCCCGCTCACCCACACACCCCATCCGTGTCGAGGTGGGCGTCAACATGTTCCACTTACACTTTACGTAGTCTCTGCCTGTAGACCATGAGGGAGACCACAGCCACCATCATGCCAATGAGGAACATGCCAGCGCTCAGCCCCTCCACCACACCCCTGAGAGGCTCTGTGGGGAACAACATCAACAACATTCATCCCTTCCATCGTGGCCCAGGAGAGCAAAGAAAACGTTACCCAAACTATGAGGGGACTGAGGCTTGTGTGTTAAAGTGAGCGAGTGTGCGTTTGCGCAAATGTGTGTGTGTGTGTGTGTGTGTGTGTGTGTGTGTCTGTGTGTGTCTGTGTGCGTGTTCTTACCTGTGTTTGTCCGAAGGGGAAGAGACAGGTATGTGTCTGTAAAGAGAGGCTGAAGGAATTCTCCCTCGTCCTCATCAAAGAGCCTTGTGAAGGCGCGGACACTGATTCTGAGCACGACGCACACACGCACACACACACACACACACACACACACACACACACACACACACACACACACACACACACACACACACACACACATACACACGCCCACAAAGAGACACAAACACACAAAACAAAATTCAAATACGTTGTTAAATGGACGTTAGATGTCTGTAAAGAGACAGAATGCTGATTTTATCATAGGATAGGCATGTAAACATACAGGAATCTGAATGTGTGTAATCATGTCTGCAAACCTCTGCATGTGTGTGTGTGTGTTTGTCCATGCGTGAGGTAGAGGGGAGATCTGTCTACATCAAAGGCATCACTCCTCTCCTTTCTTCATCATTCATCTCCACCTCTGTCTAACTCTCTTATGTCCCTCTGTGTGTGTGTGTGTGTGTGTGTGTGTGTGTGTGTGTGTGTGTGTGTGTATTTGTATAAACTGTATGTGTGTATTTATGCACCGGTATGATGTCTTGGGTTTCAGAGGTCCGTCACAGAAACCGTCGTCAGCGCTGTTGTAGCAGTCGTCGTCGTGGTAATGATGACGGTCACATGACCCTCCCAGTCTCACAGTTCCGGCCCCCAAGTGAACCTCCACCACCTGCCCGGCAGTGGAACCTGAGTCCTGGGGACAGCGACTAGGAAAGTAGCCTGTCTGGTAGGCTCGTACAGAGCTATTGTGGGTGTAGTCCAGGTAGGATGGCAGTGGGTGGCGTTGGTCTGGCTGCACCACCTCAATGTCTGTTAAATAGGATTGGAATGTTTAAAAAGCAGAATGTCAAATTAATAAAACAGCACACACTCAGGCTGTTAAATACATGACGATTGATTTAAATTAACTCTGTTTAAATACAGTTGGACCTATTCTAAAACACACCGCAGAATAAAGACACTCATTATGGACAGTAATCCCAGACAGGGACAGTAAAGTTAGACTGATTGAAATCCAGACTTTCTGCTATCCAACAAAGGAGCCATGGAGCTAAAATATCTGAGTCCCCATATATCTGTCACAGGATATGTTCATATTTAAAATGGTTATCATCCACACTGCTTGTTGTTACTCTACAGCGTTTGTGGTGCGTTTTGTATACCATCGTCCTCGGCAACAACGATGGTGAAGTAGCGCACGGCTCCGTTGGCGTCGCT
>CM030172.1:16811128-16816128 GCA_017639675.1 Aplochiton taeniatus | reverse complement strand
ATAGCTGAGTCGCTGGTCATGCTCCGACTGCGGCTGACCGCCTCCATCCTGTACAGCGTTCCAGGGACCAGCCCAGTGAAGGACGTCTCCTGAACCCCCGTCCCCACGCTCCGACGGCCAACCAGCGTCCCCGACGCCTTCTGGCGGTGCTCCCTGGACACTCCAACAGTGTTCTGACGCTCAGGCAATGCCGCGGCAACGCTCTGGTGCTCCAGTGGTGTCATCGCAACGTTGTAAAGCGAGAGGTCGTAACCATCAACGACGCCGTCGGAGGGCCGCCAGGCGAACGAGAGAGAGGTGGAGTTGGAGGAGTGGACTGCTAGGCCGCTCACCGCTGCTGGGCCTGCAGAGGGAGAGGGCCAGGGAATGGGTCAGTCTTTGTATAAACAAGGACTACATGAGGCATTTAACCAACCTTTATTTAGAACTAAAACGTTTCTGCAAAGGTTTAAGCCTTACGGGAAAAAATTGTAAATGCCAGGGACAGAAAGTTGTTCTAAACATGACAACACTATGAATACGTACAATAAAGTAACATATTAGAGGTAGTATTTCTAATTACGTGTCTGTCCCTCAGCGGTAGCCTCCAGCGAGGGGACCCGGTGGCTGAGCACGTGTACCCGAACACGGTACCACTTCCCTGGGGTGAGCCCTTCCAGCAGGTGCCTGGTGGTCCCTGCCTCCAGCGAGGAGTTTGCCAGGATGACAGCGGCCTCGTCCAGTAGCTGCAGGCTGTAGCCGTCGTACACTCCCACTGGCCTCTCCCAGGTCACGGTTAGGCTGTGTGTGGTGTGATCGCTGTCTGCCTGCAGCGCTGTCACTCTGCCAGGGGCTGAGGGGAAGTGGAACTGCATTACCACATGCTATCAAGGTTTATGAATGATTATGAATAGGATTCCATATTGGATAGAGGTTTTAAATTGGCTGTGTGTGATGGGTGGTCTCAGTCTGTCTGTTGTATCCTCCATCAAGAGGATAAACAGATATAACACCCTGTTATTAACTGGTTGTGAGTGAAGTTGTCCAAGGATGACCAGGGAACGTTTTGGGATTGGTTATGGGTGACAAACAGTTATAACACAGTCACTGTTTAACTGCATCTCTACCTCAATGGCCAGGGCTAAAGCGGAATGTAAATAAATAACGATGTCTTTAGATTCATTTTTCATATAAAACCAAATGCTCAAAATGTCTGACGTCCAACTAAACCAACAATCATGTCATCGTTTATATTTAAAATGTAATTAGAAAATTGTCAGCCCGTCTCCTCTAACCTGTCCTCCCGGTCGCCGTGATGTTATTGGTCAACGTGCCACTCAGTGATTGGACGGTGACGGTATACAGCTGTCCTGGAATAAGGTTGAGGAAGTCCAGGGTGCTGACATGTTTCGGGACGGGCCTGGTCTCCAGCAGATGCCCCCCCTGGAGTAGAGACACTGTGTACATGTCCAGGTCTCCCTCGCCAGGGGTCCACACCACCTCCAGACCCGCTGCCCCCTCAACACCCTCCGACGTGGGCCTGGGATTGGGAACCGCATGGAGGTTCCTTGCGGCACTGGGAACTGAGGAGGGAGATGGAGTGGGAAAGCAATAAGAGTCATGTGACGGAGAGAGAAAATCATTTTCTTATCTCCTGACAGGCAGTTTGAAGTATGAATAGGTGAAATGAGTTCATAATAATTTGTAAAGAATTTATTCATAATTAGCAAATCATGTCAGGAAAAAAAAGGAAGGGAAGACTCTAGAGAATATGTAGGTCACATAGGTTCCTCTTCTCTACATACTGGGTCAGTTGGTACTGTCCACTCACCTGTCCTCCCCTCTATGAACTGAGGTCGTTGGTATGGTCCGCTGAAGGTGGAAACAACTATCTTGTAAAGTCTTCCGGGAGTGAGCGAAGTCAGCTGGTGCTGGCGAGCCTGGTTGCCAAGAGTCACAGGCGGGAAGACACGTGTGTCGTTAAAGAGCACCTGCACCTCGTAGTGATCCACGTCACCGGGGGCAGCGTCCCACATCACCACCAGGTCACTTGTATGGCGGTCGCCTAGTGACAGATTGCCAACTGCCGCAGGAACTGTGGAAATAAACAGTATGTCATCATAAAGGTCAAATTCAGTCCTTTTGAGACCACAATGGCTATTGAAAGTATTTATGAAACAGCATATCATACTCAGGCCTCACTCACAGGTTCTTCCGTCGGTGGACACGCTAGTCACGTATGTTCCGCTCCACGTCGACACGGTAACCGTGTAGAGTCGACCGGGGACCAGGGCCGAGAACACACACTCGTTCTGCGAGGCCGACACACTCTGGTTCTGCAGCATGGTGTTGTTGTACTGGATAAGCACCGTGTAGAGGTCCAGGTCCCCTGTGGCGTGGCGCCAGTACACCTTCAGGAAGTCATCCCTGGCCGAGTGGACCGCCGTGGGGTTCTGGACACTGGAGGGCTCTGGGACATGAGAGGATGATGGAAAGACGGGGTCCAGTTAGATCATCCTGAAGGGGTCAACCGTATACAATAACCTCAATACAAGGAGTGTTTGAATGCTCTTTCAACACGGTTTGGAAACAGTGTCGCTGAAATATTACATGTTTACAAAAGCCTTGCCTAGCAGACTTTGACGTTAATCTATTGCCTCCTGATAGGCATCTAAAAGTTTGAAAACAGTGAATAAAAAGGAATCTTCACATGCTCTAGTCATACATGTTTGGTGGAATTTGAGCATGTTTAAACTATAGTGTTTACTGGCGAACAGACAGGACCAGCCACTATAATGTGACAACAGGGTGCGTACTGTACAATGTTATGATAAGACAGTAAACAGGTTAACAAAGACAGTTGCAAGCAAAGTGGTTTTAGCAAAAGACGGACTTATTCCTGCTCTTGTGAATACGCACAGCTACCTACCCGTCCAAATAATCAGAGGTGGATTCACGCCACACAGCTCTTACTGGAATAAATTGTCCCGAAGCTGAAGCAACTGATTTTCATAAAGAGCTTTTCATAAAAAGTGTACTTTTTAACAGACAGTCAGTAAAAAGCGTTATGTGACGGTTATTATGAGGGGAAATGCATCAACTTAACCTATGACCTTACGTGTTCTGGCCTTGATGGTGGTGCTGTTCTCCAGACCATTGCTGCGAGTCGCTATGGAGACAGTGTAGAGTCTCCCAGCAACCAGGGAGTTGAAGACACACTCAGGGGCGGAGCTTCGGGACACCACCAGCTTGTGAATGGCACGCCCCCTACACCCCATTATATAGAAAAACTTAAATATAAATCTATCCGTCAACCGATCCCGAAGGGTGAGACTTGTGTGTGTGTGTGTGTGTGTGTGTGTGTGTGTGTGTGTGTGTATGTGTGTGTGTGTGTGTGTGTGTGTGTGTGTGTGTGTGTGTGCATCACCTGTCTCTAAGCTGGACCAGGTAGCTCTCTACATAGCCCTGAGCTGGTTGCCAGGAGACACTCAGGAAGTCAGTCCGACCGTTGTTGCTGACCGCTACATCACCGACTGCTGCCGGCACTATGAGGATGGAGGATGGGATATCATTTAGGATTTGAGTCTTAATGGCACGGTTCATAACTTCAGTCAGGAGAAAAATGGTGGGATGGATCTGTAAAAAAAAATCAATAAAGAGCTGACTATTGTTCACATCCTTATGGCACTGGAAAATAATCTTTGATAAATTATTGAATGTTTCGAGGTTACAGAATGACTGACAATTTGACTGTTGTTGACTGCCCAATCAAGTCCATATGAAATTGGTCAGAAAAGATTTTTTGTACAGAAATCAACATGAATTTTCTCTTAAAGAACTAGTCAAGCAGTCAAAGACAAAAATGGAAGCAGTGAAGAGGATACTTATCTAGCTTGGCTTTCTTTTGAAAGCTCTGTCTGTGATATATTTCATATCACAATAGAATAATGAAAAGGTTGATATGCGATATCATCTGACATTCTGAAAGTATATTTCATGGTGACATTCTTTGACTTCTGTGAAGAGGGTAAAGGTCAAAGTTCGATGTGATGTCTTATCTCTTGGGCCAATTGAAGGTCATCTAAAAGCAATGTTTTGCTTAGAGCTGATTGGTTAGCCCATTACACTATCAGTTCTGAAAATAAACCCTTGCTCAGAGGGAATACAATAGGCCCATAGGACAGGAAGCGTGTGCGTTTGAGCGTGCACAAATATGAGCGTGGATGTGTGTGAGTATTGTGCAGGCATGTTGGTATGTGTGTGTGTCAGGAAGTCTTTGAATGAGGCCTCAGAGGCATTTGTTTTCCACACAAACCTTTCCGGAACATTCCAGACGTTCTGGGCTTATTGGAGCACAATAATGTTTTTGTTCTGCTCTGATCTTATCAGACAATTGATTCTGGGAGTGTGAACCTGGCAAGGCTAGCCTCCCCAATCAATCAAACAGAGCTCTTATACAATAGGTCAAAGACCTTGAACTACACTGGTCAGAGTCGGAGCTTTCTAGGAAATAAGAGGATCCCCTACTAGTTGTACAGAAAGATCCCTTTGAAAAAGCAGTCATTCGTCATGTAGGAGGGGTATGCAAAGGAGACCATGTTTAGAATGTTGGAGCAATGCAGAACAAACTGAAAATATATTTTTGGTCTGATGGACATTATTTAGAAATGCAACTTAGCAAATATTTAGCAATTTGACTAATAAATTACTGTCTGTCCAAAACCCTTAAAAACCGGAAAACCTAATTTTATAATCCGTGATCCATTTAAGAGGATTTACCAGAGCCACAATGTTTTTGTAAGGTCAAACAGTTCCAAATCAGCCGGGTAGAAAAACGACTTGGTCCCAACCAATTTCTCTGCTGTGATCCTATGCATATGTATGTTGCTCCTTACCTGTGCTTGCCTCCAGGGCAGTGGGCTTGGATGTCAGTCCACCGCTTACACTTCTGATCTCCAGCTTGTAGAGGGCACCAGGGATCAGGTCTATCAGCAGGAGAGACGATCTGTTGGCTCCAACAC
>CM030172.1:16658628-16806128 GCA_017639675.1 Aplochiton taeniatus | reverse complement strand
TAGTCAGAAAGTATGAGATTACATATATAATATATACATACCTTTCTATATATATTTGTATTTTTTGTTTCCTGTAAATAACAACTTTAATGTTTATTCTTGTAGAGCTTGTTGTCCTTGTTTTTAGCTATATGTTTGTCTATTTCTGTGTTAGTACTTGAGCAAAGAAAGACCGGAGTCAAATTCCTTGTATGTGTACGCATACTTGGTCAATAAAGCTGATTCTGATTCTGATTCTGATAAGAAGTACTTAAGCGTAAACACATTAAAAACGGCTTAACCATTTCACATCAACCACACTTTTTTCATGTATCTAATTTGGAGGCTTAACAACTTAACTAAAACAAAACTTACCAATACAACAGCTGAGAAGATCCAAAGGGATGAATAAACATCTTTATTTTTCATCATTTTGATCTTCTGTAAATATTCCTTTGAAAATGAGAAATAAATCCAACAGTGCAATCACAACCATAATCCCAGCTATGAGCTGATCAGTTCAACAACGTTCCCCTCCGTCTTTGTCTCTGCTCTCTGTATCCTGTAGTTTGCAGACACAGTAAAGAATGAGAAAAAGTGAAACAAATTTAGATGTAACTCCAAGCAGTTCTTTGAAATAAAATAAAAATCTTCTGTATTTTCCCTGAGGGGAATCTCTCTTGCCTTCTATTTGTCTATACTTCACTGCCCCACAGAAGGCACTCAGACAAACTGTCAGCGATACAGTGATGGAGTCCTTGATCCAAACTCCCCCTTTCCTGACTGATCCCCCCTCTGCAACTCCTCTCTCTACCAGAGAGGTCCTTCAGACACTTCAGTTTCAGGAGTAACTAACGGACATCCTCAATCAGTCGCTCTCTCCTCTGACTCACTCCAAAGGCATGGACACACACATTACTATAAATACAATGCAATAACTCAGAACCATGTGTTTCAGACAACAAGTTATTTTTATAACTTATATATAAGTTATAAGTTATGAATACAATCATTATTTGGGGTGCAAATATATGAATAATGTTTTTAATGCTTCTTTACCCGATTTGAATTGCAGCTATTTTGTCTCTGTAGCTAGGGTTAGCTTACTATCAGTTAGCTTGATACAAATATTCAGTTATAAAATATAACCATTTGGTCAACATGTTAAGGCAGCTTTAAATGTACTTGTGTGTGTCTCTAGCTTAGCATGTATTTAAGCAGGGCATGGAAAGGTCTTTGTTCCACAGTCAGAACTACTTTTAGGCTGCGGCGCCCCACCTCTCTTTCCTTCCTTCCTGTTCCATCAAACTTTTTCGCTTCAGAACAGAGACCTCTGTAACCCGTAGTGTGGTGGTTCTTTTGGTAGGGTAGTTGTGCTTTACAGTTACACTGTGGCAAAAACTGTTATGTAATCTAAGTTGAGTTCATAGGCGATGCTTACGGTATTCCGTTCTAGGAGAAATATTTTATTTTATTTAAAAACCTGTTTTAAAAGTGTTGATGATGAAAGTGATTGATTAGTAACAGGTTTGGTGCAGCTGGCTTAATTTTAACCTATAATGACTACTGCTAGTTTAGAATAATCCTGATGAGATAATCTTTATTTAATATTATTTATACAGGGTAACCGATGGGAACCGTAATTAAGAGGCAGCATTAAGGCTCAGCCTCCAAAGTCCAGGGGAAGGGTCTTAAAAACAGATATAGGCCAAACTAATAGGGCCAGCTTTGGTTCTAAGAAAGTACCCCATTTACCAACAAGCACAAAAATGTTCATGAATGCTGTAAGATATGGTCATCTTAAAACCCAGTTCAAAGTATCAACTGATTAACGATCAATTTACAATTAACCCAAGGCCATGTCAGTGGACAGAAATAATATTTATTGGCAGTAGGGATGGAGAAGTCAGTTAGTTTATGAATCCAATACCTTGTTAGAGTGGTAGGACAGTAACAGTACCAGTATCAGGGAATACAGATGGGACATCCATTTCAAAATCTGACCCATGATTTTATTCTTTGATTTATGATCTAAATGGAAGGTCAAAAGGACCTTCAATATGCACACTTCTTTAGACCAAATTAAGGTTTTGTTGGTGTAAAATATTCTCAGCAATTAATTGCATTCATTTTAAATGTGTCAGGTGCTACTTGTGGACACAGTGGATCATGTTGGCAAACCTTTGAGAGAATAAAAATGCAGGGGTCCAATTGACAAGAGAATGTCCCTTTGAAAGCAGTGCCTTTACAGAGGTTCAGGAAGGTCCAGTCTAGTTTAGTTAATTTCACCTTGGTTTGGTTGACAGTAGACATCCATACATCTATATACATGGTACAGGAGTAGATAGACACTTAGATAGATATATAGATATGTAAATATGTTACTATAGTGGTTATTAGGAGGACAGTCAACTTATCACAACATTCAACAAGTTGATTAGTATTAATACATAAGAAAACTTGTATGTCACTCTGACCTGGGCAAAATCTAAACTAGTTTCAAAGACAATCAGGTTGGTCTCATTTCAACACATTGCACAGCATTGTTATTCAGGCAAGCATGACAATAATGCCCTCCGAGTGGAGAGTTAATATCTTCCAACAGCCCGGCACAACACCTAACCCCAAGACCTCAAGAGGCTTAGTTTCGATTGTTAAGTGATGTTTGCCTTTTTGAGGCGATCAAGGTGCTTGGCAAGGAGAATCTAACACTTGTGAAGTTTTTGCCCAAGTCTGCCAAAGACACACTGTATTAGAGTCCTGAAGTACCCGCTACACATCCAATTAATACAAAACGACAAATATACTTTCGTTTAAAAACATTTCTTTGAATATCAAATAATAATACCAGTGATTTAAAAAAGTGTATATTTATAAAACAAGTGTCTTTAATGTTGTCTTTCATTGTCTGGTGACAGCAATCTTGTCTGTTTTGCTCCCGTCTAGGATTAAAAACACTTGCCGTTTCAGCAGAAAACGACTCATATGCTCCACATACGGTACATGAGAACAGAACTGTCCACCTAGTTTAATAGCACTTCCAATGGTACTGTAAATGTCTTTCCACGCTACATACAGCAGGTCTAAGCATCAAAGCACAGACTACGGCACTCAAAGCGTATTATTGAACATCTCCCTTGGAACAAACGGGTGAGATGAGTCACACAGCTAAGCCAAATAGGAGAGAGCAACTGTGTTCTTATTACCCTGTCGACCAGAGAAGAGAACAGAAAAATGGTTGCTGCGGACATTAACATGGGCATTGAGAACCAAAATAGGGGTGGCAGTGGGCCTTCCAGCTGTCTAGACAACTAGGTGTCTCATGCAATGTATTTAAGACACAAGAAGAGACTTACAGCATGGTTTGAAGCACATTTGGCCCTTTGTGCAAATTCTCTTATAGTCGTAACTTTTAAATGTCCGTAACTGTTTCAAGTTGACTACATGCTTTTATTTGTGGGAATCCTTTCTTTAAATATAGCAGGTTTGATCCGGATAGATGTCATTAGGGCTTAACAAACAACTCAATGGCTAGTAGAGACGGTACAAAACACCAAATCAACATAGTATAAAAATAATATATTATTGTTATTTCTAGGTCTCATTCGTACTTGAGTAAACTTTTAGACAACACTGAAGCGATGATATTGCACCCAGCAAAAGGAGGATGGGTGTTCCCTCAACATAGCCATTTGATTATCTGGTGATATCAGGTCCAGCTTTATTTATGTGTCCTGGGAAAGTTAGCTTAGCATATCACTAGTACGGTTAACATTGTTTAGCTTTGGTATTTTTATATTTGGTATTCTGATTAGCACTGCTCTAAAATGGTAAACATGAATACTTGCTAATTAACATGCTAGGTCAGTCAGAAGTAAGCCTTTACTGCACAACAATGGCTAAGAGATATTGAACAGCCAGAATGGGACTAAAGCTAACAGTCTTTTTCAATAGCCTTTAACATCAAATAATCTGTTATACAAAAGCATAATTACAAAATCATGTAAATCACAAAAACACAGGTGCTATTTCAAGAGGATATCTTTGACTTTAGTTAAATCGTCCACCAAAAACCTCTCAGTATCTATGGCAATAGAAGATGAAGACATTAGAGTGCAGGGAATATGAGTGTGGTTAAAAACAACTCAAACCAACAGTCAACTGGTGGGAGGTGTCGAGTAAGAGGCTTCTTCTCAAGGTCCTCCAGAGACACGCATGTTGCGGAAAACAGAGGTGGAAGAATAAGGGAAGAGGGGAAGAGAGAAGGATACATTCCATTTTGGAATCCCGTGTCCTTGCCTATCTCTCCACTTAGAACACTCCCCCTACAGTGGTTCTGGTTGGTTGCCCATCGACTTTCTACCAGGGCTTCCTCTTACAGAACTCACTTCCCCCGTTTAACAGTCTCCAAGTAGCTACCCGCTATACGCTAGGAAAGTAAACACACAGCAGCCCATTTCCTAGTAAAGCTGGCTTATCAAGTGACGACTTCCATTGGCGGTGGTTCCTCATTGGCCAGTGTCTGCGGAGAGGCGGGACTCGTAGAGGCTCAGGGCATGGTGGACAAACTCGTACTGCTCCCCAGTTTGGATCATACCCCCTCTGTAAAGACACACGCATACACATGTTCATAGACACATCCAACACGAAAAGGAGATAAAGGAATCAGAAAGTGTTTTGTCGAGATTATAATCTCCAGGTGTCAATCTAGATCTAGAAAATGTATAGAAAAGAAGCCATGGTTAATACATAATACACACACGTTAACCCACTCAAGCTGACAGTTATATGAGCTTCATTTCCAGCTTAATAAACTCCACTTTATTAGATATGGCAATGACTAAATTAATAGCTATATCTCTAACTGCCTCATTACTCATACGAGCAGTCTACTGAATTATGAAAGGACTCTACCCTGCTCTAAAATGGCTGTAATTAGCCTCTTCATCAGTCAGTCGTGTTCTGCTCACTTTGTAGAGCAGAGCTTCTCACAGGTTTTGTCTCGGTGGAGTCACTGTGTGAAGGGATGTGTGTCTGGGAGAACTAGTGGTTGTGTTTGCACTGACCTGTCTGCCCGGAGCTGGCAGATGATTCCCACCACGTCCACCACTCCTTCCAACAGCATCTGGCGACAGCCTATTGTCGTTGCGATGAAGCAGCCTGTCCGGCCAATCCCAGCGCTAAGAATCCGAAAAGAGGTCTTACTCAATTAGTGGCATGGTGTGTATGGGAGACTCACTTTGATTGGATGAACGTGCCAATACAAAGAGTCTGAGACTGGCCTGCCCCCACCTGCAGTGGACCACCACAGGGCCCGTGGTGGTGGCAGCTTGTCGGTCCTGTTCCACATCAGTCATCAGCTGTAGGAGGGGCTGAGCGCTGTCAGGGGTCTTATGGTCGGGCCACGAGGTGTACCAGTAGTGCTGCACCATGCGACTCTGACCGGCATGCTGCAGGACACACACACACGATCGCACAGAACATTGTGATCTAGCTGTACCGTGTGATGGTGAGTACGAGTGTGAGTGTGTGAGATGACCGTGTGTGTGTGTGTTTCATTACCTTCAGCGTCAGAGTCCTCATGGTGTAGTGCTCACATTCTCTGATGCTGTCCACCAGGACCTCCACTCTGCCATAGATCCCCCTCCTCTCTGGCCAGTACAACACACACTTCTGAAAGGGGGCAGGGAAAAGAGTGAGAGTTTCAGAATATTGATAATGATGAGGTTTTAAGGTCAATGGGGCTAACTTAGAAATGTTAACAACTATTTTAGTAAAAAAGGAAATGTTGCGCTTCAACAGGAATTCTTATCGGGAGTGCTGCACCAAAAAACTATGAGTAAATAGACGCAAAAGGTAGCACGTCCACAGTAATATTGGAAAGAAACGGTGGAATGAAGTAACCCTTCAATTTTACATTTTTAGTTGAACGCAGACCAAATAAAAACGCGTTTCGGCTTCCTCAGAGCGTTGACCTATTTTAGGACTGTTGCAACAAACTCAACTATTTCGGTTGTGGCCACAACACAGCAGTGACCCAACCACAGTTTGGTGGTGCAAACTAAGACACAGGTTGTGTATGTGTGTGTATGTCAGTGTGTTCTCACCTCATTCTTCTCCTTCAGCTTGGTGATCATAACGATAACAGGACAATCCTCCTGCCACACCATCAGCCAGAAGTCATTGACGGTGTTGATCATCGGGCCCTGTGTCGCTATGTATGCCTTCTTGTCTCCTAGGTAACCCTGCAAGGACAGCCAATAGCACTTAAATATCATAGGTGGGCTGGCATATTCAATAACTGGCTGAAGGCCTATATTCCTAACTCTCATTTTAGAGGGAAAATCTTCAACGGTCTCTCATAACTCAATACATTTTAAATGAATAGAAATGATCCATACTAAACAACAAAATTGTGCATCATACATCGCCGCTATGTGATCTGGTAAGTCCTAGTGGCCTAGTGCAGTCTACTGGGAACAAAGCAAAAGCAGACATCCCCAATGAACTACCAGGACGTGGGATAGACTAAAAGTTAAGCAGATACATCTGACATTTAGATTCCCTCTGTCTGATTGGTTCACACCTTCAATTGATGCTCAGTGTGTCATCTCACCTAGCAACCCCCGGTTTGTCGCACCCTAATCCCTCCCCCTGTGATGTCGCGCCCTATTTCCTCCCCATTAGTATGAAAGAGAAAACTAGAAGTCAACTTCCTTTTAGAGGAAGACTGTCTATTGTCTAAAAGGTCCCTTGGGAGCACTAGAGCTACTGCATTTTACTAGGTAGTTGAAAGAATGTGTGAGTGTGTGTTTTATTTATTTTATTAAACAGTGTGTGTCTGTTTATGTGGGGCACTTACTGTGCTGCACTTTAAGGGCCCATGTGTCTGTAATACCGCAAAGACTATTTTTAGAGCTATGTGTGCTTGTGTGTGGAAAAAAGAAAGAGAGAGGGAGAGAGACACTGAAATGGGCGGCGGGAGAAACACAGATGGTGCTTCTCCTGTGTGTCGATGTAGAAACCAAACAGGCCAAACCCACGGGTCATTCCTGATGTCAAAGGTCAGGGGAGAGGGTATGTTTGTGGAAACAATAGCATGGAAGTGATGACGGACAATCAGGGGTTTGAGATGGGGCCCACATGCCAGTCAGTTGTTCCAAAGTCTCAACAACAACACTCTGTTTTATGTCTTTGTGTGAGTGCATATATTATGATGAGCGGAGTGTGAGGGCGTGGATGTGATTGTGAGGCGGGGGGCATCTGTGGTCTGTCTCACCCTGATGTAGTTGGCATTGATGTAGCTGCTCAAAGGGTCGCTGGTGTTTTTGGACTTCAACACCACTCTGGAGTGAGGATCTAGTGGACAGAGAGAAGAGGAGGTCAGAAGGAGGTGCACTAAATACATATAGAGAAGGAATGGAGACAGAGAAGCCATTTAGTACTCCTAGCCTCTCAAACAACTACATACCAGTCTCTTCCTAAAAAAAAACATATAGACCAGAACTGTCCAATCGTTGACATCTGTAGTCATTTCACAGAATTAGTAGCTATTACAAGAGTATTTCCACTGTTGATTGACATACCGTTTCTGGTGGATCTTTAACGACCACAAAAAACATAAAACAAGGTTCACACGATTTAAAATGTTGAATAAATTACTGACAAGAGATAATCCTACCACTGTGCTCAAGTAATAATACTGTTGGTTGGAAAGAGATATTGCCTAAAGTCGGCAAGCCTGAGTTGGTACCCATAGAAACTTGGCACAGATAGCTTGCTGACATTTACAAGTTATGTGGAGAATAATCTTATAGTGCAGAAGTCAATAATTGGAACAAAGGAAATGGTTGACGGACAGACGGCACTATGTGGTTGTTCTCAACCCTTGATTGGCCGGAAGGAAGGAAGCACACTTCCTGTGTGTTGATAACCCCGCCCCTCTGAAGGAGGAAGAGAGCCGGCCCAGGGAATGGAAACTGATAACGGACCTCTGTATGTTTGGTATGTGTCTGTATTGGATGTGTGTGATGTAAGTGATGGCTTTACTGCAGAGTTGGAGCATAAAGTGAACACTTCATTGCTCTGTGTGTGTGTGTGTGTGTGTGTGTGTGTGTGTGTGTGTGTGTGTGTGTGTGTGTGTGTGTGTGTGTGTGTGTTAGTCTGTTTATCGGTCTTACCATAGCCTGCTTCTTGAGGTAGAGCAGGAAGGAACAGCTCACCTTGGCCTGTTGATCTTTCAATCCTCTGCACCCCTATCTTTGCCCTACCCGAACACTACAAAACGTCCTGGTTCAACAGGAAACCCTATTTTCATATTGTTTGCCAACCAATGAGTGATGAGAAAACGCTACAGTAGTACTTGGTGCACTGGCAAAGATAGTACTGTATTGGCGGTTTGTGTGGTGTTCTTCGGTCTGTGGCTTACTCACTGGGGAGGATGGTTTTGTAGCGGTTCTTGGTTCCATGGCTTGGAATGTCCAGATCCTTGGGATCCACAAAGTTCATGGGGATTTCCTGCCAAAGGAAAGTCAACACACACACACACACACACACACACACACACACACACACACAAACACACACACACACACACACACACACACACACACACACACACACACACACACCCACACCCACAGACACACACCGACATGACAGATGGTTACATAACCAACAGAAAAAACGTGTTATTATAAGGTCATATAATCATACCCATAGGGTGGAGAGATTCTAACATCTGAGCTAGAGCTTGCTCTACTTGTGTGCAACTCACAGCGAACTCGGTGTGCAACGTGTGCGTGTTGTGGACTACGTCGCGGAGCTGCTGCCGTGACAACGTGCGCCCGGCGCTCTGAAGGTACTCCTGCGCTGCGCTTTCCCGCGGGGTCACGACCCCACAGCTCAGAGGCTCCACAGAGCCCAGGGCAGACATGTCCAGCACCAGGGACACGTTTGAGCCACGTCTGGAAAGACATCAAGTAGACAACAACAATTATGGTACATTAGGTGGTTCAGGGACGGCTTATTTATCTTGTATCATCTCTAAGTTGTTTTGCTGGTGGGTGAGTGTTTGTCTCTTTTGCCCATGTTCCCATCTAGACATCCCCTTTATCTAATCAGTGTGTGGTTTGGGCCGACAGGAACATGTTGCTATTAGGAACAGCTCCTCTTTAATCACCACGGGATACCGCTCAGCTGTGTTTGGAGTCTAGTGCAGCGCCCCTAAGGTAGCAAGAGCAGGAGTGAGCTACGTGTTTGTTCACTTCCTGTGAAGGATACCGGCTACTTCCTGCCTGTCGACGAGAGCTGATTGCTTATTGGCAACTATTCAGCATTAACGGCCCACGGACTAGCGCACCGACACACAGATAAACACTAACACAAAGACACAAACACACACCCGTTCAAATGATGCAAAACCAGGTGTTAAATAATGATGACAATCGTTGCTTGTTAATCCTCAGACAACGGAGAGCTGAGTGTGCCTTCAGTTGTCTTGTTGAGTTCACATGAGCATACTTCAGCCCAGACCACAACAAGGCTAAGCTATTGTGATGTGGCTTCCGAGGACATTTCTGACCCCCTAACACAAACAAATATACGCACACACACACACACACACACACACACACACACACACACACACACACACACACACACAAATTGACCAGCACTCCTACCCCCATATAAATATCAGTTCTAACTGAACACACGCTCTCTCTGGCTTTCTCTCCCACACACAGCTCTGTGTCACCCCTGAGTCTTCACGTAGGCAGGAGAACACCTGTTCTGCTGCAACAATGACGGGTCAGCGAGGTGACTGGTGTTGTTTACCAAGCTATTCTTTATTCTTTTTACCCCCCTCTCCTGTAGCCCCTCCCCCCCTTCCTGTATCTCTCCTCTCCTGTAGTCCCCCCCCGTCCTGTATCTCACCTCGCCTGTAGTCCGCCCCCCCTCCCCTTCCTAGATCTCACCTCTCCTGGTGTGCCCCCCCCCCCCCCCCCCCCCTTTCCTGCATCTCACCACTCCTGTAGTCCTTCCCCCCCTTCCTGTATCTCACCTCTGCTGGTGTGCCCCCCCCCCCCCCCCTTCCTGTATCTCACCTCTCCTGTAGTCCCCCCCCCCCCCCCCTTCCTGTATCTCATCTCGCCTGTTGTGCCCCCCCCCCCCTTCCTGTATTTAACCTCTAATGTAGTCCTCAATGCCCCTCTCCAAGTTTATTCACCTCTCTTGTAGTCCCGCGGCAGACTTCATCCTGAAAGGGGAGGGGCAGGGCTTCAACTCGTTACTGCTGCTGGTTGGAGGGATGCTATGGCAGGTGGGGTTCCCCTGGTTACTGTTGGCAATGGGAATTGGCACAGGGGCAGAGGGCGCTGGGCGGCGGCAGGCTGTGATTGGCTGCTGGAGAGTCGGCTTGGCTAGAGCTGGAGCACGCTCGGTCTGGACCATACTGCTGGAGGTCGTGACCTTTATGGCCTCTGACCTCTGGACAAGGTCATGGGGCTGTGGCGCGGGGGTCAGGTGAAGGTGCGGCTGCTTGATCTGACGGTCAGAAAACTGGACTTTCTCTTTCAGACGGTAAAGGACCTTACATAGATAAAGAGAATAAATATTACATAATGCCAGTTTTATGCTATATTTATAATCAATCCTATTATCCCTTCAGAAACTGGACATTATCAATAAGGCAGTATAGAAAAAAGACACACACACACACACACACACACACATACACACCTCTCATTTTATGTTACTTTCATGCATGAAGAGTCCAAATACCGGACTTTCTACTGTCAGAGGCAACATCGTTCAGTAGGTAATGAGTATATTCACCTAGCTATGAGCCTCATAGTAGTTCAAAATAATTTGAATATTATTTTATATATGTAGAGTGCCATCAAGTGGACTTAAATGAAACAACAATTCATCTCCAGGGTATTTGGGGGTGCTAAGTTGAAGAATGTAAGGACACAATAGGTCATCTAAATAGTGTATGTGTGTGTGTGTGTGTGTGTGTGTGTGTGTGTGTGTGTGTGTGTGTGCGCGTGTGTGCGTGAGCATGTGTGTGTGTGTGTGTGTGTGTGTGTGTGTGTGAGAGAGAGAGAGAGAGAGAGAGAGAGAGAGGGAGGGTGAGAGATTACTGGAACTGACCTATGAAATGCTCTGGTATGTCTCTGTGAATAAATTGGCTAATGACAACACAGCCTTTCGTCCAATCAACCTCAGAGGGTCAACTGTCCTCCCACGACCTCACACAGATTACTTACACAGCTTGAATGAATGGGTGTGTGCATGTGTGTCGGGGGGTGGGGGGGGGTCATCCAGAGAAAATTACATGGTAGGCTATTTGAATAGACCGCTTCATTAGGCATGAAAGTAACAATTAACTCTTGAGTTTCAATGCTTGCTATGTTGGTTACACCTAAAGCTTTCAGATCTTAGCGGCAGTTTTACCGGTGTGTGAGTGTGTGCGTGTGTTTGTGTGTGTGCGTTTCCTTTGCCTTTGTTCATGTGTTTGTAGTGTTGTTGAGTGAAGCCCCAGCTCACCATTAAGCAGGTGATGATGATGATAAAGATGGTAAGGAAGATGACCCCAACGTAGACGCTCTCCCTGCCCCACACGTGGTCCCTCTCATGTTGCCCCTGGAGAACGTTCTTCTGTAAGTGGTGGTCGTGCAGGGAGAGGGGAGTGGAGGGGAGAAGAGAGGGAGAGAGAGAGAGGAAGGGACTTCAGTGTTTGAGCACTGAATTTCTATTCCCCAAACGGCCACAAGCACAACTTCTAAAACCTCAAACCACATAACCAAGCGTTACTGGAAGTGTGCAAGTCGAGTCCATCGCGGTGAGTTGAATTTCCGGCAATCAACATTCCCTCCCCCTAGCTTTTCCTTCTCAGAATTGATTTTTATTTATATTTTTTACAATTCTTTAATTTCTTAATTTGTTTACCTAAAGAATCCTGCAAGGATCATTTTTGGGGATGATAAAGGCTAACGTTAATTTCTATGCTCAGATTGCACAAAAAGTAGTGCTATGATCTTGGATGTTACAGGAACTGTGATGAAAACAAATGCTCAAGTTCAAGAGTTTATTTGCCATGTGCAAGAAGTACAAGCACCAGTACAAGGGAGTTCTTACTCCCACTCCTCCCGCCAGCATACGAGCCCTACATAAGCAAAATAAACAATATACTGTTAAATAAAATTCAAGTTAAAGTGATAGCATCTGGTGTTGACAACGTAAGTGGTATTAAGTATTGTTCATAACCGTATTGTCCGTAATAATCATAAGTGACTCCCAGTGTATAATAACATGCTTAAGCATGCTAGGAGAATTTGAGTTCTAGACAGGAATAACTCCTACTCTAGCGATCCCCCAGGTGATATTTTAGAATAAGGTAAAAACACAAAGTACAAGTGCAAGCATTGAGTGTTTACCATAAAGTGACTCCTAGTATTATTTATGACACTTTATAAGTATTTGATAAGGTACCAAGAATGGAGGTTGAGTTAATAGACTAAGAAGGAGTCCTGTTCCAGCAGACCATCAGGGATTGGAGTATGGTATGTTAAGACAGTGCACTGCAGATCCCACTGCTCCGATTATGGCATATTTACTATGAGTTTTCCTAAAAATAGATTTAAAAATTGCAACAGGTCGCCTTGCGTACAGCATCGCAATATATTGAATTGTAACCCCTGTTTCGTGAAACATCGTATCGCCAAATACTTGCTAATACATATCCCTAAGCTTTTCTCGTTCAGCGGCTTGTGCTATGACACACACACATTACCTTACACTGACCATATTGTGGCTGGGTGTGTGTGTGCGTTATAATTATGTCTGTAAGAGTTTGTGTGTGCACTTACAGAAATATTAAATAATAGAATGGAGCCCGAGCACTAATTTGAGTATATTCTACAGATTGAAGGGGCACAACATTCAAGAAATGTTTCCTTCACATTTCTAAACAGACACGGGTGCACACACACACACACACACACACACACACACACACACACACACACACACACACACACACACACACACACACACACACACACACACACACACACACACACACAAACCTCAGATGAAACTTCTGTGATGCCCAAGTTGCCTAGTCTGCGGTGGAGGGTCCTGACGTTCAGTGATCGGATAACTTCCTCTGCTGGGAGGGGCTCAGAAACTCCAGACCTGTCTGTCGACACATACAGCTCAATACCATTGTTCCTCTCCTGGAGAAAGAGAAGGACAGGGGGAACCAAAATAAGGAGTACTATAAACACCTGAGACTTGTTTATGTCAGGCTTGTGTCAGTTCAGTTGACACACTTGACAGACAATTTTGCTGACCTTGTTTGTTTTCTTATTCGATGTCCATATTTCACATCAAATGGGTCGAAGTGGATGCGCGGGGCTTTGTGTGTACAGTGCGTATGTGAGTGAGTGTAGGTGTCTCCATCCCAACTTCAAGAGCACTGGATGTAGGTGGGTGTGGGTGTTTCCGTGTGTCTGACTACAAATGTATATCAGTTGAGGTGGTATATAAATTGAGGTGGTTATCAAGGACGAGTTGGAGTCTCAGTGTGTGTGTCTGTGTTTGTGTGTGTGTGTGTGTGTGTGTGTGTGTGTGTGTGTGTGTGTGTGTGTGGGTGTGTGTGTGGGTGTGTGTGTGTGTGTGTGTGTGTGTGTGTGTGTGTGTGTGTGTGTGTGTGTGTGTGTGCATAGTCTCACGTCAAGTTGGTGGATGTGGACATGACTGGCTGGAATGTCCAGGGCAGCGGCCACGCCCTCTCTGAAGAGCCGCAGCAGACTGACGTTCAGCCTCCTCACGTCCACCTGCAGGTACTGGGGGGGGGCGAGCGGGGGTTAAAAACAAGACACCGAGACACTCTAACAAAACAATGGGGATCATTTACATACCCCCTGCCACTCTACAATCTGGGCAATCCTGGACGCTTTAGAACAGAGGTTGGTAGTCATTATTCTTAGTCAAGCTCAGGCTCTAAGAACATCCCAAAATGGAAAGCTTAGTTGGAAAGCATATTTTCTTAGCTTGCCTGACTACATTATCAAATAAAAATCCAAAATGGGTTCCCTAAACGACTGGAACAAATAAGATAATGCATACTTTGGAAGACAACGGGTCATTTGGGCATTCAACGGTAACCCCTTATTGAAACAGTGCCCCTCTCTTCAGCCATCTTAGTCATTTCCTCCTGTCACAGTGATGTGTTGTTTATCACACACATTCTGCCTGAGCACACACGCTGTGCATCTTTCCTAATTCACCAGTAGAAGCAAAAATCCGACCGACAGTACCTTTTCGGCACAAAAGGCAGGTAATAAATGAAGACATATAGTATTTATCTAAAACGAATCAAAAATAGTTATTGTTGAACATTATGGCAGTCTGATGATCCAGTAGGTGATGGATCCTAACATAAAACATAATAATACAATACATGTTACTCATCCATCAATACACATACAGACTAAGCTTTCAAATTATAAGTCAGTTACATTGAGCACTACTGGGAGACATATCACCATGGCAACCGGAGAGGAAGTCACAGAAGACAACAGTTTGACATAACTCTGCCTTCCATACTTCTTTCTCTCCATATGCCACCCCTCCTTTTAACTTTTTCAATGAAGCACAACCTTCCGTTACTCTATCACTCCATCATGTAATTTCTCTGCTTGCTTTCCGTCTATCCCCGCTTGGTTAAATAAACTCACAACTATCCATCTTTCCAGGTATCACTGTCTTTTTACACTGTCTTTATACATCAGCATCCATCTAATCTCCCTCTTTATCCATATATCAACACATCTATTGTTGTCTTCTCGTTCTATCCCTCTAAATCACTTGTTCAAGGCAGCACTTCCCTCCATCTCTTTCCCTGTGTATTTTTTAACTCCTAATTATTCCTTGTTTGTTCCGTTCCTCTGTCTCCCCCTAGTAACGAGGAAGACGTTTGTGGCCCACTGATGGCCTGCTCCTTTCCTCAGGCATCGTCAGGGCCACCTCAGAGATTCCATATTTAGACAGGACCACAGGCCAGGTCAGCAGGCCACGACAGGTTGTGTGTGAGTGTGTGTGTGTGTGTGTGTGTGTGTGTGTGTGTGTGTGTGTGTGTGTGTGTGTGTGTGTGTGTGTGTGTGTGTGTGTGTGTATGAACGTGCACGCATTTGTTTGTCTGAAAGAGGCAAGGAATTGGCAAGGATGAGCAACAACGATAATAACATGCTAGACGCTAGCAGACAGAAAACCACAATGCGGGTTGCTACCGATAAAAACATATCATGGAGTAGTTGTTACAGCATGACAATATTCACAAAGCATACTTGTCTGGCCTAAAATATTGAATCATTCATCATACATGATACACTGAGTATGTTCCTTTGAATCTGTAGACCTACAGTACAAAACAATGCTTGGAACTTTAAATACTGAAAATATAGTTTCCCTAGAATACACCCTTATGGCAACATAGAGAATGTTGATTAAAGGTACCCTTTAAATATCCTGTTCAATCCCTCCATTAAAAAGCTCCTCCAGTCCTTCATCAAAACGGTAACTATTTCCCTGTCTCTTTTCTAATAAGTCTTCTTAGTAGTTACATCTGAGGACTCCAAAGAAAGCTTCTTCTTTTACAGTAAGTGTTGTGTGTCAATGTGAAATTCCTTCAAAGGTCTGTCCCCTTCTGTTCCCTCTCACAGCTTTTCTTTGTAGTTCCATTCAGCCACCGGGGGGGCTTCCTTTTAGGACGTCTCCATTAAAATGTCGCTTTGAGGATGTCTTTGAAGATGTCCCCTTAGTTTCCCATTGAGGACACAGCAGGTAGAGGTGTTTCCATGTTTGATAGACGTACAATCTATCTCTTCTGTCCTTATTGGAGAAAACGAACAATGGACGTTGTCGGAGAATAATCTGTGGCTGACAACGGACTGAAACCTCACAGGCTAGATGACTCTATCCTTCCTCTTGAACATTAAATTGGTCTGGGGTGTATATGTGTCTATGTGTGTTGCCAACTCCCTCCCACCACCTGTAGCTTAAAGCCCCCAACACCAACCACTTCACACACACACATACCTGACCCCCCCCCCCCCCCCCCCCCAAACAACTGATATAGCCATCTGACTCATCGTCAGAATTCATAACTGCTGCTGCTGAAGGGACAGTTTACACAAAATGTCTCTTTAAAAGGTACGTACACAGCAGCCAGTGAAAAATCCTGCTTAATACCCCATCAACGGAGGGGGGGGGCGGGGGGGTGGGGCTTAGAGCAGAGAGGACGGGTAGGGATAGAGGGAGGGAAACACATGAGAAAGGGAAAGAGAGGTGAGAGACAAGGGACAGGCAATAGACAAAATAATCATACCCGTATCCTGGCAACGGGCACCTGCTGTGTTAAGAGAGCAGTTGATATTAAACATTAAGCATCAGCAGAGATGTGGTTAGTGGTGTGTGTGTGAGAGAGAGGGACAGAGGAAGAGCGATCAGTGTGTGTCTGGGTGTGTGTGTGTGTGTGTGTGTGTGTGTGTGTGTGTGTGTGTGTGTGTGTGTGTGTGTGTGTGTGTGTGTGTGTGTGTTTAGTGTGAAAGAGCTAGCGGTTTAAGTGTGTGAGTGGGTGTGTTGTGTGGTAGGGCCTAATGCCTATATGACTGAATAACATTTTGTTCTGCTGATGCTTTAATTGAATCTAAGAAGCACAACAACAGCCAGAACCTTATCTCTGCTTATCACAAACAATACAAATAGAACACTGTAGACAAGTTAATCCTATCATGGCTTACTCTAGCTCCAGTCTGTAAGGCCCCTCTCCCTCAGAGCTCTGGTATGATAAATAAACTACTCTTCACCCTGTTAAATCGAACACTCCAGAAAACAAAATCACTCCCAAAATCCAGATCAAACACAACCAAAAACCCTAAACAAAACTGTCCTAATTACTATCAACATCACCTAACCTAAATGGGAATTTCCGCTTACCTTACATGTGTTGTAGATTAACAGACGGGATGCCGACTGATTGATTCACTATGGACCAACCAACTTCCTGTCCCCAGGCTCTGAGCTCATGCACTGGCTGACAGCGGGGTTGATCCCTGACCGGATTGGCTTAAGGCAGGTGAATATCTGCCCTGATTCGCCAACAGCACGCTGAATCCCATGCCAGTGTAATGCCATTAGCTTGATGTTTCCTCTACAGGTCAGAGACTTAAACAGTGCCTATTTATAGACGCAGAGAGTGAGGCAGAGGATATAAAGTGAGGGAGGTAGGGAGGGGAGTGGGTGGATGGAGGGATGAAGAGATGGTCTTAGTGGAAACGACAGAGCTAACAGCAGACATACAAACAATTGCATGGATGGACACACTTTGTGAGGTAGATGAAAAGATAATCTTTTAGTTTTTATGTACCACTGATGAACAAGAACAGCTGTGAGAAAACCCACATTACTTGTCCACCACTCAATGAAATGATCTCTTCCTAGAAACAATAAAAGGTAACTTCTAAAAAGAGTGTCCTTTCATTGAGGCCCTGGGCTCTACTTTCTCCTCCGCTGTCTCCTAACATGCAGTGAGAGAGACAGCCCTTGGGCGCTGGGTCCTCAATTAGGCTGTAAAGAGGCTCTCAGGCTGGGAAATCACAGCTAATTGGATGACAGCCATGAGGGGGGAGCATTACAGAGAATCCAATTTGATCCAATCACCTTCTCTCAACCTCAACTGATCAGGGGAGAAAGGACAAGGGAGAAAGGGAGCCCAAAAAGGCTTTATTTTTCTCAGTTTGCAACGAGTCCCACTTTCCATAATAAATATACAGTACAGTGCATATATTTTTTCATCTGGTTTTGGCACTACCATATAAAAGGATCAGACCTTCTATAAAAGATCATAACAACATCAATACAAATCAAATCAATAGAGTTATTTAATACAATATTTTTATTGTAGAATTGTAACCTTGGAGTAATGCACTAAGACTTGTGTGTGTTTGTGTGTGTGTGTGTGTGTGTGTGTGTGTGTGTGTGTGTGTGTGTGTGTGTGTGTGTGTGTTTTAGAGAGATTTATGAACTGATCCTCTGTGACTGAGCCAGTGTTTATTGAGGTTAGCGTTCCTGACTGCAGTAGGAATATGAAAGAAGGCAGCATGTGTGTTTTGACTGAGAGAGAAAAGGAGAGACTGAACGGAGGGATGGTGAGCGGGGACAGAAATAGAGTGGAGACAAAGAGAGAAAATAAGGAGAGAGACAAACAGAGAAGAATGTTTTCCAGCTGAATTGTCTTTGTGTGTCCTTTGACATGTGTTTGTGTGTGTGTGTGTGTGTGTGTGTGTGTGCGTGCGTGCGTGCGTGCGTGCGTGCGTGCGTCTGTCTGTCTGTCTGTCTGTCTGTCTGTCTGTCTGTCTGTCTGTCTGTCTGTCTTTCCCTGCAGGCTCTGTTTCCACCAACTTGCATTAACGTGCTTTGTCCTGCTGGCTGACTGAACACCCCGTAACTGGAAAACCTGAGCCACACCTGCACTTCTTAACGTACCCTCTCTCTCTTTCTCTCTCTCTGTATCTGTCACACACACACAACTAAATGCACACACAGAGCTTAATGATTACTTGAGTGATAGGTGAATATAATAGAATAGCATAGAATAGCCTAGAATAGGATGAAAATTACTGTAGGATACTTTGGCAGTCACTGAAGCTTAGTTTAAACAACTGACACCACCGCTCTCTCATAGCGCAGAGATTTCCACTAGGGCTGACCACACTACAAGTGTATGCAAACAGAGTGGCAGGACCTTGATTCTGGCTGAGGGCACCCTTCAGTTCAGACCTTCCAGGGCATCTTCGGAAGATGTGCGTATCCTTGCTGAAAGCAGAACAAGAAGGTTGAAGGAATTTTCCTTCTCTGTCCTTTGATTTTGAACTGTGTTGCTTGCCTTACTCCAAGTTCATCTCTCTCTGTCTGGAGTAGCCAATCGTCATTACACTCGAGCCAGAACATAAATATCTCTCTTTGTCTTTCAGAGCAGAGTGGGTTGCTGGTAGTCTGAAGACTAACTGAAAATAAGTTGCTCAATAGTACCCCCTACAGGCAATTGTGACCTAAAACAAAATATGAGAGCATTCTTTTTCTTAAAAATGTGAATCCCTGAGACTGTTCCCAAACTAGAGCCAATAATTTATTTTTTATTAAGGGCCAGGGTGATAAGTGTCAAATCCCAATATTGATGACTGATATTACAACCGGAGTGCTTGTCGTCTTGGCTGTCAGACTGAATTACCATTGTCAATGTGATACATAACATCCTAATCAACTCTCACCTAATAAAGCAGGTCCTTATGATTTATTTTAGCGAGACTAGTTCCGTTTTACAATGTTGTACTGATTTGTTTGTCAAACTACTTCATTCTTTTACCTAAAAGGCTATCTGCATACACAGGCAGATGAAGTATACACAGAGCATTAATAATTTAACCCACAAAAACATCTGAAGTCAAAACAAGGATGGCAATAATTCCACCTACTCCATCCATATGGATACAGCTCACCAAGACACGCACGCACGCACGTACGTACACACACACACACACACACACACACACACACACACACACACACACACACACAAACAAACCCATGGCCCTAGTTTCATACTTACACAGATAAACCACAAGTACTTGGGTTTGGGGACGGACAACCAAAGACAGCAGTCTCCGTTTTTCTCTTTCTTCCATTTTGTCTTTTATAATTGCACTCTGATCTCTATTTTCCTTGTTTCTCTAATTCCTTCTCTATACTTTCTTTAATTTCTATGTGTCTTTCTGTCCTTTCTTTCCCTCTCATTCTATTTCTTACATCTACCTCCTTTCACCTCTTGCCTTCCATTAGTGATATTGTCATGGTGATGGCTAGATGGCCCACAGGGGACAGGCCACGTGATTAAAGAAAGGATGTCTCCAAACACACACACACACACACACACACACACACACACACACACACACACATACACACACACACACACACACACACAATCTCTCTTTGGTTCAGAAACACACATGCTATCTCACTCAAACTAACACACATATATTCTCTTTATATCTCTCTCTCTCTACACCTATTTTTAGCTCCAACGAACACGTCCAGTCCCAAGTGTGTCAGGTCGACAGGCAGGGTACTGGCCTCAAGCAGAACGAGAGCAGCAGCTCCCTTCATTGAAGTATGTGGGAGAAAAAAGATGGTGGGCAGGATAGGACAACTTAACATGGAGAAAAGACTCAGGGATAAGATGGCATTGATCAACCCTCACCGCACCCAATGATAGGGCAATGATAGATCACAATTTTTGTAAATTTGAATTGAAATGTTACAATTGACTTACAGTTGACTAAATACACTGCAGTAGAAAAAGAAGAAAAATTGCCTTTTATTTCTAAAAGGCCAGACAAAATACCAAATATTTCCTTTCATTATTGAAATCTCAAAATGTCAACCATTGTAATTAAACCGGTGAAGTAACACTGACGAAGCTTAGCTACACTCTCCCAAAACACACACAGACATCCTAAACGTTAGTTCATCGTGAACTCCTTTACCAAGGAGACTCCACTGCTGTGTGACATTCAGCTCTGCTGGGGTCCTCACAGCGTGGAATAGGTCAGTCAGTAGAGCGCCTGATAAATAAATAACTAGCAACTCCACAACTAAATGCAGAGCACAAACACATACAGAAGGGCGGCAACAAAGTCAGACCACACACAACTGACTGCTGACTGACTGGCCGACTGACTGACTGAGCGCACGCGCAACTACCCCCCCCCCCCCCCCCCCCCCACACACACACACACACACACAAGGAAGGTAAAGTTGTGGAAGCAGATTACACAACATGTTATACATGCAATAGCTCAGCCAGGACAGCTATTCTGATATAATTTTGAGCGTACCTGTTTAGTATTTTTGGTTCCTTGCATATCACCTAAACCCTTATGCATCACCACAATTTCCCTTTCCCCATAACTGAGAGTACAAACTTTGACCGTGTTGACCTTTTCTTTTAGCAGATTCTTCTGAGAAAACAGCTTTGCCTATCTTTATTCTCTTCTGCAGACCATATGGTTTGGATCATTAATATTTCTTATTGCACAACATGGTCCATGACTGACTGACTGTATTTGGAGGTTTTCCCTACAATGTTCCATTCATACATTTAATTAACCAGAGCATGTATAAGCCATGGTATGTGTTAACATGGCTTATCGTAGGCTGCACTTTCTCATAATGACAAATACATTAGCTCATGAGTCAGTATTTAATGAAAAGGTGAAGAGCTCTCGGCCTCTTCTTTTATCTTCAGCGTGTATATTTATCTGTAACAGTAAAAGCCTGTAATGTTTTGGCAACCTGACTAAAAGTTGCTCAACTTGAATTTCTAGTAAACACAGGAAAGTAGACCGAGTCTACCAAATATCTATTACTTAAGGGATGACGTTATGTGTCCTCTATTTGTTGAATCCAAACCAGGCATTGTTGACCTGTGAACTGCAAATCTATGTTTTCAAAACGAGGCCAAACACATGTAACTTTTTTGTTTATTAGTCTCCAAATATAGCATTCAAAAAGGTTGGTCAATTCCAAGACTAAGCTGTTCAATAGTTCTTAGTTCTGTGTGTCTTACAAAAATATGGCATCGGCACATAAAACACACATAAAATAGCAAGACATACTCATTTGCATCTGGGATAAGGGAGGGCAAGATCCCTTATGATTCTCCAATATTTCCAGAAGATTCAGAAATAAGGAAACATTATTTGACAATTATGATCCACGGTTGCTATCCAACAGCAGCAATGCATGATGTGTTATAGTGTGTCTTGCTATGTGCTCTAACAAACCTGTCTAATGGTGAACATGGCCGTATGCAGTTAATGCCATAGGTGGCAAGACAGTAGAGCATGGGTTCAAGGTGCAGCGTTTATCTACTATTTGGAGCCAGAAGGGTTTGGAGCTTCTTTCCCTTTAGGATTCCTTTTTATTAAGTCCTTTGTAGTCAAATACAAATGGCTAGATATCAACATAAATAAACTAACATAAATAAAATATTTGTTTGTCCAGAAATCTTTTAATCAAGTTTGACCAGGCAACCGGATTTTAATATCCAATACAATTCTCATATTCCTGAATCGGATTTCGAAGTAATGATTCTACATAGTCTTCAAATAGACCTGTGTTTACTAATTTATTAACAGATAAGCTTTGATGTCAAATATTTCAATATAAGTCCTCCTGAAATAATGTTATTGTTGGATATTATTAAATGATTAGTTAGAATTTGATTGGAAATAGAGAAACGACACTTTCACAAATCGTATGCCTCCTACTCACCACGGTGACGATGTGGCGAGCTGAAATGGGGATATTGTCAAGGTGGACCTCGTGGTTTGGTTGGGCCAAGAGGTTGACGGCTCTGTGTCCACCAGGCATCTTACGGAAGGCAATGTGAGCAGCTGGCATCAGCTTAGCCAGCATGCCGTGGTTCGACTTCTGGGCATGGTGAGCGCCTGAGTCCAGATGGTGACTGTAGACAGGGGGCAGGGGGTGGCGAGGGGCATCAAGGGACTTGGAGTCCAGGTGTGTCTGTTGCTGGGAGGAGGGGTGATGAGAGGCATCATGGGAGCTGGAGTCAAAGTTGGGTTGAAACACTGGGGAAAGGGGCTTGTGAGGGACGTCATGGGAGTTGGTGTTCAAGCGGGGATGGTAGACTCTTGCCAGGGGATTGTGTAGGTTCAAAGGGCCCAGGGCATCATAGGAGTCCTTGTGGGGTCGAAAAGTTGGGGGTAGGCGGTGGTTGGAAAGACGATAGTGGGTAGAGGAAATGTAGTGGAGTTCATCATGGTCACCAGAGAAAGACTCTGACAGAAGAATAGAATAAGAGCAAGAGACAGAAAGAGTGAAAGAGCAGAAGTGAAAGGAAAACGAGACAGAGAGAGAGAGACACACACACACACACACACACGTCTTCAGTATTTAATCAATTGAATTAGCATCTCATCGATCTGATCCTACTAGATGGGACAATAGCTGAGTAACACGAAATGGTTTATAAGGTATTAGGAGTACATTAGCATGATAATTTCCCCACTTCTCTGCCTCCCTTTTACAATTTCCGTTGTGTTGCCATGCCATTCAAACAAAGCCAAATGGCAAAGTTACATTCACTAAGGCCAAGTCTGTCAGACACGTAGAGAGGAGAGGGGTGAGGGTGGACAAAGAAAGAGAGATGGAGATTGATATGGACAGATCATTGTGTCTTCTCCCCTCAGCAAGGCAGCAGAGAAATACTGATTACAAATAAGGCTGCTATCTCGTTTTCACTTTCTATCTTCTTTTTACCCCATCCCTTCTTAGCTCTTCTCCTCCAATCTCTTCCTGACGTCTTCTCTACCCTGCCCCTTCCATTCTTTTATCTTCTGACCCTGTATTTTCCTCTCCTCAAGCTTGATCGGAACTTTATTAATGAATCCATTAAAATACTCTCAACCAACATTTCTTGTGTGTGATTGAAATAATTGTGACATTGACTGTGAGTCTACCTGAGTGTGATTGGTAGATTTCCATGAGACAAATCTGTACTTCACAGCAGCTGACCACTATTGGAGGGCTGGGCTTGTCCAGACAGTTTAGTACAGTTACAGCCAGATCCTCTCTATATCACCTTAATGTTAAATTTCTAATAAATAAATCCAGACTTTCATGAATCTATCATTTGGTATTTTGGAACAGTAGCCTTGCCTTATATTCATCTACTGCGCTCCCTCCAACACACTCACACACCCTTTCTCACTCTTCACAACCACTTTAATAATAGTTGTTTTAAACTCCTTTCCTAAAAAAAGAAAGATTATGAAATAAAAGTTATGTCCTTTCAACCCTCTGCTTTCCTCTCCCATTGGCTTTCTCCCTAGGGACAGCCTTGTTTAGACCCATTGCTATCACAGCTGTTGAAATCTGCAACCTCATTGGACAGTGCTGCGCGATCAACCGTCTGGTTTGAGGCAGCTCACAGTGCACATATCATGAGATGGACCAATCATCGGGTTGAGTTTAAGATATCAAAAAAAATTTACATCCCTGACACATACATCAACCGTATGGCTCAAACAACATAAAAGCATAGATAGGCAATATAATGAACCTATCACAATGCACAACTCATCATTGCTTTTATAGAGCAATGGGGACCGGTGGACAATTGTGTAGGTTCGATGGTTAGAGTAGCCTATAACATGGAAGATGCTTTTAAAACTGTGACTTAATATGGCCTATTTACTGACATTCTAATACTACTAATAGGCTACACAGCAGACGCGTATTCATTTTGACAAATGCAATGTGAAATGTGGCATATTTTTTATAAAGCGCACATACACTAGCTATGGGCCTTTTTTCATGCATGGACTAAAAGACACTTACCTGAAAGCAAAAGCTGTAAAATTACAAAAAGGAAAACCGTCAGTAATCCTCTTTCTTTCCTCATCTTCTCAGTTTCCCGCCGACCTCCACATTCAAGACGACCTCCACACTCAAGACTGTTGGGAGATAATTCAATGCAAGCTGCGACGGCAAAATCAAGATATTTAGCTTCTCCTAAGAATATTCATACGTTTCATTCGTTCCTGCAAATGCCGATGCCGGCAAATGGCGTAAATGCCATTTCTTGATTCATTCGTTGTTCTGTTTGAATGTAGAAGTCTGCCACGCGGGGAACCAGAGAAGGGCGGTGGAGGGATGGAGAGGAGAGAGCTGTAGGCAATTATGCGCGCGACTGAAATGCCTGGCACGCACGCCACAGAAAGAGATTCCGCGAACGTCTGTGTCTGTCACGCGCTGCATTCTCAACTTGTCAGAAGCAAATCAATGGATTTATTTACTTGGCATATTGTTAGAGTAAACAAATGAAATAGCTTTTAATATTCTTAACTCTGACATATCCTATTGACTATTTTGGTGCTTGTGAGAAACACCAATTTACAAACCTTGTGAAAAGTGGGACTTACTTGCATGTGGCTTTATAGGCCTAGGTCATCGAACTATAAGAATTATAGGCTTCTGTCTGTCAATTGAACATTTAGGCTACCCTTCTAAATAACATGTTACAGTTTACAGGAAAATGTGGCTAATCACACCTCAGTCGATGCCCTATTGTTTTGTCTTCTAGGAAATCACCCTATTAGGCTACCTTTAAATTGTAAACCTCCAGGCTATTTGTTTTGCACCTCTTTTTCTTTAAAAAGATGAGCCATGTTGAAGCAGAACATCTTTCGACATACTCCTCTTTGTCTTAACTAGAACTATAATAAAATACAATCTGAATAATGATTTCATCCACAGGTGTTCAAGATCAACTTGCAGGGTTCCGGACTAACTGGGGACCATGGCTTCCCTCAGCCACACCGTTATGCTGTATTTGAAAACAAAATTGTACAGTAAATTGCTGTTTTACAATTAAGCTGTTTTTAAAGTGAAATACATTAATTTGACTATAAAAAGAGTTTTAAATTAGCCTTGGCCTACTGTTTCACCATTTTCCAGAGTTGTATTGTAGCCCAATATGCAATGTACTCATACACAAAGTGTGCTTGTAAGTTGCTGCATTTTACAAACAAATATGTAGACTACACTACTGTTTACAATCATGAAATAACACATTCATGTTTCACTAATTAACTTTTTATTTCAGTATTCTGAAATATGTATTGTTTTACAATAATATAATTTATTTATATTTATATTACTTAACAAGCTTCTCTTGTTTTTATGGAATCGGAATACGGTGGTGTGAAGAATGTCCACAGTTCTGACTGTTCTGCCCTAATCCCTTATTATGTCTGATGCTCGTTCCAAAATATTGAGGGGAACCCCTCCGTTAGTAACCCTCTTCCCCACTCCTGGCATACTGAAAACAAACAGAGTATAATTTGTACTTTTAGATTATGTATTCACTGCACGACAAACAGTAATGGCTAACTATTTGCTTATGAACCATTACAAAACAATATATAATTAAATGATCGGGTTATTATGGTATTAACTTACTAACTACTAATATAAATGATTATGTAGCTCATAACGTGTGCATGTTTAAATGCATGTTAGAATGTGATCTTATTTTTATTTTTGCAATAGCATATAGGCTACGCCACCGTAGAAGACAACAGTTGACAACTTTACATATTTTGGTGAACTATCCTTTCATGTATATGCAACATTCAAGTCACCAACATGGCGTTAACGAACCTCCTAAAAGATTTATGACATGACATTTATAAAAAATGTCAAACAGTAGGCCTAGTTGATTTTGTTCTTTAAACATACGTTTTTTCTGTTTATTATTGTCCAAATATCATGAATTGTGTTTTACTCAGATTCACTGATAACTTATTTAGCTCAAACCATCTTCTATTAATTTCTTCTTTCCAAATTTCCATGCATTAAGTGCATAAAGTCTATTAAGAGTATAGGTCAAATTGGAGCAGCTAATTCTCGACAAATTCAGCCAGCCAGATAGATCGGTAACTGGTTTTGATGGAGGTAGAGAGGATGCCTATGATGAATGCTCAGATGTAACTACCAAACCAACTCCCAAGGGAGCCTTGCTAGACCACAATGAACGAATGGATTTAGTGCATAATGTGTTATAACGTGTTAGAAATGTGTTAAGTAGTCTTTGTGTACATTTTAACCATCAGAACGCTCATTTGAAATACAAAATACATGTATTTTAATTAAATACATTTTTGGACATTTATTTTGTAATTTATTTTGATACATTTGGCAAGAAAGTGTATCTTGTAGCATGTTAAATTATTAAGTAAGCTATTTTTGCCCATCTCTGCGTACACTTATGGCAATGTCGATAGCAGTAAGGGAAGGTTGCGGATACTCGGTGCATAGGTCCCTGATGAAGGTCAAACATTTGAAGATTAAAGAAAGAGGGAAATGTGAGACTGAGACCGCGGGTAGATACCGACTTTTAAAAGATGGATGTAGCCCTGATAGTCCTGGAGAAGTTATAAACCTAAAGATTAGTGGCGCCCCCAAGGGTTGGCCCAGGGTGGCACGTGCTACCCAACACAATTTACCGGCCACCCCAAAGGCCACCCCACGTCCCATACTTTTCCCCCTTTAACTATCCTTGCGAAACTATTAATTCAACGCAGCACTACATGGGTGTTGGATTTTAAGGCATACCGGTTGTTTATTATTCTGCTGGTAAAAAACAGAACAGTTGCATATCATGAGCAAAAACTTGAGCAATGTTTGGTGTGCCACCCTAAGATTATTACTGGCCCAATCAGGCCACCGTAAAGAAAGTTTTCTGCGGGCGTCACTGCTAAAGATTATAGATAAATGCTGAATATCAGGCATCGTGTTCAATTAAAAAACAGTAAGGTAGAAACCATCGCAGACAATACATTTGCTTTTCACAATCTACCAATCTACTATCTATATGTCCTAATAGCGTGCATCATACACACAGTACCGTATTTGTCCACTAGATGGTGGTCCCGGCTCTTGAGAAGCTTGCTTATGCTCCTACCATGGTCTCACGACTCCCACTAGAGGACCGCCTATTGCTGGTCATTCATTATGAGAAGAGGCAGAGTTAATATAAATATTTCCTCAATCTATACTAGACAACATGTGTGCCGCATAATGACACTGTATTTAGTGATCACTTTAAATTAGTTGATAAAGGAAAGAGAAAAAAAACTGTAGAGCTTTTCATAGGCAATTGAGTTCGAAAAAGGAAATGATTGTGATACCTCTTGATCCGTAAGTATTCAAAATGGTGTGATCATTACTTGATTCCAATCATGTTGAACTATATGTTAATTTTCAAGGAATTGTTTTGGTGTGAACGTGTAGGCCTAAAAATCTCACTCATCGCTTATAGCTATGTGTGGCCCTGGAGGCGGCAGGCCGCACTTTATCTTTTCCTAGTTTGATACTTTTGGTCTAGTTCATGCCCAGGCCGATCAAACAAAATCTCATGATCGGGAATAATATCAGTATATCAACACACTTCTGCAATGTGTGCAGAAAACACAAGAGGGCACAAATACACTGAGCACGAATTAATGTAGAGCTATACTGATATTTTTTAAGTGCTCATATTCTTTCATTATCAAAATCAATAAACAAAGTCAAATTTTCCCCAAAACAAGAATTTGAATGAAATACATAATTTCAAAGAATATTTACATAGAAAAATAATGACGAAAAAAATGGCAACACATTGTGAGATTTTCTTTTTTGATATATCCTGCTAGTTTTCATCAATCAAACGCAAATAGTATTTGTTATTGTAGTACTGTAAGGATTGGGGAGGAAATTCATCCCTTTACATACATTTTTGTCTCTTGATACAATTTAGTATAGAGGTAAATTGGAATTTGGGAGGACACTGCATTAGAGCAAACACTATCTCATTAAACATGCCCAATTTGCCAATGTTTTCAAGCAGAATAAAGATGAATGAAAAATAAACAATGACAAAATGTCTAGCTGGTCATTAAAACTCTTTTCCTCCTAGTGCTTACTCTTGTCCATATGTTGCGTGCTGTCCTGGCTATTGCTGAGCCTTGGGGCAAACGGAAACTCCTCAGTGGCTCCCTGATACATGCCAGTACTCCTGGCTCTGGGTGCTGCTGTAAGTACTCATGGGAAATGTAGTTAATCCTCCTCAGCTGGTTGCTGTAATATTTCTGTAGGTCTGAGAGCTCCTCCACAGCTGCTTCAGAGATGATTGACACCTCAGAAGGGGAGTTGATCAATCCTGGCCTGTTATGGTCAGTGCTGGAACCGGCACTGTCTAAACGTTGACTTATAGCAGCACAACCATTGGGGCAGGGATTTGTTCTTTGTCTTTGAGGAGTCATGTATTTTCTCTTATATGTGGGTTTAATTGGTTGTGATGGTGTTTCACAATCATCTAAACCATCGTCTACAATATTAATCGCCACATCCACTTCAATTGCTGCAGCAATGTGTTGGACAAAGTCTGCACTCTCATCCTCTGTCCTGTAAATCTCTATCTGACAAGGAGGGATTGGGTCTTGCTTCCTGGCCTGGTTCTTTTTCTCCTTGTACACATTGATCAGCTTGCTGTGGGGTGAAAGAGAACTGCCGTTGCCAAGGACAGCAAGGTTAGACGTTAGTTCGCTCTGTTCGTCCTGCACATTGGCCGGCACAGCCGATTTGTCCTCCTGTAACCACAAAAATGAGCGTCAGTTTGTAAACTCTTACCATATATCAAAAAGCCTGTAGAACAAGAAGTACCCAGAAGATTTGACTACCTTAACGTTTGTGTCAAAAAAGGCTGATTCTCATGCGAGTATCTCTTGGGGAACATAACATTCAATAGAAAAGTATTATATGGTCTGTTCAAACCCTGTGTTTCAGATGGAAGCATGTTAGTGAGCCCAGTAAGTGTTGCAAACAGTGTGAGTAGAAGCATGCGTTATAATGGATCTAATGGGACGTGTGGTAACCGCACACGCACTCGCACACGCACACGCACACAAACACGCGCACACACACACACACACACACACACACACACACACACACACACACACACACACAGAGCTTAATGCCAATCTAAATACCAATACATGGCTGTTGATGGGTGGTTGTGGTCATGCATCTTTTTCATTATTCCACAAACATGTAATTATCAGATTCATGTTTGCCAAGCATATTGAAAAATAATAGATTAGACTAAAACTACTATAGACCCAACATGTAGTGACTGCGAAAGTGAATGTGCCAGAGGATCAGAAAACTGTACTTTGTCTGTCTTCTCTTCGAGGGGGGGCTAGGGGAGAGGGTCTTTCTTGACTTTCTTGGCAACAGGGGTGTTTCCAGCACTGTCAGCGGACCTCTTCCCTTCTGGGGTCTTTACCTGGCCACTCGCCCCAGACCCTTTGACCTGTAGGCCAGCGACAGCAATCTTTTAACTGAAAGGGTACTACGACCACCTGGGTAGGGTGCAAGGAACGATCGGAAACAGCTGAAGTAATTTAGGAGAAGACAAAAGAAACGGACCATTATCAGTCCATATCAGAGTGGCCCCCCCAAAATGGATGTAGTGACAAATATATCAGGTATTAATATATTTAACTATGTTGATTGAAGGGGTATTGTCTAGTTGAGGGGGGAAAAAACAATACTAATGTTACACTACAGGAAAATGCATGACAATTTATCTACACAATGAAGATTTTAAAGTGCTAATGATAATGTTGGGCGGTGTTGGTGACAGCTAGGAATACTATCCTTAAAGCTTGGAAATAGACAAATAAATGGTAATCATATATTAATACCAAAAAACGTCTGAGTGAAGAAACATTTTCTGCACATGTTGGCCCCACTACACTTGATTGATACATTTCTTTTTCAAATCACCTTTAAAAAAGAGAACAAAATAAATGCATTTCCACTTACCTCCCATGGTAGTGCAGTTCATTTTCAGAGTTAAACACTTAGATTTAGAAACAGCACACAGGAGTCACACATTGAATTACAAGAAATTTGAGTTAGAGACGGATTCAGGGAGAAAATATTACTACAAGAACAAATACTATTAGAAATGTTCACAAGAAGGGCACAAAGTGAGAATAAGGAAAGATCAATAAAATAGATAGACCAGAGTTAAAGACGCACGTGACGACTTTGAAGCAGTGAGTGCCTTGACATTTATACCTAACTTAACATGGCAGAGGCCACAGGTCCACACTAACACAGAGGGGCTAGATTGTGTGTGTGGGTGTAGTTCCTACTGACCGTGGCAAGTTCAGCTCCCCTCCTCCTCATCTTCATGGTGATGGAGTGGCTCTGGCTCTTTAGCAGTGGGGACTTACGACCTAACTTCAGGTAAAAGTAGGTGGTGTACGGTGTGAAGCTGAAGTCCTCGCTGCAGGAGAGGAGCCAAAAAATGACAAAGGTAAAACACCTGGGCTCCATTTAGAAAACCATTCATCTTTATAACAACCTTATCATTTCATCAAAGATACACACGGACCCACGATAAGCCAAGTGTTGAAGCTAAGCTCCTGAGACCGCCGTGGCCTAGAGGATGCAGCCATGGGTCGTGAGTACAGTCACCTGAGGTAGCCCAGCAGTAGTAGCTTGATAAGGACGGCCTCCACCTCCAGGCGAGACAGCGATGAGGTCTGGATCATCTTCCTGCGCTTGGCAGGGCCTTTTCCCATCCAAGCATCCACCAACTTCAACGGGGTCAATTTCTCATCCAGGGAGCCCGCCAGCTCCACGATCTGGACCACCTCCCGTGCATGCTGAGTGATGTCCACCGTGATGTAGTCTGGGGGGTGGGGGGGTCAGAAAGGAATGTAGATATAAAATGTTGATGTCTGGGGTATATAAAAGTGTTGTAAGGTATATCTGTTGTTAGATTTCACTTTATTTTACTTCACTTGGGGATCACCCAAATCTAAACACACACACACACACACACACACACACACACACACACACACACACACACACACACACACACACACACACACACACACCGTTTCCATGGCGGCAGACGTCGCACTTCTTATTGCATTCTTCTTCATCCCAAACTTCATCGAAGTGAACGGCCATGAGAGAGCGCCGGCACCTTCAAAACAAAGTGGAAATAAAACCTCAACCACAATATTGTCCATAGTCGGAGGATTTATAACTAGCTCCATCTGACCATCCACAGTAGTTACTAGACAATGCCTGGCTGTGTGCGTGTGCGTGTGCGTGTGCGTGAGTACACGTCACCTGTCAAGGTTCTGGCAGTAGTTGACCATCTGCAAGAGCTTCTGTTGCCCTACATTCTCCATAACTACCATGGTGCTTATCCTAAAGACGTCAGCAAAGCCAAAGTAGACAACACAGTCTGCCGTCTCATCGTCTCTACCTGTGAGGAGAGAAAGGTTCGGCCAACAAGCATACATCGAGAGATTGTGATTTGTTTTACTACGACAATGGATTAACAATTTTAAATAGAATCATTTGTGCATTAAGATTAAATCAGTTCAGTGAAATGACCTGCAGTCAGACAAAGAATGCTTCTTAGGTCAACACAACGGTGGCCTAAAAACATGGTTGGGATATGCTTAAGCAGAATTGGGCCTCTTCTGCTACCCTGGAGATCCTAGGTTGACTACAAACAGGAATGTTTACCACCACTGATCTTCAGTCTAAACTTGACCTTATACTTATTATTTTGTTGTCATGTACTGTAACATAATTGAGTTATTAAGTCAATAACACAAACTAATAACTGTGTGCCACATTTCTTTTGACAACAATCCATTATAACAATTCAATATTGCATAATTCTACTTTATTAAATATTGCATTACATCAATTTACATTATAGTATTGTTTTACATCCTTTTATGACATACATTTTATCTTGAGAAACTAAAGTTGCATGGCACTCAAACTGGGAAAAGAAGCAGAATTGCATTGGCTGACGTAATCATAGAGATAGTGTTCTATCTCTATGGATATAATGCTCCCCTACCTGCCCTCCCACTCTCCTGGTAGTAGTTCTCCATGGACTTGCTGATGGTGTGGTGGATGACAAATCTGACATTAGGCTTGTCTATGCCCATACCAAACGCTACAGTGGCCACCACCACCTGGAACGCCAGCAGAGAACAGTCTACATTATTATTATAGGGATGGAAAAACAAATTTTTTTGTATCTTGGATTGGTCGTAGTTGCATAGAATTATTTGCGTACAGTTTTAGTACAATAGAATAACAGATGATGGCTGGGCACCTGGATCTTGTTGGTGCTCCACTTGCGGTGAACCTTTGATTTGTCGACAGGGTCCATGTTAGCGTGGTACGGATAGGCTTGGATTCCTCTCTTCAGCAGGTCTGCTGACACAACTTCAGCATCTTTCTGGGAAAAAACGTACACTATGCCTGCCACAAAACACAAAATGTCAGGAATGTTTAAGTAAGAACAGACGGATGTATTTGCATCTGTCTGTAACAAATAAAACACAAAAGTAAAAGGAGTGAGAATAGTTATCAGTACTCCGTTTTGTTGTGATTGCATACCAACAGTAAAGATCCAGCGGATTAAACGGCTCCATAATAATAATCTAAGGATAGGGTTTGTCCAAGTACCTGACTGATCTTTGTATCTGTTTTTGATAAGAGTTGAGATGTCAGTCAATGATTCTTCATTATTGGCAGCTTTCATGCGAACCTGGGCAAATAACAAAAAAAAATTAACATCATGTGCTTTAAAGTTCAGTTGACAGACAGAAAAGACAATGCAGGAATAAAGATCAGGTTAGACTAGTTACTTATGTGTTATGAAAGACCAGAGTATATACAGGTGTTTGCTGATGCTGAGCAGGTGAGTAACAGGCGGGTACCCTTTGAGTATTTGTGTGCATTGGAGTGCCCGGCAGGGTACCTGCCTCTTTGTTGAGCAGATGATAATCAAGAGTGCATACCTGGTTGCCATGACACCCACCTCGTAGTACAGGTTAGCTCGGTTGAAGGAGGAAGTGATTGTGATTGGCTCCTGCACACACAGGATCTTCTGACAGTCTTTAAGAACACTGCTGGTCGCCGTGGCGGTAAGCCCTATCAACGGAACCTTGGGGAATTGCCTCTTCAGTATGCCAAGGAGTTTGTAGTCTTCAGAGGGAGAGAATCATTTATGGGTTTTCAGGTTCATACAAGATAGTCTGGTGAAACTGGGGTGCTTCACAACTTGTTGAGCTTTGATAATTACGATTATCTCTAACAAAATGTCAGGGTAAGAAGACTGCACAACATTGTCTATCTACACATTTTACGGTTCGTAGCTACTAGCTGGTCATTAGGTTTGCACTTCAGTACATGTGACAGAACATTACCAGATAATATTCTCATCCTTCCTACTGAGTCTCACCAGGTCTGAAGTCATGGCCCCACTGGCTGCAGCAGTGCACCTCATCCACAGCAATGCGACTCAGACGGTCTGCGTTGTAGGCCTTCTCAAGCCGAGACATTAGAAGCTTGCTCTTTGCAATTCTCTCCGGAGTCACGTAAACCAGCTTGAAAGGGGCTTTAGGATCTGTCATCCCAGCCATGACCATTTTTGAGTGTTCCTAAATAATTATAATCAAACAAAAAGTATGAGCGAGCGGTCACAACGTAAACCCATTCATTTCTCTGATGATAAAAGTCTCCATCCATCAACAACATTTCAGTCTTTAAGTTATAGAGTTCAAAAAGTTAGAAAGAGATAAAACAAGAAGTTACCTTGGTACTAGAAGCATTAAGTATGACAGCAGGCACTTCCCTAGACTTCAGGTACATTAGTTGATCTTCCATAAGAGATACCAAGGGGGTGACAACCAATGTAAAACCTAATAAACACAAAGACAGTAAAAGACGGATGGATTGCTGTGTTTTCGGTAAATTGTGAGACGGGTATCGAGAGTAACTGAAATCAAACTACCTATAAATATTAACTCACAAGATGTCATGTGAATGCCCATGCTTTGTATGTGAGTGAGTGTGTGCTACTGTACCCTGGGAGCAGAGTGCGGGTAGCTGGTAACAGAGGCTCTTTCCCCGCCCAGTAGGCATGACTAGGAACAGATCCCTGCCTGACATGCTCAGGTTCATGGCCCTCAGCTGCAGAGGTCGGAACTCTGACAGCTGGAATGACACTTTCAGATATTGCTCCAGATCTTTGGACCATGGGAAATCTATAGTAAATAGAATCCAATAAAAAACACAACAAAAGTCGTCCACTTCAAATTCAAACATGCAATTGTTCCAGGGTCCTATACCAGCCTCATCCCTTGGAGGTAATTGTTCTTTAAGGGATTCACGGCATTACTAAAACTTGTGCTAATACTATATCTTCATTATTTTTATAATTAAAATGCAAAGCCAGAAATCATCCACATTACCAGATTTGTCATATATCTGCAAGTCCTGCTTGCTAATGGCTGGGCCAGATCCGGCTGCTTTTGATGCAGACGCTGAGCCAGAAGACTGAGCAGCGTCGCAGGCTTCTTCAAGCCTCTGTAGCAGCCGTTGTCTACGAGAAGTCAGCTCCGTCTGTTTCTCCAGCAGCTCAGCAAGCTGCAGCTCCACTACCTCCAGTTCCGCCTCAACTGAGTCCAGCTCCTCCTGCACCTCTAGAAATGTTATAAAATCATGGAAATAATTCAAAAATAAAACGACCCAGATTTCAGTCAAATGAGGTTCAGCATCCACTTGTATACGCTTCAAATTAAAGCGTCATGCACAACTTCATATATCTAGCAAGGAAGATGGAACACACAAAATACTCTGCAAATGTGACAACTGCAGAGACAGTCATCTTAGACATGAGCTATATCTAAAAGATGTATTCTCTAGAGATGCAGGAGGCTCTCATTACTGTGTGATAATCAGACCGGTGAGCAGAGTGTGAAGTCTGGCACTTCCCAACGTTATAACGAGCCACAAACACACGCACACAAACATACACAAACAGACCCACAGACCCACACTTGTCTAACTCTCCGTCTAGAGATAATAACTACGAAAAAAAAACTAAGTAGTTGCTCCCAGTGGTACTGTCCTGCAGCTGCTGTGCTAACACAAACAAATGCACCAGACCGTTGCACTAGGTATCCTTTTTGAGTACTTGCTTTAAGTTACGCTTACCATTGGTGCAAACCCCCCCATCCATGTCTTTACGTTTTCAAACTTCCGGAGTGGGATTCTATTGAATAGAAGAGGAAAATACTGCGAACTGTGCAAACTTTACAGAAAAGTATCTGAGACAAGGCAAGCATATCAGCTAAATGTCTTATCATCATAAAATCCACCTGACTTCCGCTAGCAAGTAACGTTAACTAGCTAGTAGCGGTGGTAGCTGTCATTCTTGTTACATTTTACCGTTCGGAGTCAGTTCTTCGGTTAGCCTCTCTTTTGTCTCTAGTCTAGTCTAAGCATTTTGAGCAAACTTAAACAGAATCGAATGTGCTAATAGGTCTTTTAACAAAAAAAACATTTGCTAAGTACATCATTGTGGGCTTACTATTTGAGGTCTGTCAATCGCCTTGTTCCCCCGATTTGTTAACTTGTGTTCAGTCTGAGTGAATCATTCAATGAACGGTCGTTATGCAGCTTGCTCGAGCCGCTGAACCCATTGATGCGCCCACCCCACTCATGTCATGGCGATGGTCATGGTTTCAGAATTGTTTAATGGCTATGTTACCATTTCTTCCGCGACCTATTAATGTCAAATTTGAAATTAATTGGAAAATGTTTATTAGTGTTGATTAAAAAACAGTCATACAATACAAAAGCAAAAAAAATACAAAAAGCTTAATCCGGATACTGACGGGAAATAAGAGCAAGAAGGCGTGTTTCCGGAAGACGTGGCTGATGTTACTGTAGCAATAGCAGCTGTCAGATTCAAGCTACAGGATATCTCTTAAGGATTGTATTTGTACCACTCTTAACCCTACAGATTTCAACTCAGAGACAAAATGATTTCTCTTACGGATTCCCAGAGTAAGACCCTTTCAATTTGTCTTTATAGCTGTCTAATCTTTAACCTATTATAGTTTGTATGCTGCTACCTAGCCATGCAATTGTAATGCTAAGCTAGTTTGGGTTTTATTATCTCACTATGGAAGCTTTAAACAGATGTTACCCAGTTTTGTCTTTTTTATAACATATATTTATAACAAAACCAGTCTCAAGAACTGCGAATGACCAATATTAATGCTGTTTTATCACATTCACATTGATAGCAATGCCAGATAAACTGCCCTGATAGCTAGCTCAATCATTATCACTGAAGGGAATGGTCAATCAATGTGTGTAGGTCAGATATATCTGATGATTATTTGCCTTTCTCTTTCAGAAATAGGCATGGGACTAACAGGCTTTGGGGTGTTCTTCCTCTTTTTTGGAATGATCCTCTTCTTTGACAAAGCCCTCCTGGCAATCGGAAATGTAAGCACACTTACAATCTTAGTTACTGACTGACTGTACATTATCTCATGACACTGAGAATGAAGCAGCTGTGACTTCCCTAACCCCCTCACCACTCCTCCTCTGTCTCTAACGCCCTGATGGTGTACAGTACAGTGTATGCTACGAGTTTGGATTTGACCAACATTGTTGGTTTCCCTAATCTGGTTATTTCTTTTTTCCCTTTTCCCCCTCCTCCCTTCTCATTAGATCTTGTTTGTAGCCGGTCTGGCATTTGTCATTGGGCTGGAGAGGACCTTCAGGTTCTTCTTCCAGAAACACAAGATAAAGGCCACCAGCTTCTTCTTGGGAGGAGTGTTTATTGTGCTGATCGGCTGGCCCATCATCGGCGTGGTGCTGGAAGTCTATGGGTTTTTCCTCTTATTCAGGTGAGAGGTCAAAACCCAGATGCTGTCAGTGGTTCCTGGAGTCAATTTAAAACAGGAGTCAACATCCCCTACACTACTCCACTAAACTAAATATATGGTATTTATGTAAATACCAACTGCATGGTCTACTATACCGCTCATAGATATCTTTCAAGAACATCATTAGTGTATTCATGAGATGAAAGCTACACTGAATTGTAACTAAATCATTTTTTTACCTTATGCCTGATGTCACTTCGTGTAGCAAATGCTTACTTTACAAAATTGTCCTGATATCCCTGTCCCTGAAAGAGAAAAGAATCAGCATTGCCACTTTGTAACCATCTGTAACAGTTGATTGGGCTCATTCTGAAATAATCTGCTGTGATAAATGTTATGATGCATGTGTGGTCCGATTGTAGGGCAAAGAAAGTGTGTTATCTAAAGTGAATGCAATCTCATACTGGCTATCTTTCGCTCTCTGCTCTTTCTTTCTGTTATAGGGGTTTCTTCCCAGTAATAGTTGGATTCATCAGAAGAATACCTGTTCTGGGCTCAATTCTAAACCTGCCTTTCATTAGTGGGGTGAGTAGAAGAGCTAGATACATGCAATGGGGTTTGGTTTGCATTCAATAGACACAGCATCAGAGAGACCAGAGGAACATGCTATATCTGGAATGCACAAAGCATCTCAGAACAAGCAAATTCAGTTGTTATGAAAGGCCAGACTCATATTTTCTATGATGCCCTCAACTCAAATAAATATTTGATATAAATGAATAATGATTTTTTCCCCACTCCTGTTGTTCCCTCTCTTGTGGCTAATGAACACACTCCTGGTGTTAATGCGTAGTGTTAAGGCTGTGTCTTTGAGGTGAATGTATCTCTGTCTTTTTAAAGCCATCGTAAGGCTCTGAGGACAATTCGCAGCCTTGGTCAGTCACTGCAGATTTTCCCCCTTGCATGTGAGCATGAGCTTGATCTCACAAAATAATTATTTCAAATTTGTCAATAACACAGCGTTTTAATTTATGCATTAAGGAATGGTAAATGTACTCCGCTGATAAAATGTGTGTTGACTTTAATTTAACTATTTTCGGCATGCAGTCTCACTCTGGTACTTCTATGCCAGGATGTGCATTTAAGCCATGAAACTACTATAGCTTTTCCCATAAACATTGGTTATAGTATTGCTGTTGGGTTATCAGTAAATGGGTTAAAATATGCGTCTGTTATTCACGAAAGATGTTAGGCTCAGGTACAAAAGTTTGTCGTAACACATTTTTCTTTCATTTCTTTTTCAGTTTGTGGACAAAGTTGGAGAAAGTAACAATATGGTATAACAGTGACTGCATCTAGAAAGATCCCAATTGATAAAGTGTTTTCATAAAGCAACATGATGACCCACTGGTCAATCTCTGACATTTGACTTTAAAGGATTTACATTTATATTGTTCGCCCCCACTGACGGGAAAAGACTGCTGTTTGTATCTGGAATTGGTATGGTCAACTTAGCCAGTTACCAGGGGGGTCAGACCTGGTAGCTGGAGGAGATAGTTACATTTGGATCTGAGCTGGTTACACACCACCTGAAATGGAACTGTGCTGATCCAGAGGACCCCTCTAAGTGGTTTTCCTAACTGACTTTCTCTGTTACTCTGGAATCTACATAACAATCCCTTACCATGATGAGTCATTCAAGTGTTCAGCTTACAGAGAGATTTCCATGTTATAAATCAGTGCTTCTGCTGTCACTTCCTTTTGGCAAAAAAAAAACTGTCTCATTAACTCTCATGAATAGCTTTGTTTCCCCCCTTACAGCTTTGTAACATTTATCCGATGTTTCTGTCATTTATTAATATTGTTGGATTGTGGACGTTGAGCTGTGCTTCTTAAAGTAAGTTCAGGAACAGCTAGGCTGTTGGGAATAGAGGGTACTGAAAGATTACATGTGAGATGACAATGCATTGACAATGTTTTGCTATTGACACTTTTGTAAGTACAACTTAGAGGTATACTGACACGATTTTCCACAGACATCAGAAACAATTTATAGACAATTAAGTTGTACTGAGTGAAGACAAGTTGAAAAAGATTGGTTACAAATGTCAAGATGGTGCACTTTACTATCCTTTTATCAAACTAGTATTACCTCAACACAGGAATTTATCTTACTTTTTTTCACTTAATATTGCTCAACTTGTGTTGCCCTCATCAATACACGTTTTATAGATTAGTTTGTATTGCAAAATAGCAATGCCCTGTTTGTGTCAGTATACCTCTACCCAACTACATTGTGTCTTTCAATAAATATTCATGATGTGTTTTTTAACTTAATGGTGGAGTTTTGTTTTCACATAAAATAAACGTTACTAGTTTGCCAGTGAAAGTATTTTTTTTTAAATACAAGTGGAGGGAAGAGAAATGCATCACCCCAAGCTTCCACCATCTTTGAGCTACATTTACACTTACACTTCGACAGCTACTTGTTCAGAAGAACTGTCAGCATCTATCTGTTAAGCGCTTCACTGAGTAGGGAATAAACATATCAATATTTCCAACAAATTACTCTCATTACTCAATGCCTACTATAGACTAAAAACCCCATGACACGTCAGTCTTTGTCATAATATTTACCTGGCACGTGGTTTATACTTTTAATTTGGGAAAACATGGGAGACTAAGAGTAATAAACTATGCCCCTGGGAAAACCACTCGGCAGCTGTTTTTATTCACACATATCTACTTTGAGAATTGACTGGCGTCTCCGTTCATTCACTCTCCCCGCCCTGGTCTCATCAATTTGGCGTGACCTATTACTGTTGACATCTACAAACGCCGTTGCGTTGGCCCTGGGCATGAGAGATTTCCCCGCCCTGATGGCTATAAATTCAGAAATACCAACTACAGGCTTTCAGAACATCTCTCACCTATCACTTGAGTTGGACCTACACGACTGTTGCCGTTTGTAAGGATCTCGCCATGAACGTAAGTGACCTTTCTTTGTTTTAAACCTTGAATGTATAAAGATACATGTGTTTCCAAACACTTTCTAATTTGTTATGGATTTTTTTTTTCCTTTGAGGTTCAACTGAATAATTTATAAAGAACATATGCTACTGGCACGACATAATAGGCTATAATTACGCACAATGCTGCTTCGCAGATTTGCCATTTCCATTGTTTTTGTGTGTGTGCTCTGAACCACATTTTGGAGATTTGGAATTGGGCTGGACAGTTTTTCAGCTCAAATGTATTAAACTTTTAACTCTAGCAGGGTGTAAGGACTATAACAGCATATGTGCTTGTGACAATACTGCTGGCCACGTTTGTTTCTCAATCATGGAGTGCGCCAAAGGTAAATGCCCCCCCCCCCCACACACACACACACACACACACACACACAAAAGCATTTAATTTTGCTCTATTTTAGCTTGAATGGTCTATTTATCTCACAAGATAACGGTTAATTGATAACTGATAATTGTTTTACAATAAAGGACACTTTTCAGCGAAGAAACTGGACGCCCCAGGCTATGCTATACCTCAAGGGCACTCGTACGTATAGCCTCCCTCCCTATTATTTGATCTTTAATGTTTAAGTTGTTCAGAGACCCTTCTATTTGTTGGTGTAGACTATCTTTATTGTTTGAATAACAATAATAAAGATGACAACAATAATAATAGTAACACATCTAATTAACAGAACTGTTGAATTTCTATGATTACAAAGATTTAAGGAAATCATTTGATTTTGTATGTCATGTTATTACAGAGGGCAGACGTTTTATCTCAGAGGACAGAAAAGATGGAGATGTATATGACTCACTACAATTAGGTGAAAATCAAAACCGTAATATATTTTGGCAATGTGTTCCAAATTACTTTATCAGTAAACAATTATGTAATAACCCCTCTTACTTTCAGAGACCCGCAGTCGGAACTCAGAGAAATTGCTGGTGAACCAGGCAGCTACTATATTGCTTAACTTCCTCCAAGAGGCCAAAGATGAAAGTAAGTTTAACATGAAAATAAAAGTCTAGTTTTTATGTTCTTTTCTCACTACCACCCTGTTGCACTTCATGTTTCATTATTGGATTTCCACAATACAACAAAGACTTATACAATAGGTCATAGTAAAAGTATAAAATTTCATTTTTTTTGTTTCAGCTGAGGAGAACCCAGGTCAAATGTACTTTGAAAACCTGCCTGCATGGAAAAGAGATTACTTCTAATAGGATGTATATGTGTTACAATGTTATGGCATCCATATATTTCTGTTGTTGGTACAGTCCTTGGTTTGTAAATAAGCTACACTCAAAATTGTGTTTAATAAAATTATTTTAATTTCATAGCAGTTGTTAATGTTTGTTTATTATTGATAGCACCATTAACACTTAAGATATACACATTAGTGCAATTACAGGTATATTCTTCTTATAGGCTCTCAAAAGATGTTGATCAGTTTATGAAGAATACTCATTATTTATGTATTAATGCAACTTCATATTCCACATATATTTGTCTTCTTCCAATAAAACCAGCTTCTTTCTTTAAGCACACACTGGCATGCACTGTTCGACCCCCAAAAGGTTTGAGATACATAAACACAAACAGGCTGATGGGAACATGTAGCATCAAACACTATTACAAATTAGAGAAGCTGTCCTAAGTACAAGATACACACATAAAGATAAAAGAACTGACCTTGTCTGGTCAGTTTTGCTTTCACAATCCTATTGAAAGAGAAAGTGAAAGGGATGTGGTCTGCGATCCTTGATCAGCCCTCAAACTATAGGAGGCTTGACACTCACAGAGCCCAGTAGTGTATAACAGTGAGTGACTTAGCTGTGACGGCTCAGTTGCCTGACTCTCCTGTGTGCCTGTTCTTGCCTTCAGGCACCACCCCCAGAGTTAAGGGGACCCTGATGTTTAGCCGGTCCCTCTCTGCTTCCTCATCCTCATCATAGGGCTCCTGGTCCTCGTCTTCTTCGTCGCTGTGGTGTGGGGTGGAGTGGACGGAGGCCGAGGGGGAGGGGGGTACAGAGGCTGGGCGGGGGTAACGGAAGCCCTCCGTCTGTTGAGAATATTAATGAAAACTCATGTAAATATTTCTTACGTAAATACATCAAATTGACAGCTTCTTATTCACCAATTCCATTTACACGAGGCAAAAATGAAGGGGAAAAGCGTGAGTATATGATTGACGTGTTGAGACGGTGGGGAGGTTTAATGAAAGAGAGAGTAAAAGAGAATATTTGATTTGGCCAAAGATGCCACAGTAGTCACCTGCTTCAAAAAGTATACATCAGCAACATCTTGCCATCATTTAAATGTTCAGATGTGAATAAAATCAAGTGATGGGTCTTAATTGTCATAATCTATTTAAGTGTCTGTCAATTCTGCTTTCTGAAAATGGAGTGTACTCCTAATAGATATACACATACTGCATGATTTAATCATGTGTGCCACGGGCCATCTCTTCTGTGTATCTCACCTGTGGAGGGGCACAAGCATCCATTTGGAACTGCTCAGGGAATGCCCTGCTCAAGGCCAGAAGCCGGGCATGTATATAGAACTGTAAAAAAAAATATATGCATATACATAAATAAATAAACCTACTATTATGATTTAGTGAAGGAATTCTTTTTGACATTATTTTATTGTTCAAATATTTTTTCAAGTCTAAACCCACCCTTGGGCAAGCCCTGCTATCGTAGCCACTTACCCGACCCAGGAATCTCCAGTCTAGCAGATCAGACAGCCTTTCAGTGCGGTTCCGCTGGATGATGCGCTGCCGCCTCGACTGCTGGCAGAAGGAAAACATGAACTGGGTCAGCTGGTTACACGAATCGTCTGCGGAACGGAAACGACGGTCCAGTATATAGATTCCTGACAAAAAAAAGAATGACTTGCTTGAATAAACGTGGTGCTGCTGTTTTCCTCCTACACCCATTTGACGCAATGAAGGCACAAGGGGAGGGATAAACTGGTGAATGCATAGTACCATAAGCCGCAGGGTCTGAGACATGTTCCTCCATAAAACAGCCAAACCCAGAGAGGTTGGTGGTCACACTGGGGATCCCCATCACCGTACACTCACCTGTGAAACACATAATAACTATGAACCCCACCGTGGTAGTCTATATGTGTGCTTGTTTGTGTCAGTGTATCTGTGCATGTGCTAATGTTGACATGACAAGTGGGATCATTAACTCCGCTATCCCCTACACTACCGATTGTACATGAATGTGGTTGGTGTGTGTGTGTGTGTGTGTGTGTGTGTTTGTGTGTGTTGGTGTGTGTGTGTGATAGAAAATAAGTTACCGGGTGTGTATCCCCAGGGCTCATAGTAGGAGGGGAACACTCCAAGGTGGCAGCCTCGTACAAACTCCTCATAGTCCATAGGCAACAGAGGACTGGTGGAGGATAGAAACTCTGGGTGGAACACTATCTGAGAGGAACTCACAAGATAGCACTCTCAGGACATATGACCTCAAAACCACGGCTTCTTACAGTTTCAAGATAGTTGGGCCATTTAGTTTGAAAGACAGTTAAAGACTTTTGCTGTACACAGCATACAATGTAATAAATACGATTATGTACATTCAATTAAAATCATTATCATTGGAAACATTTGGGCCATTGTATTTTAAGGTTATAAAACCAAAAGGCCATACTGACTGCCAACAGAAACCATTGGAGGCATTCTGAATGTCTACCTTGACTCGATCGCTGCGGGCATTGAAAAGGCCAATGCGTCGTATGTTGGCCAGGATGGGGTCCGAGCTGTCTTCTAACATGTTGTGAGTTGTCACTGGTGGAAGGGTGTGTCTCTGCAAATATACAACAGGGCATGTGTTGGGGTGCGTATTTGTGTGTGTATGTGTGTGAGTGTGTGCGTTTGTTATAATATTAAGAGTAAGAGAACACACAGAGAAAGGAATGCTTGATTTGTTTGTTGACATGTCAACGCAGCCTGACTTGTGAGTGTGCTCCGACTGCCCAGAGCAGGGAAGCTGATGAGAAACAATGGTGTAAGCCACTGATCCATAGCTTGTAACCTTTTAGAGTTGACGTCAAGGGTATTGATCAGCAGTATGTAATCTGGGAAATAATCAGCTCTGATCACTTTCTATTTCATTCATGTCAACAACAGTATTAGAATAACAACTAAATATGAGCCGCAGAATCGCAGTACTGCAGTACATAATTGTGAAGTAAAATGAAAAGGAACCAGTCGTCATGACTTGCACAAGAACAGTATCTGTTATCACAAAAAGGGTTCCTCTGATGCTCTCTTTGTTGTTTTTCACCCTAGCAAATTGTGCAAAGTTACAGACATAGAATTATTAGTCATTAGGTATTTTAAGTATTGTCTGACATAGAGGCAATTATGCGGATCAAATAACTGGTGACACATGACAAAGTGAGAAACAATGGCAACAATATCTCCACCAATCAGACAATGAGCCTTCTTCCAGTTGTTCACGCCTACACATATGTAGTCAATAGCTCTCTCATTGCAAGCCTTGAAATATTGACATTGACATAAATTCATCTTATTGAGGAAGGTAACATTACAGACAACTATTGGCATTTTGCTTGTAAGGCTGCTATTAAACTCTATGTGTATATATCAATGTAGCACATCCAATTTATGAACCTGCAACCATGTTTTTATATAAGGGAAATAACTCAAGCTCATTTTGGCAACTGCTCCAGCATTAATGTACTGTCAGCCCGGGGAATCCCCTATCCCAAAATGGTTTATATCACTGCTAATGGTAGAGGTTTACATTGATTTTGTCCCTCTCGGGAAATAGGTTTCCATTCATATAAAAGACCAAAACAAGAATTCCTCCTTCTGTATTGGTAATATTAGTTCCCCCCGGTTTTCTCACTAAATCATAATAATGGGGTATTTGTGTAATTTGTTGTGTAAAAGTATATCGTCACAGTTTGGAGTTTGGCTCACAGATTTCATGTGTAGTGTCAAGTAGTAAAAAAAAAAAACATATTTGGAAAATGTAATTAGTCAAATTTAACCTCGTTAATCATCCTGTGGTTACTATTGAAATGTATTTTTTATTTACCGACTTAACTTATTTGAAATAATTATTTGGTTGGAGTTACATTTTCAGTGATTACAAATTACATTATAGGATTACTTGAGAAAAATACCAACATTAACCCCATTAACAAATTAAATAGATCATATAATTTGAATCTATGACAGAGCACATGAGTGTAATACACTTACAAACATATCACAGTTATTATTTCTAAACGTGATATATATTTTCTTAGTTAAAGAATGCCTAATAGTCCAATACGCTCAATGACGCAGAGAGCACATTATACAAATAATTGGCCCCATACCCGTTCAGTTTAGTCTGGTAGCCATAAATATTATAAGTATCATTGACTACCTGTGTAGCAAAGATAGCTCTCTTCATTATGGTGAAGTCATCTCGGTCAAGGATGGTGTTCATATCCGGAAGGTCCCCCCTATGGACATGAGGGAATGGAGAGAAGGGGGGTGGCAGATATACTGTTATCTCCTTGTGAAACACACTCATTAACTCCAAATATTTCTGTTGGTTATTCAGTCCCTATCAATTAGTTCCATTAAAACAGTCAAACAGTTTAACTAGCAAATCCTTATTCAGTACTATTGAGGATTAGGATTAGGGCTACTGAGTTATTGACAAACATCTGAGGGATAGTCTGTCCTGGAGGATGGCTTTGGCAAGCTGAGGAACTCATATTGCACTCTATAATGGTACTCTAAGTGAACCCACCTCAACAAAGCCTCATACAGCCTCTTGCCAAACTTCTCCCTTACAATGTGAGCGGTGTCCCTGTTGGAGAACCAATTTGATTCCATTATCCAATGAAAAAAAAAATAATAAGATTAACAATTGGAAGAGCCTAAACAATACTGCAGCTAGAGATTACCCAAGCTGCTTGCGTACTGCCTGTCCCTTCAGACTCTCCACATTGAAGTTGTTGGTCTTGGCTGGCATGATGAAGAACACTACCACTGTGACATCCCTTTTATGGACCTGGGGTAGAAACAGAGGTGCACTGTCACCAATATAATAAACAATTTTAAATGTACTCCCCTACACATCCCCAAGTGTCGAAGTAGAAATGTTCTTCGTGGGCAAAAGTCAAACGATATGACAGAAGATATTTACTCTCAGTAAGTAGTTGAGTCGGGACAGTGACTCCAGGAAGATATCAGCACCTTTGTTGGAGAACTCATAGCGACCAGCTATGAAGAAATAAAGGGTTTTCTCCAGGTTGAAATCCAAGTGACTACAAGAACAAGTTTCAGGGGGTTAAAGCATTGAAAGTCAATAAACAATATGATGATAGATAAAAAAAAAATACCTTGCACTGAAATTCACTGAGATGCTATCTGTTATTTCCTTTACTGTACATGGTATTTCCTTAACTAGTCTGAGGCCGGGTGAATGCACAGAAAGTATATCCCACCCACCCGTAGAAGTGTCCTCTGATAAACTCCTGGATGCGAGCCTTGTTAGTAGAATGAAGGTTCTGGAACTCGTGCATGGCTGAGAACTTCTTCACATTCAGCCCGTTAGGGGTTATCACATCTGCAGCAGATTCAATTAGCTTTGGTGAAACATTCATGGTATCCACAGTCATACTGTCATATATTCAGCGGGTTGCCCATAGGTGCCTATACAGGTGTAATGTTGAGATCTGTCCCCACCGGGTTGCCTGTGAAGCATATGGTTGGCCTCAATGGCGGTGATCTGGGAGACAGTGGTGAAAGCATGGGCGCAGTGGACTGCCGCTCTCTCCAGACAGTAGCGATGGTAGATCTGCCTTTCTCCTGCCTCCTTGTCAACGTTGAACTGATTAAAGATACCCAAGGAAAGAAAAGGTTATTTGCCAGCAATATAGATGCAAACTGAGTTATATATGCATTTATTTGTATTAACACAAACAGTGTGTTTGGATAACCAAAACAAGTTAGCATGAAGCTAATGTGAGTGTTTAGAGTGGGGGTTGAGGGGTGTGAGTACAATTCTAATTATATTACTTATTATCATTCAAACTCTTTCAGGTGAACACAAAGTAGTCAATAAGTTCTAGATTTGGGAGTAGGTAGTTGTCAATCAAACAGTCTGATCAGAGAGAGTGAGAATGTGAAGAAGATCTCCTTGGGGCTGAAACTAGGCCCGGAAACATCTCCTCTCTGTAATAAGAAGCTGCCTGTCAATTACACAGCAGCCCAGTAAATGGCCTTTAGGCCCATACTGACCTTTACTTTGCCAACTGACAAGTCCCAATTACAAACATCAGTGTATACACTGACCTGTACTGACACACTGTAATACGGATGATGGTACTCCAACTAACTCAAAAATAGCATTGTGTTTGGAGAGATGTATAAAGCGATAGTTGCAACAGCTCTTTAAAAATGTGGATTGGGGTGTATGTGTATCTCATCTGTGTGTGTTTGGGTGTGTTTATTTACAGTTTGATATTTGTATGAGTATTTGTGTGTGCTTTACAAACCTTGCCCAGGTTGTTGTAGAAGTCAACACTTCCAGCACAAAGATACCTGCCCAGCAAGGTGGCGTGGGTTGTAAAGATTGTTGCCATGGGAATCCTCCGTGAACGAGCCAAAACAAGCCCTGCCCCAGCTTGCCATTCGTGGAAATGAGCAATAACATTTAGCTTGCCTTGAAGGTGGTCTGTTAACTAAAAGCAAAAACGGAGGGAAGTTACAGAACATTTGTAACATTGAAAGTATTTTATCATGCTGGGAAAAAAAGATGGGGAATGATAAATGTGACCTTTTCCTTATCTGCTATTTCTCATTTAAACCAGATATGCTAAAAACCAGAGAGTTCAACTATGTATTTACACATGACCCATTGAACCGCAGCTTTATCAACAGACCTCTTTGAAAAACCAGGCGACCAGCGAGCCAAAGAGGAGGGAGTCGTTGGCCTCTCGGTCGCTGAGAGGCAGGCCAATGCCACAAGTGTCCCACAGGTCCCCCTTCCAACGGTCCAGGTTCCAGGCTGCTGAGCCGATGTCAAACAGAATCACATAGGGGCCTCCCTCAATCAGCCAGCGGCCAAAATGAACCTGCCGTCCATCAGCAAAGCAATAAGCACCACGGAATGTTGCACATTGAGAGACATATGAGATTGGTTTGAATGGTTTTGATTAAATGTGGCGCAATCACAGCCACAACTTGACATTTCATACTTTATGTACTTTACGTTTGATAAGCTCCAAATGGTATGCGTGTGCCATCTTGTGGTCAGATCCATATATTTTCCTATAGCCATGCCTTCATCTCGTCTAGTGATCAAAGAGTGCCCAATGTGTTGTATGCATTTATTTCGCACGTAGCCTTTCTGGCCTAATGTTATATTACATGGTGATTATTGATGATTATGTGGTATGTTTGTAATACAAATAGATTTGCAGCATAAAATGGGCAAGTCCTAGGAAATTAATGACAGCAAGGGACCTTGATGGACCATCTCTGCGCTCACCTATGTGGTGAAGTTACAATGTTACATCTCGCAGCAGTGTCTTAACTCAGAAGGAATTTATTTCTCTAATGTCATGCCACAAGCTACTGTTTAGTTACTTAGTGTGTTAGACAATAAACATTAACTTGATATTATTACTTTGCTATAAACGTTACAATCTTGATTGGTTTTTGAGATCTTTACACTCCTTGAAAACCTCAGAAAGGAGCTTCAATGGATGATGTTGCACTGCGATACATTTCCAAAAGCATTTTCGAATCAAAATGTATTATTCTTTATCATCTCCTGGATCTAAGTAAGATCTCTCTGGTGTTGTTATCATCGGATCTTTTAAAGTCTTAGGTACCTTGCAGCCATTAGTGATGAGGGAGTCCATTGCCTTCTGGATGGCAGGGATTGGGGGCTTGCATTCCTCCACCTGGGTCTTAAAGTTGTGTTCGTAATAGGGCCCCATCATGAAAAAGTTCTCCCCCCATTCATCCACTGTTATCTTTGCCTTTGTCTGGATTACTGTGTAGATCCCTCCCACTGTGGGAAATAGAAAATACACACAAAAGTTTGATCTGGTTTTCCCACTTGCAAAAGGATTGTTTTAAAGCTCTCCAGACCTAATTAGACAAATACTTCTGAAGTCTTCATCTACACTCCACTTCAGGTAAAGTAGAGAATGGAGAAAATAGAAAATAGAGAAACGGTAGAAAGTAATTCAGACATTAAAAACATAGCAAAGAATATTGCTGCTGTGTTAATATACATGTGAATGTTGCTGTCCTGGCCAATCAATAATTGAGCCAGAAGAACAAAAATATGTGTGATAAAGAACATCAACGAAGCAGCACTGTCTTGCAATATGCATCTACCGGACACAACATTAAAACCACCTGCCTAATATTGTGTAGGTCCCCCTCGTGCCGCCAAAACAGCTCTACCCCCCCGAGGCATGGACTCCACAAGAGCTCTGAGGTGTCCTGTGGTATCTGGCACTACGACGTTAGCAGCAGATCCTTTAGACCTGAGAGTGGCAAGGTGGGGCTTCCATGGATTGGACTTGTTGTTCCAGCCCATCCCACAGATGGTAGATTGGGTTGAGATCTGGGGAATTTGGAGGCCAAGTCAACACCTTGAACTCTTGTCATGTTCCTCAGACCATTCCTGAACAATCTTTGCAGAGTGGCGGGATAATTATGTAGTATGCTGACAGAGGCCACTGTCATCAGGGAATACCGTTGCCAGGAAGGGGTATAGTTGGTCTGCAACAATGTTAAGGTAGGTGGTACGTTTCAGAGCCACACAATATGCCAGTACCCAAGGTTTCCCAGCAGAGCATTGCCCAGCACATCGTACTGCCTCCGCCGGCTTGCCTTCTTGCCAAAGTGCATCCTGGTACCATCTCTTCCCCAGGTAAACGACTCACACACACCCGGCCTTTCACACAATGTAAAAGAAAATGTGACTCATCAGATGAGGGCAACTTCTTCCATTGCTCCATGGTCCAGTTCTGATGCTCACATGCCCATTGTAAGTGCTTTTATCGGTGGACAGGGGTCAGCATGGTCGCTCTATCATAGCCAGCATTAACTTTTTCCTCAATTTGTACTGCGGTGGCTCTTCTGTGGGATTGGACCAGACGGGCTAACATTCGCTCCCCGAATGCATCAATGAGACTTGGGCACCCATGACCCTGTTGCCAGTTCACCGGTTGTCCTTCCTTTGAGCACTTTTGGTAGTTGATAACCTGCATACCATAAACACCCCACAAGACATGCCGTATTGCACATCTGTCATCAGTCTGACCCAGTCGTCTCGCCATCACGATCTGGCCCTTGTCAAAGTCACTCAGATCCTCATGCTTGCGCCTTTTCCCACCACGCATATCTCACCCCTTGACAGGTGCCATTGAAATGAGATAATCAATGTTTACTATTTCCCCTATCAGTGGTTTTAATGTGGTGGCTGATAAGTGTATACTACGTTCAACTAAAGCCAAGCATATACAATTTCCCTTTAATTCAGATAAAAAATAAGACAAAAATGCATTTCTGACAGTTAGATTTTATTGTATTGCTTGCCGGCTAAATTCAAGTGTAAACTGCTTTTCTGATGCAAAAATCTGTAAAACGCCCACACTATGCTAACTAAAGGCTATTGCAGATTCCAGAGGTTGACTAGGTTATCTGCAGTTTAATATTTAACAGCTCGAATGGCCACACATTCTCTTCTTTCACACTGCAACTCAATGTTTTTTCTCTTTTGAATTATGAAAATTGGAAAACATGCTGTATGTTTTATTCTGGAGTGGAGATATAATGCTACTCATTAAAGTCCAGAATAATTTATCTGTCATTACTAGAGGCAAAATTGCTGGAGAAAATCTTAGGGACTTCTTCTATTCTATATGTACAATATTAAAAACTTTATATGCTTATCTAATAAATCTATGTTCATTATTTCCTCAGATCCCGTTTAAAGTAAATTACAATTCTCACACCTTTATTAGTGACCTCCCAGGCCACCTCGAACAGCAGGAGCTCTTCCACAGGTAAATCTTCCTCCTCCCACTGCGGCAAAGCTCCGCTTAGTGACGTCATGGACAAGGAGCGGGACAGGGGCATCTTGGATTCAGGAGTCTTTTTTTGTTAAAACAAGTCCAATACAGTTAACTTGTGCGTCCTTGCAAAGTTGACACGGAGTTCACTGCAACTGTGCGAGTGAGGGTGCAAAGCAACTACATTACAGTGAAGGATAGGACCTTGGTAGCAGCACGCCAGGTCTCTCGAGCCCGCCTACTACATTGGCCGCACAAGTCTGACTGAAGTCCACGGATATCAAGCTGAAGGTTAGCAAAAGCATCGTCATAAAATAGTCGATATGTGGGGAGTGGTCACCTAAATGATGATGAACAACAATATGACTGTTTCAAGTTTTGAGAAAGTGACATAGCCCACAATAACAATTAGGGGCCAGCGTCTGAAATTACTGGTTCTATGAAACTCCATGGACACGTGTATCTGATACATAGGGTACCTATCAGGGTAGCCCATAACTTTTTTTTTTCTTTTCTCAATGTACTGTAATTAGGGCCTGATTTGCTTTCCGCTGCTGATGACGCACAAACACAAAAGCCTATAGGCCAGGCCAGGCCTAGTTATTTTGCCACATTGTGCTTGTAAACAATTCCCAGAAGCAGCTCTAATGAATAATCCATTTCAGCCTCACCAAGTAGTGGACAGCACTGCAATTTGTCGAGACGCTAGCCTATTCGGTATAATCTCCCTACGCGTCAGGGTCACATCACGGGTCACACTGGTGTGCATATAAAAAGCAAGAACCAAAACATAAAACTAGGATTAACCAGGACTGCTTCGTGTAGATGACCACACTCACTTCTCATTGCATTGGTTGGATAAAGAGAAAAGCACTGGGTTACAGAATGAGGATCTTGGCACTGGTGCTAGTTTGTGCAGTTACACGTCAATATGGAACTTTGGGAGCATCTCTTACTGGTTTTGGTTCTTCAGAATGGTCAGATACCGAAGGTAAGTCGCCTACGTTATTTAGAGGTCAGCAACTATATTATTAGATTTAACACTGATTATAATGTTCTCTCTCCCTAGGGCGCGCGCCTGCCATTAACCCAGAGATCTCTGAGGTGGAGAAAAGACAGGAAACAGAGGATTTAAATCTTTGCTTATTTTTGAGAGAGAACGAAGATCAACAACAGTTAATTTGCAATGATCGTCTCACTCGGAGTAAATTCAATTACAATCCGTTTGGGCTTCGTTTTGGAAAGCGTAGTAAGGCTTACCCATCCAATGTTGATTCTACAAGATCCAGGACAAGTAAACTTCTACCCATTTTACTCTATCTGCGGGAACTGGAGCAACCCAAGTAATGGAAGGAGCGTTTTTGACCAAGGCCGATAACCAGTTTGTTCACAAATGTTTTACAAATGTTAAATGTTAAATCCTTACTCTCTCATATAAAGCTCTACATAACTTGCCCCATCCCTACCTTTCTGACATCCTCCAACCCCATCATCCTTCACGGTCCCTCCGATCCTCAGCGGGTCAACTGGTCATCCCCAAATCCAATCTTCAGAACTTTGGAGATCGAGCATTTTTTAGGGCAGCCCCCAAACATGGAACTTTTCCCCCCGGCTAATTCCCAATTCTAATTCACTAACAATCTTTCAATCCCGCTTGAAACTCCATCTTTTCACTCGGACCTAAGCAAAATAATTCTGTGTTGAATAACCTGTTCAATCCCTCATCTGATAGGACTTTTTTTTGTATTAATTCAGTTTGAACTGATTATGCCTCTTTGTCTGTTTATGTGTCATTATCTGTTTCCATGCTTACTTATCATGTGAAACGTCTTTGGTTTTTAGGAAAGAGGTACATAAATGAATTGTGTTATTATTATTATTATTATTATTAAATCTTGAAAAGATTTAGATTCGTCAAGTCTTTTCTTTTGATTTAAGTGTCAGTCTCATCTTTTAATTCAAATGATTAAGTCTCTGTCCGTTTTATCACAATGCTAATAATCATGTGAAAAACACTTGCTGTGAAATGTAAAATATTTATATTACATGCATATGTACAAGTCTCCTGTCTTACATTTAGAAAATGAATATTGGACAAAGGAGCTTCTTCCAAATGTGTGATATTGTAAAGGCTCTTTTCATAAGGTTTTGACTAAATAAAACGTTTTTTTTTTTTTTTTACTAATGTGCGTGTGTAAATAAAGTTCCACTGTAATAAAAATGGCATGTGTCCTAAAGAAATCACATTGATAGTCCCTATGGGCCTGTTTAAATATGCCTTTTAGTCTTTGAGGAATTCAACTAAGCTTATTTTACTTGAATTTCAGAAAGAATCTCTAAAAAGCAAGATTTTCTGCTGTGTTCCTGTTCAAACTTTTTTGTTGCCAACTGAGGCAAAAAAAATGCTCGTCAGTCTTGATGAGGTTCTAATATTTATTAAATTGTTCACTGTTGCTGTCTTCAGAATGTACAAGAAGTGTCAGGTACAATTGCGCTTAAAAACAATTAAAATACTTCCTTCAGGGTTTAGTCCGTTTCTGGGTGAGAGCAGAGTTCTAGGGTCTTTCAATAATGAAGGGTGCACAAGAACAAATAAACAAGATTAGAAGCACACATTATTTGTTTGATCGAAACTTAAATAGCTGCAACAAAAGAACTCCTTTAAATTTGCACGCTTCATCTTAAAACCTAATACAAGTATGTTACTCAAACACAGTACATCAACCACATCCTATGGTAGAAGAGTTCAACGTTTTTAGGGTTTTCCACTTATTTTAAATCCTAGGTACCGTGAGACAAAAGGAGTGAAAAATAAATTAGGGGATGTAAAGATAGTGGCACAATGACACTAACTGCCAGACCAGGGGAAGCATATGCATGTTGTGGAGTGATTAATGTGGTGTCCCGACAGTGCGTGGTTGTTTAGATGTCCTTAAGGTCCTTCTGGATGCCCCAGAGGGTGTCAGCGCTCTTCTTGAGCTGAGCCACTTCAGCGTCGTTCAGCGTCATGTTGACAACACTGCCCACACCGCCGCTGTTCAGCACACAGGGCAGGCTCAGAAACACCTCCTCTTCGATGCCGTACATGTTCTGGTCATCACAAAATAGCAGAGAATAGATAAGTGTATCACATACATACAGAAAGAGTTCCTGTTCTGTTTTGGATCAAATATCTAGGCTGATTACCAAATTGTCAGAAAAGTCTGTGGCAGGCATGTATGCCTGCCTATGTTCGAGGAGGTCTGCGAGAACAAGCTTTTGCATGTGGACCATTTGATCAATTCAATGACTGGCAAACATTTAACAATTTCAGATAAGCATCACACCAGACAGGCTTTTCTCAAATGTTATACTTTCAAATATTCCAATTCCAAGTCATCTTAGTTCCTTTAATACAACTGGTTAGGTGTATAAGGTTGACGTTACTATTTAATATTAGGTTAAGGTATGGTTGTAATAACGCGTGAAACAGTTTCTTTGTATAACCTGATTCTTACACAACATTTCTCATTTGCTTGTGCAATGTACTGCCGCAAAGCTCGACAGTCTGGCTCCAAGGGTAAGCCTTGGAGCTTTCAGCAAACGTTTAGGCAGATAACTCAAGTCTCTGCGCTGCCGACATAAGGTGTTTACAATGTTTACAATACCATGTCATGTCATCGAGGGAGGAGGGAGGTATTTAAATAAGTGGATGTCAAAGTTGGGTTCTGTGCTTTTCCGATGAGGTGATGAGAAAACACTCCCACCTCTACCTCAACTGCCACCTCGGGTCTGCTAATCTGTTTCAAAGGGTACTTGATGTATGCTAATTTGTTCCAAAGGGGATCGATATATGTGTGTTCCCTGCCTCCCTGCCAGTTTTTTGGAATTGTTACAGCAGGGAGCTTCGAGATACTTAGCAGACCCAACCATACCAAACTGAATTGCATTCACATTTAAGACGGATGGGTTTGTCTGACTGAACTCAGGGCTGTCAGACCGAATTTAACTTTCACATTTTATTTTTATCCAAAAGTTAAAATTGACATTCGAATGTTAAGACTTAAAAAAAAAATGGTTGAAACATAAATGATTATTGTAAATTTAAAATAATTATCAATAAATATAACTAGATGGAGAATGGTTTCTACGAACCATGTGCTTAAAGTTGGATTACGTCCTACTTTCTATAAGATGGTCTTTGACCTGTAGGGGGTGTCAGCCAAGGAGACTTCTCATTGAATTTGTCACAGGACTGGTGTTTGTTTGACTTATCCCTTATCACCTGTTTACACTGGCTAAGTTAGAATGACAGAAGTGACTGTTAGAATGCTAAAAGGTGTGCAAAAATACAAAGTGAAATGTAGGTGTTCTATGGAAGCCTCTGCCGGCACCTCCGGAATGAATATCCTTTCAAAATGTAGATTCATCAGCTCAATAGAATCATACACCCTGATGACACAAAAATAATAATCTGTGTCATCCTCTTCTGAATCATCTTGGTAGAAAAAGATTGGAGAAAATGAAAGCCCTAGATCTGGTTAAAATATTGTAAGATTTGAAAAGTTCACAAAACATTTTGAATACAATTTCGTACTAATTCTGATTTAGCGTGGCTAGCAATGTTACGTTGAGCGCCAAGTCACCAGTGTGTTAATGTTGCAATGCACAGAGACTGATAATAGGCTAGTGTGTCTCTTGGGTGTTCTCTCACCTGGACCATGGTGGAGACGGGGTGAATCCTGCTCATGTTCTTGATGATGCTCTCAGTTAGATCGGCCACGCTCAGCCCGATGGCCCAGTTGGTGTAGCCCTTCAGCTTGATCACTTCGTAGGCACTAAAGCACACAGAGCACAGGACCCAAGGGTTACATCTTCAGGAAGTCCAAGAAGACTAATGGGCTGGGACCACAGGCATCGCCACGCCAAGGCCGAGGTTCATTCACAAGACTTTTCCTGTAAAGTGAAATCAATATTTAAGGGCCCTCTATAACCAAAAATGTCCAAAGAGCTTGTTTGTGATAGTGAGCTGGCCTTGGGGATAACTGAAGAGATAATAGTATTGACTTGAGGCACCTGTCAACCACAGCCTTGTGGGTCTCCTTCCAGTGCTCCTTGTCTCCGTCGGAGCCCATTGCAGGGTTGAGCTGCTGCAAGTTGACTCCCGCCACATTGGCCCCGCTCCACACAGGCACTGTAAGACACACACATTATGACAGAACTGAATGAAAACCTCAAAGGGATAACTACGAGTTCAAAGTTGAATCAATCTTTGAAATGCTTTTAGTATAAAAGAAAAAACAATCAACAGTAATAACTGAAAACAAACTCTTAGCATCGTGTAGTTATTAGCATTCCAATTTTTATTCTATTTGCAAGGACATATCTTTTGAAACCATCTACTTTCAGCACCAAGGCTTATGGTATCCACATAATTTTTTAAGAAAAGAACATCAATTTGATAATTGTACAGTATGGACAGTTGTTGGCACTTTAATCCATATCCCTCTCTACTCACCTCTCATGGTCTCTAACAAGCTGTATACTTCTATCTACCTACCTCTTTTCCCCCACCTAATACCTCTAATTCCCCTCTAAATCTCCTTATTTTCTGTGAGCTCATATTTCTCCATCCTTCATTCCTCCCTTACCATCACAATCCCAGCCTCACTGCGTAACATTAGAAGTGTCCGTGAATTGGGGTTGTCATTGCATACGCACCACTGGAGTCTCCGTGCTCGCCCAGGATCCAGCCATTGAAGCTGGTGGAGTGGATGCCCAGGCGCTCAGCCATCAAGTAACGGAAGCGGGCAGAGTCCAGGTTGGTGCCACTGCCAATGACACGGTGCTTGGGCAGGCCGCTCAGCTTCCATGTAACATAGGTCAGCACGTCCACTACAGGGAAGCCACAAACACGGGGGCCATTGAGGTGGTACATTTGCACAGATCCACAGAAACAGTACGTAAAAACATAAGGAATGGAATAACAGAAAAGGGTGCGCGTGTGTCGGTTTGTGGGCGCAGGCGTAAGGGTGCAAGATTTTGTGGTTGCGCGTGCAGACGTGATTGTTGATCCATACCGGGGTTGGAGACCACGATGAGGGTGCAGTTGGGGCTGTGCTTGACAATCTGGGGGATAATCATCTTGAAGACGTTGACGTTGCGCTGGACCAGGTTGAGCCTGCTCTCGCCCTCCTGCTGACGGACGCCAGCAGTCACCACCACGATGCGGGAGTTAGCTGTGACCGCATAGTCTGGAAGACAGAAAATGAAAGCCACAAAAAAGACTAAGGTAAATAGACAATTCTAAAACATTTTGAATCAATTCATTTAATCTTTGACAAGTCATATGGGGTTGTAAATTAGGTTAGGAGGAATAATAGCTCACAATAAAAATGAATAAATTAATACATATAATATGTAGAAAGTAATCATAAATACAAAAATATCTGTAAGAATATTTGAGAGCATCACATATTCTAAAACAGATCTTGGGTATGCCAAATGGCTTTAAGGTGGCCATGACAGCTTAGCTAGGGCCAGTTGGACAGTTGCAGTAAATGAAAGGTCCTCTACCTTTGTCTGCGACTATCTTTGATGTCTTGAGGAAAAGACTGCCATGCTGCAGGTCCATCATCTCTCCCTTCAGCCTGTCCTCCATCACGTCCACCAGGGCCAGCTCATCAGCAAGGTCCTATATCATGAAGGACAGGGTTAAGGTTGAGCAAGAGTGGAAATTCTTTTTTTATGAAAACAAAAGTGACTATGAATAAAGTAAGGACAATTTCAGGCAATTTCCGTTAATCATAACAATTAGATTGTACTGACTCTGTATTTATCTCTAATCTAAATTATTGGCTGTAATCTATTAGCTTAACCTAGGGAGTGTAATGCTCAAACTTACCCTGAGCAGTACACTGATGGCACAGGCCATGCCCACCTGGCCCACCCCCACCACGGAAACCTTATTCCTGGGGGGATCAGCTGGGGAGCTGTTCAGGGGAGTGATCAACTTCTGCATTACAGACGACATGTTCCAAGCTTGACAGAGACATAGAAAATGAAAGAAGGAAAGGGATTTTCTTTAACACAATTTTGCACATGTGGACAGTGGACACTAGTGAATATAGACCATGCTTGAAACAACATGAGTTTATAAAGACAGCCAAAGTGATATTTAGATAGGACCTGACAATTTTTCTGAACAGGTATTAATCACGAATATCTCTGTACTCGAGTAAGTCTATAGGAAAGACCTTTTTTCACTTGTACCAGTAAACACAGACAATCACTACCTTCCTTGGATTAAGAAGCCTTGGACCTGTTTGCAAATCTCATAAAAAAATCATGTCAGTTTCCTATATGGAACCCACCCAAGTGGTATTACTTAATTCTAAACTTGCAAAATGACAGGATGAAGGCTTAACCAGCATCAAACACTTGGACATCCTAACCACCTGGGGGTTCAAATGCCTGTATATAACAGCAGTATAAGCTGTCATAGTCATCTACATCACAAACCCTTACTAAACAACTAATTAAGAATAAGAAAAAGCCGCAACTGAGAAGTAGTTGTATTACAGAAAGTTTACGTATGATACAAAAGAACAAACAACTGGTGTCCTGTTGCTGACCCGTTGATGGTACCAGCAGAAAGACACCAGAAACATCACATTATTGTCCCTTGGTAAACAACAGGCAGCATAAACATTATAAAGCATTCACAATCCAATTAGTTACAACCCCCGCCCCCATAAGGCCTAAGATGAAAAGATGCTGAATACTAGTTACGGGCAATGACGCAGAGCAGGGAAAATACACACAGGGGTAACAGTACTCCATTGTCCTTCATTGGACTTTTAGCAGATCTCTGTTGCCGTGACACTCACATTATCTAAGAACAGCCCTTATGAACAAAAGGACGTTAGAATCGGCCAGCCTACTTAATTCAAATTCATTCTAGAGATTGGTTACTTTAGGGTGCCCACGGCTGGTCTCAGTCAAGGTGAACCTTTGGGCGCTTTCATTGGAGGCACGCGCATTGCCAAGGTTATGAACTTGAAATGCTTCATATTCAATGTATTATTAATTCGTAATGCACTCACTGTATGACACAATGATACAATATTGATACTTGCGCGTCAGCTCATATTTTTAGCGGTAATCGTAATAATAGTTACATTTCCCACCCGTCGTGACATTTACCAGTTAAGGATCCGAGTAACGTTAGCTAGATTAGATAGTAACGTGTATTGTTAGACGTTAACCAATCTAAATTGGCTATAGGAGCACACCATAAAAAACTGCATGCCGAACCATATCTGATCAAATATTCAAATAACGGCAGTTCTTTTTACTGTTTCCTTCCTTTCACTTACAGGGATAGATTAAGCTAACGTTACTTCAAATTCGACAACAATCGTTGCTGGTTAAGCATGAGTCCCATGACTGAATAGAAAGAACAATTGAATTGACAAGTTAGCTATTTTTAGCCAGCCTTAATTTTTTCTATGATGAATGCAGAATGTGGCTATGACAGTAGCTCTAGTTATACATACTTTCGCAGATTTGTAAGGATTATGTCCTGTTATGGTCCAAAGATGGTAGGTGATGTTGCGGCGTCGAGAGGCTGCCAGTAACGACGCAACGGCTAGCTAAAATGTCAGCACTGGAGTGAAAGGGAGAGGAGGGGGAAGCAGAGACCGGACTACCAATGAGACTGTGGGTTGACACAATTTGTTCCCATGTAAGGTGGTACACACAATTATATTAAGGCACAAGACATTTCCATGTGTAAAAAAGCTCTTTCAACACCATGTCCTATCCCCACACCTTTCGAAAACACTGCAATTGTTTTGTTTGGAGACAATGATTTGTGGGTCAGTAACAGTGACAGCAAACAATTGTTTGCCTAGCCATGGCAGGGAAAATGTACTTGTACAGCACATTTCATACACATGGGCAATTATAAGTCCTTCATTTTCATTTCCATTTCACACTTGAATATTGGCCTATTGTCACAAAAAATCTGTCATCTGCATTTTCCAGCTGAAATACTTTTTGTCAAATTGAATTAACTTCCATTGTTCCATATGGGCATTTACTGTCAAATTGACATTGAAAATGCAATCTAATGTGTTTCTAGATTTTCCCCAAGTGGAGATATTTAAGCTACAATGACTTCATGGTTTACTCTCTATCGTCTATAAGCTACTCCGTAGCCTTTCTCCTTCTTTATGAACTTAACCGAACAAGCCTATATGGAAAGAAGTATCAACATGATTTTGATGCATTATACTCTGGGGCCCATTATACAGGCCATAAAAAAACAAACAAAATGAAAAACTACTGTTCGTGTACGTTTCATCCGGTCCTCATATAGCTGCAATACCCCAAAATATCACATGATTGATGGTCGTTGTCACGCCTCATCCTACCCCAATCAGTTAGCAGAGTACTGATGCTTCCAAGACTCCGCGGCAGCTGCATTGAAGGGCATCATCTAGCATTGGGCTAAACATCTGAGCAGTGGATTACTATTGCATATGAAGACCATGGCATAGCGGCGGTTCTCTCTCTTTCACTTAGACACACAACAAACAATAATGGTGTGCCTCTGGACAGCAAACACAGAAATCGTGCCTTAGCATTAACAAGGTTAAATGAATATTATCTTAAACGTGCTCATACTTGAGATAAAAACTACCATCTATCATTTAAAAAGCAAAAATGCATTGTTGGGTAAAATGAAATGAAGTAAGTTATTGAACCTATAGGACTTTTTTTTTTCTGTGTTGCATTGTCTATACAGACATGCATGCATTTAATATTGCATGTGTATTCATGTACTTATTTCTGCTTTGTACATTTAAACGTCAACCAAATTGTCCTTACCATGCACAGCTCAAGGGTTCTTCATTCTTTCCATTGCAACAAACTCTTTATTTTCTCACATTTAAATTTAAAAAAACGTACATGATCATTATTAGTGACTACAATGATCATAGGCCTATACATATGATTATTTTATGTGACACCTTGTTATGACTATCAATACAACCCAGTATTTACACACCATACACACTTTCAAGGACAAACAGGAGTTTTAACTTCCTTGGGGGCTATTGGGTGTCGCGTGTTTCTTAGAAAAAGGATATGCAACTGGTTCAACAATAGCATTCCCCTTACTCGTGCACAAAAGTTAAGTTTGTCAGATGCTCCCTATTTGTATTCTAATCAGACAGGCCTATGTTAATTTCCAGACCTGTTTTTAACACAATTTCAAATTACACAGGATACGGCGTAATAATATTTATTATGCCTTTAATCCAAGATGAGCACTTTAAAAACACACACACCTCTATATGTCTTCTTACTTGATTTCAATTATGTGTTTCTACATTATATATTATAGTAACTTGTCCCAAGTAGATAATTACTTAAATTGCTTATTACTGTTTGATACTCTGCTGAGCACCCTGCAGTTTCGGCGCACGGCTGTACATTCCAAACCAAGCCTGCCCTGGCTCATGTGACAAGCCGGCACACACTAACTACTATTTAAAGTCACCTTGGTAAATCGACACAAGGACAGCGACAATGGAATTGCCCCTTTCTCACACATGGATGCACTGAAATATAATACATGTAAACATGTGTAGAGGCAAACTGCAATCCCTTTTTGTTATACAAAGACTAGTCTGCAGTGCATATGGTGGGGTAAATATTAAACCGAACCTAGAAAATGTTGACTTTTAAAACATAATATTGTTGTATCGATAACTCCACTAAGGAAGACGGTGATAGAAAGATTGCTCCATATCTCAGGAAGAAAAGCATATCTTTACTTGATCAACACACACATTTTTACAGTTCCAGATTGAGGTGGAGTTGGACCCTAAACCTGTAGTTCTCAGCTGGATTTTGTTCATCAGACAGACCAGAGCTTTACACCCATTTACTATTTGTCCATGTCCTGGCCCTTCCAAACCAAAGACCACTAGCTAGGTTTTGCAACTTGTTTCAGTGTTCCAATATTAAATTGTCATACAAATAAGGAAAAATGTCACGCAATGAATAACACCGGATGAATAAAACAAACCCCTCTATTGACAGTTCATATTTCATAAATTGATAGCCCCATTTCTCAATTCAGTTTTAATATAACATGCCTTATTCATGACAAACAAATCCCAGTATTGGTGCAGGATATTTTGAGTCATTACAATGTGAAAGCACAGATGGGTAGAGATTACAGATAAATGGGCATTATATCCTATGACCCTTTCAACCTACAGTAGGCAAGCACTGAAAGACTCACTAACAGGTGCAATGACAACACAACCATCTCCTAGAACACTGCTCTTTTGTTACCTAAAACCAGTCTATTACAAGAAATGAATGAAACAATAACAATGGCGACCTTCTCACAATAGATGCTTCGCCAGCTGTGTACAGCACTGATGAACTAAACACTCAGCTCACACCAACAGGCTTTGGGGCCCATTAGACTTTCTAGAGCCCACATTTGCACTGGATATTCCATTCATATTGCATCAGAGTGCTCTGTCCTCTCATCATGCCAGGAAAGTCACTCAAATCTGATTAAAAAGGGACACACCTGTCTATGTAGCATTATTAAAAACAAGACATCAAGTATAAACTACTTGTATCAGGTTACAATTGATTGGCTATGAGCGATTGGGTTTCAGGTTTAACCATACATTTAGTTATCCAATTGACATTGCAATGACACCTGTAGGTTTAGAGCTTATGCCTATGTATTTAGGTTGTAATAAGCCTGCCATCATTATCATAAGCATAAAGCTTAACTGTCTTATGCAGCTCTAGTGTAAACACAGAAACCACGTTTGAAAACAACCTTAGTGGTCAGCAACACACCATAGTAGTAACAGTTCATGGTAAAGAAAAACTAAAAACAATTTTCCAGGGAATAAGTTTGTTTAATCAGAATTTTCACATAACTAACATGACTTGATAAAACCAGAACCTGTTCCTACATAATCTGGCATCCGATACATAAAGGAAACAAGTCGTACTCAGTTTCTCCTCCTCCACATTATTAAATATACATGGATAGCAGCCCTGCACCCAGAACACAAGGTGCTTTGGGAACATAAATATATAAAACAGAGCTGTGTGCTGCAGAAGAGGAGGCTGAAATGCCTATTAGAGCTTGCTGCTCTGTGGGGAGGATTCCAGATAGGGTAGAATGTGGGAGCATGTAGGTTTACTCGGTGAGGCCAAGCTTCTTCTTGAGGGATTCGGGCATCTCAGGGGGAGGGGGACGGGGCAAGCGGAAGTAGACCTTAACGGAGTCGTAGATGAACCACTGCAGGGCTGTGAGTGTACCAATCATGATGATACGGGCTACCAGACCCTTCCACACACCTAAAGGATGAAGAGAGAACAGAAATGATCCCCAGAGAGCCAAACAGTTCATGCTAGTTGCACAGAGGACACCCCGAAGATCAACGATCACTTTTTTTAAAGGCCTAGCTACGGTTTTGTCCGCCCCCCTGCCTAGCTACACTGGGAGCTCCCTGCCAGTAAAACTGAGGGTGCCAGTGCAGCAGACAGGGCAAGGAGGCAGGTAGACTATTCTCACACGCCAATGACTCAAGCACCTCCAACTGTACAGCCAGAAAGCTGCTGGGGATGTCCAGACCAGAACTGAAGTCCTCAGAGAGGAACAACAGTCCCGGCACAAGAACGCCCCCCAGAGGTGGATCTAAGGAGCGTGTTAGCTGCATTCTAGATCATGACATTCACATACTGACACTTGTTAATTCTGGTTAGATTTAAACAATTACCATAACAAATCAAACAACTTCAAAATGTCTAATTCACTTGAATTAAATGTATATGAGGTCTACATTTTCGAAGATGGAATTATTGGAGATATCCTGTTTCACTACTAGCTTTCAACCCTGACCTTTGGGTCCCAGCTTCTTGAGGACACCGACGGCTGTGCTGCCGGACTCCTTGTTCAGTACAGACACCACAGAGTCAGCAGGGTGGGAGACGATGGCACAGAACACACCAGCTGTGAACATACAGGAAAACCCCATCAGACCAAACATTACATTGAGTCCTGCACCAGCTACACATTTCATATTCTCATTTGTATGAGCTGTTAGCCGCATCTCTGCAGAATGCCCCTCACCCCCAGCAATTGTAGAGGCCAAAAGTGCGGAGGAATTTGTAAGTTACTCAGTACACAAAAACGTACCAATGTAGCCAGCCACAAAAGTGACAATCAGCTGCTCTCCCTTGGAACATTCTGCACGGGGCTTGGGCACCACATGCTTGTAGAGCAGCTCCACGGTGCGCTCAAAGCAGGAGAACTTCATCATGGTGTAAGGGATCTGCCTCATCCACAGGGGAACCACACCCTTATAGAACCTGTAGAGCGTCAAAGAGAAAGTAGAAAACAAATCAGCTGTGGGTACATAATACAAAACTGAATTCTTTACTGACAACATTGAATAGAAAGAACGAAAACAAACAAAACCAATGTGACTGAATCAAGTTTTTTCCTATGTTAAGATTGTCCGCCCCCCTGCCTAGCTACACTGGGAGCTCCCTGCCAGTAGAACTGAGGGTGCCAGTGCAGCAGACAGGGCAAGGAGGCAGGTAGACTATTCTCACACGCCAATGACTCAAGCACCTCCAACTGTACAGCCAGAAAGCTGCTGGTGATGTCCAGACCAGAACTGAAGTCCTCAGAGAGGAACAACAGTCCTGGCACAAGAACGCCCCCCAGAGGTGGATCTAAGGAGCGTGTTAGCTGCATTCTAGATCATGACATTCACATACTGACACTTGATTGTTCTGTTTAGTGTTCAGTTTCATTGAATACAAATAATAATCATGAACCCTAGAGGGAGGATACTCACGCCCAGACACCCTCCTCTGCCCACATCTTGGGAACACACTCTCTGAGGGTGTTGGCATATCCAGGCTGAGTCTGGATACGGACTTTGCATGCCTCCATGGGGGCCAGGGCAATATCCGCAAAGAACTCTGCACTGGCAGATGCAGCCAGGTACAGGGAGGTCCTCCACAGGTAGGAATTTTCCTGTTATGTGGGGACACATTGTCCACAGAATTTTTAAAAGCATGAACACGATACTTCACAAAATGTGACTGAATCAAGTTTCATCCTGTTAAGATTGTCCGCCCCCCAGCCTAGCTACACTGGGAGCTCCCTGCCAGTAGAACTGAGGGTGCCAGTGCAGCAGACAGGGCAAGGGGGCAGGTAGACTATTCTCACACGCCAATGACTCAAGCACCTCCAACTGTACAGCCAGAAAGCTGCTGGGGATGTCCAGACCAGAACTGAAGTCCTCAGAGAGGAACAACAGTCCCGGCACAAGAACGCCCCCCAGAGGTGGATCTAAGGAGCGTGTTAGCTGTATTCTCGATCATTACATGTAATGTTGAGTAAACCAGATACTATACAAATTGTTTTGTATATTGTCAAGAAAAATGCCATATAGCTTTACATACCTCTCCCATCAAGTCGCTGTAGAAGATCTTGAACACCTCGTAGAAGCCAAACTTGCAGAGACCTTGCATGGAGTAGCCAATAAATGTGGGTGCCCAGCCTTTGCCCAAGCCTCTAACACCATCCTCCTTCAAGGTAATTTTAAAGCCTGTGCCAATGCCCTTGTACTTGTCAGGATCCACCTTGAGGGGAGAGAATATGAGATGAGCAACAGTGTCAAATTGCTCTTGATCAGTGGGCTTCTAGGCTAAGTGTTGAAAATGACCAATGTTGTTTAATGAATAGATAAGAGCCCAAATCTGAAGTTTCTGTAAAGATCTATGCACATTAAGATGCATTGATGGCAAATGTTGGTTTGTGTTGGAATAACTCCAAGGATTTAAGACTTAGGAAATCCTTTTTCTAGAAAGTATTTCCCCCAGGTTTGGCTGACAATGTGTATTGCCATTGGTGGTGTTTAGCTACCATACAAACCTGAAGGCGGCACTTGACAAGGTCGAGTGGTACCATGGCTGTGTGTGTGAGGCCGCAACTCAGGATACCCCCAAACCCACATAGGGCATAGTACTTATTGGAGCCAAATTCACAGCTCACATCTGCATTAGAAGGAACACAACATACATGCACATGCCGGTCACATGCAATACAAAATCACGAACATGCCACCGTCATTAGGAATACACAGGTTTGAATTATGCAGGAGTTTTTGATTTGAGTTTATTCTTTGAAGTGTTAAATTAAAACAATCAAAATGAATCGCTGTAATCAGAAAAACCCATTTTGTCGTCCACTGGTGATTACCTGAGCTCTGAAGATTGACTTGCAATAGAAACTGTACATTTTAGTTCAGTGATAGGCCTAATTAAAAGGCAGGCACCATTTTGTAGGCCATCATTTTGGACAACCACCATGCATTCCAGCACTGCAGAGGGCTCAACTTTGATTGCGACAAATATAGCAAGGTCAACATTCCAGCCATTTTCCTCCAATGCGATGCCGATTGACCTTCACGTATCATTTAAATGTACATTGAGAGGAGTAGGTTGGGGGGGGGGGGGAGAGAGACAATCTGCCAAACACAATCTTGTATCTTTGAACACTGGTACAAAATCTGCTAACATGCGATGTGAATAAAAACAATTATGGGGATCAGTGGACAACGAAAAAACAAAAACTCAACCACGGTGAAGATGCCAAAACAACGCCCATGCAAATTAATCAGGTTCTGGGTTTTAAAAAAGTGCAAGGGACGGGCAATTAAGTGGCCCTAGGCCGCAGAAACAGACCTGCATTCTGCATTTGACCAGATCGAGGGGCACAAGAGCAGTGTGTGTGGTGCCACAGCTCAGAATTCCGCCAAAGCCACACAAGAGGAGATACTTCTGGGATCCGAACTCACAACTGTCTCCCTCTATAGAAAAACAGGTAACGCTTTCAAAAACGTTTTCCACGTATTACAGGTAAAGCAAATTAGTCAGCGAGCCATGTGAGGGAGTAATCTATTTGAAGTCCAAAGTCTAAACAAAATTCTTTCAGTGAGAACAAACATTACCCAGAGGGGGCAAAATATTTCCTGTAGTTCTCTTACAGACAACCACTAAAGGTCAGCTAAAGGATAGTTTAATCTGAAAACATGGAAGGGTGTCAAGCTATAGAACAGTGCACCATGATGAAATGAAAGCAACTCAAGAGCTACTAAGAAAATGTTTGAATTGCTTTAGGTTTTAAATGATTACACATCAACAAATCTAAAGCAGGAGCTGAATAAACATGCACCAACACACACCTAAAGTGGGCTAGACTGCTCCAATGTAAGGATTTGGTTACATACAACACTAAATCACCTGCACTTTAAAGCTGTCAAGTGTTCTGTGAGGGAAACCAATGGATAAAACGGGCTTGCCGTGGTCAGTCATTTCGTGACTAGTTCACTTTGTGTTGACCTATCTTAAACGTCCTTCAATGTATCATTCACCTCACATTTTGATAAACTTCTGGCCCGTCAAAATGAATATACCAAAAGAAACCTGGCATGTCTACATATATGACAGACGATAAATACCAAAAGCAAGAAAACGCCACGCCAAGATTTTAGCTTGCCCTTCTATGTCCTCCGACATTTGCACTGCACTAGGTAGGAATAAAGGCCTAAATACAACATGTCTAAACGGATTCAGCAAAGTATCCGAATGTGTACTTCATTACAAAAATGTAGGTCATGAACAGCTGACCTTAGTGTAGAACATGCCAATTATATTTTAACCTTCAGCGTCCAGTTCACGTTTAAGTTAATAATGTTAGCCTACTGCTAACGCCAGCTAGCCGGCCTGTAAAAAGTCGCTGATAAGCCTACCGTCCACTGCTGCAGCTGCAGCAAACCTGCGTGTGCTCCCTCCATTTGAGGCAAGGTTCTGTTTGGGTTCTTCGACTTGTTGCACAGAGAACAGCGGGGCGCTGAACGGATTAGACCTGGCCAACTGGGTTAGTGTGGTCGGGTACATGATGTTCCTGCGGAGCTGTGCGATGGGAATGAGAGCATACGTTAGCGTTGCTAGTCAGTTGCTGCAGTACGCTTGCTTTGCTAAAACACAATACCCGTAGCGTCTGACTATAGCTAGCAAGTGCCAGCTGAGTAGTGAGTTAACATTAGGTCACGTGCACAGCTAGCTTAAATGAAATGCTAGGGCACGGTTAACAAACGTAGCTGGCTAGGCAAGATCTCATTCATACGGATAAAAATACACTAAAAGTTGGGATGAAATAATTAATTCTAATGCAGTCTGAAGTTACAGCTTGTGTTATCTTGCAAAGAAAATTTGCTGGCGTTGCCTATTCCTAACCTAGCCATGTAAACTAGCTAACGTTAGCTAGCATTGCCAAGGTGAAGCGTTGGGCATCAACTTGCAGAACTATGTATCTAACATATTTTAGGAATAATTTGATAGCAGGAAACACAAACATGTATGTATTTACAATTTACCAGGACGCTTTTTCAATTCATTTTATATCTACATCCAGGATATCCGATTCAATATTTCCACTACTTACTCTCTCAATGTCCTAAGATGGCGACTCCACTTTGCTGCAACCGGCGGCTCACAGAGGCCGAATGACCTCGCGGTAAATGAATTTGTCCTTCCCTTACGTCACAGGAAAAAATGGGCGAGCCTCTTGCCTTTTTTATCCTATTAAGGGAGAGTTAGCAACATCCATTAAAATACGCAGGCCAATCAAACAATACGTGTACAACTGACGTAGAAGAAAACGGCCATTAAAAAAGTGGCCTAAAATGCATTTAAATAAAAGTATTTTGTTGCGTCTGAAGGGACCAACCGATTCTTGTACTAAACGTTTTTGTAGATTAACCTTGTAAATTCCCTTGCAGGTGATTGGTGATCCCATCATAGCTCAGGAATCCTTGTCTTTTAATAGTAGGCCCCCTATGACGTATTTCTTACCACTGTACAAGTTTGCTGTCAGATAGTCCTCAAATTGTTACACACACACACACACACGAGACAAAGTAGAAGGCAGGATACACATTTTATTAAATTGTTAGCACTTAATATATTCTGTGCTTCAACAGAACTCTAACCACGGTGTGTACAATGTTTGTAGTTTCAACCAAATCCACCCACAAAATGTGTACATTTGACAATGGCACACAGTGATTTGACTCTACCAGGCCCGCAAAACCTTTTCTAATCATGGGGTAAATACCTATAGCATGGGATTATTGAAGCCCATTGATACGTTTTTGCTTTTACTTGAAGACTTTGTAATTGTGACATAATGCTATGCTCTATTATGCTATTGGTGGAAAAATAAGTAGGGAGACTGTCTGGAAAAAAAGGAAAATAATCTTAAATTCAAATTGTTTCTCCTCAGTGGCATTGCTTATAAGTGAAAAAGAGGTCACTAAGATGTGAAACAAATTATTGCTTTCTCTCAAACACACACACACACACACACACACACACACACACACAATTACATATAAAACAAAGTCTGCATAATTATCTTTGAGCCACTTAATCAGTTTGTATTTCTTAACATAATTTGGTGGCCTGGCAATGGTGTACCTCAAAGCCTGCAATAGCTTCAATAATGGATGACAAAATACTGTCTTTTTTTAAATGTAGAGTATGGAGTACTTCAGAAAGTATTAGGCCAGAGTTGCGCACCAGTTCATTTCCCCCTATTGTTAACTACTAACCAATTGGAAGTATAAAAAAAAACAAAAAAACTTAAAATGATACAAGAAAGGCACAGTGAGGGAGAATAATGAGACTGGCAACGATGATGGGGATTTTGCATGATTAAAAACAACTTTTCTTGCAAACAGAATAGGCTTGCCTCATTTGTTGGTATTTTGCCCCGCATTGTCACTGTCGATCTGTTTTGATTCAGATGAACCCCCAAACGGGTTAATGGCATTGGTCTCCATGGCCTGGTAGACAAAGAACACAAAACCGGCCACAACAGCGAGCAGGAGCAGCTGCAGCCAAACAGCCATGCTGCGTCGCGGTGCTTTGATCTTGCCAGCAGGGAGTGCTGCCAATCTGGATGAGTTGGGCAGACTGGAGACTCTATGGATGGAGCGATTTTCTGTAAAGGTGGAAGTGGTGGTGGTGCTGGTCTCTCTGGGGGTACACAGCAGGGAATCATTGGTCCATAAGTCACCGGACTTCACCGGTCGACCCGCTGCTCCTCGGATAGGTCGTCGGCAGGTGGCACTAGAGGAAAGGTGGGGGACAAATATTAGTGTGCAAGTGAATGTATGAAGGGTGAGAAAATGAATGATACAATGACAAAGAAATGTCATGACCACAAGCCATCTATCGGACTTAGAATTACAGATCACTTGTGCACAAGAAAACCAGACTTGAATATTAGGTGTGTGCGTGTTTGTCTTACCTCAGGCCTGTTGGGGTTCTTATCTCATTTGAGAACATCTGTTTGAGAATGTCCTTTTCCTCCACTTTTGTGTTCTGCTCAGCAGCTGCTATCTTCTCCACCTTCAAATACGCAGATTAAAAGGACACATACAGTAATCAATTAATATTAGGAGGCAATTATTTCAAAAGTTTAGGTTACTCTTGCGACTTGACACCTTGTTTTGACACATACAGGATGCTCTTTGTTGCGTCTAAGAATACAAGTCCCTGAGCACCGTAAAATTGCATATTGTTTCACTGTCCAATTTAATGGTATGTGCTCATCTTGTGTACTCTTGTTAATCATTAAGACTTTGAAATGTTCTGTAACCGAAGTACTGTATCTGTCATGAGGAGTGATCAATTCCCCTTGTTACTATATGCATTCAAATGTGAGAGAAACACACAAATACAATTTAACCTGAAACCTCTGAATGCACATATTCCCAAATTCACCAGCCCAACGCTAAGGTGTGTCATGATTACACTACAGTAGCAAAAGAAACAAATAAAGACTACCTCGCCCCCTGACTCTTTGGAAACCATGGCCACACAGCCATGATTGTGTGAATGAGTAAAGAGGGAGCTGGCTTTTGGTTGCCTGCCAATTGGTAATATGGCATCCATAGGCATGTATTGGTTCCTCTAGGATTAGTGTAGAGGGAGAGACACAAACACACACAATTAGGTGAAAGGTTACAGTTCAACTGCATTGCATTGTGTAACTGTCCCCACAAAAGACACATCAGCTGTGAACACCCTGGCAGTGCCACATACATACTGGCCTATTCATCATCAACCATGTCTGAACAACCCTGTGTAAAACATTCAGAGTGCAACATACAAAGACCTTTCCCTTTGCAACCAGTCAAATTAAACCAATAGTGCAACCACAAGCCACTAACACAACGTGAAAATAAAAGCTTTCCTGTGTGCTAGGATCCACAAGATAAAACTAAATCTACCCAAGAGAAGCGATTGGATTGCGAGTCAAACTTGGCCAAGGGAGAGGGGGAGGGGGAGGGTCCTTGTTGCTTTAGGGATTTTGGAGATGATGAGGTGTGTCTGACAGGGCTGAAGGTGAACAGGTCACTTCCTGTCAGGGAGGTTTGAGGTTTGTCGCAATTTGAGGCCAGGAGAGGACTGCAGCCCTGAGGAATGCACCTCAGCTGGTACAGATTAAATAGGTTAGTAGGTGTCAGTCTGTTTGGAGATGACCTTATTCACAAAGACACTTACACACCATCAAAGTAGACATCTGGGCATAATTTAACATAGTAGCATTGCATACAACTTTATGATTCATAACTTCACCAGGTTGAGAAAAATATGCCAAATAACAAATGCAAGGGGTGAAAAGGTTTGATTTAATTTGGTGTACCCACTGAAGAAACTGGACTCTGGGAGGTGCCCTTTTTGATTGAATCACCATTTTGTTCAGGTTCCTGAGTTGCAAAGAGAGTGCAAAATTATGCAATTTCAGAGAATAAAATAGATACCTCTGCAAGTCACTTTAGTCTCTCTAGAAGTCACAAAAGCAAACAGAGCAACAGTTCCTATGCTGTACGTATATTCTATGACTTAAATTGCCTCACTGTAGATACCCACTCATACTGACATACAGTTAAATGTACTACAGGGAAGATTATTTGCATCTACAGGTTGTGTTAGTCGTAACATGAGATGCTGAGTGAACACAGAAACAAACCTCTATAATGGCAGTGTTGAGGAGGGCTACAGGCTCATATGATGGAACGTTAATTAGTTTTACTCTGGTGGAGGGAAGGTCAATATCCTTCTCTGTGAGCTACGGGCACAAAAGACAGCCAGCCAGCCAGCCAGACGCACACACATAAGTTCCTAAACATTTCTCATTTTAAAATCCAATACTTTTCCAGACCCAATCTCCAGACTGCACAACCAGCACTTTGGTCCTATGATACCTACCACCCCCCCCCCTACACGCACACGCACACACAGACTGGTCTTAGTATGTCGATCTTGTCTACATATTTGCTCCTCTTAATCAGTTCAACAAGTTGTCAAGTAGGACTACACCTGAACCGAAAGAGCCCATTGGCCCAGTCGATTCTGAATAAGTGATCGAGAAACAGAAAACTTGAAGACCTTTGACACCGTCTTCCAGGGAGAAAGGGGTTGAGGGCTCTCTGGAACTTTTTTGCCTTCAGGGGGGCCCCTGGTGAGGGGCTTCCTTGGAGAGTCCTTTGACTGCAGGGCAATAAACTTCACATTCAATGAGCATGGGAGGGTTGACTCAGGGTCAGCCTGGGAGTTAATGTTAGAAGGATGACACACAAAGAACAGTGGTCCAAGCATGATCCCCAGACCCATTTGTGAGATGGTATTGTGCAACTAGAAAATCAATAGTGGTGCCTGACCATGTGGGAAAGGATTGGCATAGTTTGTGCTCAAGCAACATGGGTGTTTGAACAGTGTGTACATGCTTGTGCCTGGGCTAGCATTCCCATCACCAGAACATTGAAATCTAAAACTACCATAGTCAGTCCAGTGGAAAGAGAGGGGGGATTTTCCTCCTCCAGGCTGGTTTCCTTATACACTGCTCTGGGGGACTGAGAATGGGCTTGTGTTAAGCTTAGTACTGAAGGGGACACTTCTACTGGCTGGTCTGCCAACTGAGGTTTGGGGTCCTTAGGCACACCCTGGTTTAAGATGGTTAAAGGGACAGTGAAAACAAGAGTGAAAGCTAGAGGTTTTGATCAAGTGTGTTAACAGGAGCCAGATTGGCTGTGAATAAATATACCTTGTTCTTTGTATCTCTGGGATGAATTAGAGGAGCAAGCGAAGAAGGAGGCATTTCAGCAGCCGAAAGGTCTGATACATCCTGGAACATGAGCATCAACATGGAAGAGAACAGTGTTGCCCCGGGTATAATCAAAACATCTACTAGATAGGCCCAAAACATTGCCTTGTAGTAGTCTTTCACCGTCTAATGATGTTCAAAGGCTGATGAAACCCTCAATTTGGTAGACATATGGGATTACGTTGAGGTCTACTATTATTTGCTATGCAAATGTGACCTGACGAGAGGAAAACAAGACACCAGCCGCTTCACGTGAACCAAGGACAGCCCACTGATCATATTCCCTAACCAGAACAGAAATATTGATAAACCAAGTGGTAAGTACCAGCAAGAGCTGGTTGCAGTCTAACTCTGACTTGGTGAGCGATTTCTTTAATATACTAGTCCCCTTGTCCAGTGCCCAACCACCACTGAAAATGATACAAGACCAAGAAAATGATGTTACGGTGTCATCACTGGCAGGGACAGCCTGGTCCCATCTACGAGAGGACCTCCTGGGATGCCTCTTTATGTTCAGAACAGGCAGCTCCTCATCTTGATCATCATAGTTATGACCTGCCTCACTCGTCTACAACACACTCGCACACAAACACACATAATGACAGCAGCGAGCAAGACACTCACATTTTACAAGTATCCTTATCCCAACATCTAGCCCAAAGTATGTAAGAATGCATCAATGGCCAGCCCACAGAGTTCATCTGGATGCAATTTAGAAAATTCGGACCAACAGGTGCATGTTCAGAATTCCAGCACCAGGTGGCATACCTCAATTCTCACAATGAGAGGGGAAAAAGTAAAGCCACTTGAACATTTAAATCAAGCTATAAGCAATTACACTAATGTGGATAATATGATTTAAGCAATTTTCGAATGCTGCATAGTGTATAGTTATGGACAACAATTCCATTATAAAATATATCCTTCACCACAGGGGGGGGGGGGGGAGACACAGGACAGAAATAGGTTACCCTTTACCACAGATTCAGACAGACAGTAGTGTAGTGTAGTGTCAAAAAACAATTAGTGTGCAGTGATTATTGAAACCTGCTGGTGAAATGGTAAACATATGGCACATCAAACAGGGGCCAGGTTAATGAGATAACATAAGTGTCTAGCGGAGAGGAATAACAGAAGAGAAAAAATGTAAAGCAAAAGAAATACAGCTGACAGAAAACAAGATAATCCAAGTCATGTGCTAGGTCTTGAAATTACAGCCTGTAGCCCCAACTCTTGGATGATTGTTGAGTATTTTATAAAGGGCAGAGAGTAGGAAAGAGACAAGGAAGTTCTAGCACACAAGCCAAAAAACTTCCATCTCCCTCACAGAGTAAAAGACATACATTCCATTAGCGCAGATAAATCTACCCCACCTGTGCATAATTCTACATCAGACCCTACATACTGTATCCTTCAGCAGACACATTTAGTGTGTCTTGTTGCATACAGCCTTTAATTTAATCAATTGATCACTTACTCAATCGTGGTAGGCATTTATCAAGTCGCTCTATAAATAAATCATGTATAGGGTCTCATTTAGCATTGAACAAATACCAAGAACAAGTACGTTTATTTTGTCATGTGATGAGCATTCCTGGATGCCAGGGGCATGAGAATGCAACAGCTGCATTCATGTGAGATTGTATTATGGATGTCACTGTGATGCGAGTAATAACGATGCACTTAGACCATACCTGGAAGTGCTGGCTGCTGCGTGTTCTGGTGGTGACTGGGGTCTTCCCTCTGCTCCTGGCTGGCCTCTCCACCACTGGAACTGGGACAGGCTCGGGTTTTGGTTCAGGCACTGCTGTGTCCTCTGATAAAAATTTGGGCCAATACAGTGACACGTTCAAAAACAGCAATCTTTGAGTTAGTGAGTTCAGAGCGAATCATAATAATGGATCTGTCATTTTGACTGCTGCGATCAACAGGCCACTACTGAGGATCTAAGTGCACATGCGATGAATGTGGCATAGTTTTATTCATAAAGCAACTTAATAAATTCCTTTCTACCAATGGATCAGTGTTTACCTTCCTCTTTGTCACTGTAGCGGTCGGCGTCACTGTTGCCATTAAGGTTGCTGTCTATCTCTGTGACGACCACAGGGAGCGTGATCGCCTCAGGAGGGCCCTGGTCCAACAGCTTCTGCAGTTTCCTCTCATACAGCTTGCGGGTTGACGCTTGAAGAGTTAATTCACAGTTTTGATTTAGCCTGCACAATAGTTACTTGCCAAGTCAGCTGCTTGTGTGTGACTTATGATATTTGGCACCTAGTCCTATGAACATTGTTTTGAGTATGCTGCCATGCATACCACTCACCTACAATGGGCCCTGCATTGACTCCATACTTGAGTAGCTCGTCCTTCAGGGCCTCAGCGGTCAGCTCATTCACATCCAGGTCATCAGGCCGTGGCTTATCAGTTTTCTTTGTAGCTTTCTATAAGAGGTAGAGGTCAAATTAGGGCAGAGCGATTAATTGAATTTGATTTTCAATAACGATTTTGGCTTCCAATGATTACGTAAAAAAGATAAATCGAGATTAAATGATTACTGTGCCGAAAACCGTTTGGCAATGGCACCCGTGTTTTGTGTTATAAATTTGCGCACCACTTTCCTTTACAGCGGTGTGCGTTCGCCCCTGACTAAAGGCCCAAACTCAGTTCTCAGCCAGGTTGTGGCCGGTTTAGTTCAACATCAACAGGTAAATTACTGCTTCTAGCAAACGTTAGCCATGGTCAGTTGCATTGATAGTGTCCTATAAAAGGTAGAAATTAGCTAGGTACTGTAGCTAGCTAACGTTAAGTGACTCAGCTAGACAGGTAGCTGTTAGGAGTGGTAGCTGTTAGGAGTAGTCCTAAAACATCTGTCTCATAAGCTAAGCAAGGGCGATGGATAAAGTGGGAGTGTCGAGCAAAGAAAATGTTTAGCTTGCTAACTGTCTCTAGCTACTTTTACATTAATATACATGTAAATATAGCTATCCAACATCTTCTGATTGATATATTTGGTTCCCCCCATGCCATGATTACCCCCATCACTGCTGTTCTGACAAGCCACTGGTGATGCTCATGAAATGTGTAGTAAAATAATGTATTTTCTTTCTGTTAAAGTTTGTTTATTGTGGGCTCTTGTTTGACAGACTAAGACAATTTATTTTTTCATTTGAATTGTATTTTAAGTTCGAGAAAATCCAGTTAAAAAGACAGTTTAAAGTTAAATAAATTCATGATGTTTCTTAACTCAATGAGTAATTGTGATCAAGACAAAAAATTATTGTGATTATGGCCATAATCAAGCATCACTAGGTAAAACTGGATTTAATTTATATGATGAGATATTGTAAAAAATGTACACCCTAAATAGAAATGAAAGCAGACATTTTGTCCTTATACACATTAGAGCCTGACCAATTTATGTGGGCCTATAAAAGAACAGCTGTATCTGTGAAAAAAATTGATATTTTTTCCCTTTCACATCCTTTATAACCAGGCAATCCTTATTGAGATAGATATATCTATATCTATTTGACAATGGAGCACTGGACAAGAGGAAAACATCAGCATAAAACATTAGAACAGACTTTAAACAAGCATCATATACATTAAAAGGATTTGCAATTACATATTTTTGTCAAGTGTTTGAATCATTGCAATAAATGTGTTTATTTATGGAGCAGCAAAGCTGCCAAAAAATACATTTAGAAAAATAAATCTATAAATAAATAAAATGCCATTGATTGTATTTTAATTTGTATTAATCCCCCTATTTATTTACATGTCTTTATTGCTTTTCATTTTACATTTGTTTTGCATCTCCACCCTATTTACTTCTGTACAACTTTTTTTAAACATTTCTTCAAAAATTACTTTTTACATCTCCTTTTACAGGTCTGTATGCATTTCTTCTTCATTATGCAAATTATGGGTGTCATTTGCTCTTAACACCCGATCGCAACTGGACGTTTTTTTTTTGGTTTATTTTGGCTGGTTTGTGTTCCGGAAGTTTACACTCCATGCACACGCTACATTAGAATTATATTCCAAAATGTCAGTTGTGTGGAAATATTACGAAGTCTGTGAACAGGACATTAAGATTGCAATCTGTAATGTCAGCAAAGAAAAAGTTAATCGCGGGGGAACTAAGGCACCTAGTCCTATGAACTACTGGCTAAGATGTTTGGCACGACCAATCTGATTAGACATTTGAAGGTGCATTACCCCCAAAAACACGATGAGTATATGCGCTAATTATAATAATGCCAAAAGCTTCACCCCTCACTTAAACATCAGTAGAGGCAACGTTTCAGAAAACACAGAACTAGGACCGAGATAATCAGAAAGCAATAGCCATTACCAAGAAAGTAATTGAATTTATTGCATTAAATGACCAGCCGTTTTCAGTCGTAAAAGATCAAGATTTTTGCAGTCCAATGGTGCACTTGGATCCACTATGCACACTGTCCAGCAGACGTCACTTTTGGCTCTAGCCAAAATGTACTATTATTATTACCAGGTAACCGACTAAGACTAGGTCTCTTTTCCAGTAGGCAGAATAAATTACAACTAAACATTCAGGAGTAAGATAAAATAAATACAAACAAAAAATGTATTGGAATGTCGGGAGCGCGACAAAATCACTTCTTGCACAGACTACTTTCATTTTATACATTTATCGCTGATTAATAAGTAATGTAGGCCTAGTGTTTGTTATATTGGGTGTTTGTATGTATTTGAACGTCTACACATTTGAATGAAATGTATGTTAAGTTATGATAATAATCCCAAAATATAATTAGACCTGAACATTAAACATGATTTGACGATCAGTGGACGATAGGCAAGACTTGACGAATGAGATTCGACCATGTCATTTCTTAGTCGGGGACACCCCTAACGTAGGCCTACGATTTTATAACCTGTTAAACAAGTCTTCATAATGGCAAAGCCAGGTTATCTACAGAGTCATGCAATAAACACTATTTTGGGTGGCAACAATTTTAGTGGGCAACTCTTACTATCTGCACTTTCGCTCATACATAGACCTAACCTAAACAGATGTCAGCATGAGAGTGCAAACAATATACACATGCTATTCAAATTCCTGTCTTTAACCATGGATAAAGGGATTTTCTCTGGTTCCTGAGAAATGAGTAAACAATCATAATAGAGGCCCACTAAAAACACACTTCAAATTGCAAATGTAAATAAGGAAGTTCTTGAATGAGGTAAGGTCAGGACCCATATTGCTGGTTATCAATTGCACTTATAAGTGATTTAAGCATTGGGCTGGATAAAAAAAGCTAGTGAGTTAGAAAGAATCCCAGACAGGGACACAGAGGGGAGGGAACCCACTCATACTACGAGACCACACCCTCCACACAGTGGATCCTCAGTACTGTTATTTAGGCACACAGCCAGAAGATTTTATAATTGCAGCATTCCAAGAGGAGGGAAGGAGACGTTTCGAAAAAAATAAAAAAAGTTATCCTAGCTTCTCTCAGCCACAGCTTTGCCTTTATAAGGCATAGCTGAGCATTGACCTAATTGCTGGCCATATGCCTGTCCAATAAGATGGCATGGCTTTGCATTGGGATAATACCAAATGAAATACTTGAAAATGCCAATTTGAAGACAGCAAAACATATAGAAAATTTGTAGAGAAATATTCACTCACCAATAACTATTTTCTAAACATTTTGTCCTAACAGTCCAGTGATGTGGGCAGACATGCGATTGCAACAAAATATGAGTTAATGCCAAAAACTATGCCAAGTGTAAGTGCACCACTCTTTCATATATTGGCTTCCTATATATCAGACGAATTTCCGTGCAAAATATCACATAATACCAAGTGCTGAGAAAGCTACCCTTCACCAGTTCGCCTTTTGTTGAATTATAAGTCGTGCACACAAAAAATCTTAACCAAATATGCTTGTCCTCCAAAAGACCCTTCTTCGGTGAGCATGTGTTGTAGGTTGGGAAATTACACCTCTGTTGACACCGCATGCAAAAGGTTTCTGGCATGTGCCACTTTAACCCAACAACAAAAGAAAGCAAGTGGTGACCTTAACTTGACCTGAGCCATGAAAATATCTAACAAATCAGTACAGTGCAGGCCCACAGTTTACATCATGAAATAAACTGACAAGTAACCGGATGCGGTATACTGAGCTGACATTTTATTTCTTATGAGACTGATTTAACAATTGATACAACCAGTTGTGCAAAATCGTCATCACTGCATCGAGCACAATTTTTAGCGGGAAAATTCGCAATAGCGTTCGTAGACTGATTACTTTGTAATGATAGAAACAGGCATTTGTAACTAAAACACAGCTTTCCTTGGAAAGCTAAATGACTTACCAAAAGTTAGACTACACCAGGTTAACTTAATTAAGACAATAACTCCGACCCTAATTGCAAATGAAACTATTTCACATATCCAGGTTGAAGGGAGTGGAATGTGGCAAACATTTTGGAATTTCTTGCACGCGTTCAATTTGAAACATCAATAACAGAAAGTTATGCGCCTAGTAGAACCAGCAAAATAAACTCACCCTCCCAGAGCGGGTTTTGTTAGTCAGAATCGGGGCCAGTTCCTCATCGCTGGAGAAAGCTTCTAGATTTGTCTTCTTATTCTGAACGGTCAAGTTTTTCAGATAAAGCTGTACATAAATATCTTTCTTTTGCTCCCCACTTGGTAGCTCAACATTGTGTGCTAAAAGCTCACTTTTTAATTTATCTTTAGTGAGAACAGATGGGTCATCGTGGAACTCCGGCATGTTTGCTGATAGAGAAAACTCACCGCCGTAAAACCAACAAAATGAAAGACAGCTTTAACTCGCCGACTGGCTAACCAGCGCCTCTCGTAGGATTTAACTTGCAGAGCAGTCTCCCGTGCACTTCAATGTGCTAAATCAAGCTTCCGGTTTTAACTGGAAATCTGACAAACTTCCAATTTATTTGCGTTAAATTCCTCGTCTGCAGTCATCTCATATGCAAAGTGAAAGAGGTATCGTAGAGTAAGAAAAAAATAACACGCTTATATTGCAGGCTAAACAGAAGCATCCAATCTGTTCTAAATAAGGGACGTGGAGCTTGATTTTTTACCACCTTTCTGTGACCACAGCGTCTATTGGACAAATACGGCAAGAACCGGAGTTGCCATTGGTGTGAAAGCAAGCAACTGTTGGGCGCACATTATCAAATTGCTATAGAGCTACGTCTGCGTGGATTGCTACTTTCAGTATGCTGCAACATTTAATTTGACAGGACAAGCCTGGAAGTTGAACTTTCTACCTCCATGTATTAATAATACATTGTTATATAAAAAAAAGACCAGCTGCATAATTTCTTTATTCAATTGTTATTATTTTAATACTTTTTTATCATAGGAATCTATACAGCAATGAAAATGAACAACTACACTATCTCTGAAAGCACTCAAGTTATTTACTAGGGGCTGTGTGCAAAACCCATGTCAAGCATAATCCTATCTTTTAAATATGCTAAATGCTCACACTTTATCCAAAAAAATATGAACAAAGCCACAAATCGTTTGCATGTAAGTATCAAATCGATGTAGTTCAATGGCACATTTTGATGTTTATTTACAGCATTGGAAAAATAATAATACAAAAATCTGCCAAAAAAAAGTCTTGCCCAAATATAAAAATAAATAGTATTGTCTGAATAATATCTAAGACAAAATATTTAAATTATATTTCAGGGTCCATCTTCTATAAACTCAATTTATAGGATCCAAGTCTGGCATTAGATTGCCCTTTCCAAACATTGTTTTTTATTAAATAAAATAAAACACAAGCAAATTGATCTCTCACTTGAAAATAATCTTGGAAACACTTACGACTGCTCTCACATTATAATGTAAGAATATATATCATAGGGACAAACAGGAATTCATGTTTAATATGCAGAAACACATACAAATTATAAAACTTCCAAACAATTTCTGATACAGAGGTGAGATGTCTGCCCTTTGCCTGGCCATGTTGGCAAGCGCTAGAATGCTCCGCTGTTCTTCTCTTCTACGTGTCTCTCAGCTTATCCTTAAGACTTAGGCCTTGACCTCAGGGACAGTGCAATACACTGCGTCAGTGTTCTCAGATATTAGGTCCTCTAATATAAGTAAAAGATAAAAGCTTGTTACATAACAACAACTACACGATACATTACATTAATTTAAAGACCAGGGGCTGTGATACTATAAATTGAACATGCCAGAGACTTACCAGGGAGCACAGCCTTCCACAGACCGTATGTCTTTCCAACAGCAGTCTGCCACAGTCGGAGCGTACCATCTTCTGAGCCACTGCCGTACAGCTCCCCATCTGGACTGAAGCGCACAGAGTGGATTGGGCCAAAGTGCCCTTTATAGGACTCTAAAAGAGGTGGAAAAAGTCAACAATGTTGGGAGCATATTTGTTGGCGCTTTTTGTAAACTCACACTGCCTTAAACACAAATAACCTAAACAAAAAGATTCAAGTTGTGTCAGAGACTGTGCTCTTACCCAACTCCTCTTTAGAGTTGTAGTCGTACTTGTAAAGCTTGAAGTCATCTCCCCCTGCAACAAAGAACTCTTTGTCTGGATGGAGGGACGCTGAGTAAATGGAGGCTGTGGCATCCACAGTCTTGATCAAGTCAAGGCTATTAAATAGCAAAATGTAAGATTAACACAATTCTATACAATGTTCCCACACATTTTTACAACTGCCCTATAATCACTCAGATTATGCTTTACCACTATCATGTCTGTTTTTGAAGTATTAGGCCTATATACATTTACACACATTATTGTAGATTTTATGGAATTAAAGAATGCTCGATTATCAATATTTCCAAACATATGTATTTGATCGTTTTCTAAAATATCTTTTCAGGCTTGGAAAAACAAATTACAAATTTGATAACGCGACCAGAAATGGCATGACTGGGAGAAGCCCATAAAGTCACACAGATTAGGATGACGGGTTCAAATTTGTATTTAGGGGGATTGTCGGTTTCCATATACCTGAGAGCGTTATAGAAAGCGATCGTTTTTCCATAGGTTATGACCAGAATCTCTCCATCAGGGAGGTACTCCATGCTACTGACTGATTTGTCAAAGGTGAGCATCTTCACAGTTTCAGTGGAATTCTTGTCCCACAGTCTGAATAAACACAGTGTAAAACAATGTAAAACAGAATGATGATTGATAAAACTAAATGCAAACATTTAATTGAAATGTTGTCCTTTGGTACTACATAGGATCATGTGAATATCCAGCTAACATACATACTGCTAATATGTGTTAACATTTAGGAATCTATTTAGTGGAATCAACAAACCATACAAATACCTAAATCAGTAAGGGCAACAAGATGTGCTATCATCTCCTCAGTCCTGCTCACAAAAATACTAAATGGCTTGGATGCTGACCGTATTGTTTTGTCATCGGCAGCTGAGAGGATCTGTTTGTCATTATTACACCACAGAGCTTTCTTTATGGGGGCAGTGTGGCCGGGGAGTTTCTGAGGTTCTAAAAGAGACAAAGATGCCAGTTGAACAACATCACATACTGTACATCAAATAATGATCAAGAACGATATGAGATACCTTTGTAATTGATTCACATTTTGTTGATTGTCAGAACAAGGTGAAAATAAAAGGGACACCTTGGGACAGCGACAACCTGCTCTTTATTAACTGAGGTCTCAAGAGTTATGAGAATAAATGGTTACTAACCAGCTTCTGGCTTGCCGAGATCGTATATTCTCAACACCTTATCATTTCCTCCTGTTAACAGACGGTGGCTATCCTAGAGTATAGGAGGGACACAGAGAAAATGTGTGTCACATGACATAACTTGAAATGTCAGGTAAGTTATGAAGTTAGAAATAAAGGTAAGTTATACTATATAACTATATATATATATATATATATATATATATATATATATATATATATATATATATATATATATATATATATATATATAAAAATTATACTGGAATTAAACATATAAAGACAGTTGTATTTTCCTGATTGGTGTAACAGATATCTATTGCAAAGTCCTATTGTAATTGCAATACCTGAGAAAAATTGACAGACTTGACAATGTGCTTGTGTGCCAGGGTGAGGACATCTTCTCCACTGACTGCATCCCACACTTTACTAAAAAGCAAAGTTAGAGTAAGGCCGAATGGAAACATTAGGAGTTAAAAGTTAGGCGAAGAACAAGAGCCTAGTTCAAGTGGTCTAGTTTCCAAACCCTATGTAGGTGTGCTAAGGGTCAGACATTGTCATCAGAATGGTGACATGCATTTTCTTGGACCTATATATCCTCATCCTAAAACCTGGAGTTGCAAATAAACGGTAGTTTGTTCTTATTACTCACAAAACCTGTGTCTATCACTCGTTTAGTTTTTACACTCTCTCTCAGGCACATGCACAGACTGCAATCCTACTACTGTTGGAGCAGACTATGAAAGTGAAAAAGAAACAGGCTAACAATCTCTACAATGGGCGATATTAACTAGGCATTAAAGCATGCAGGAATGATTGTTGCTGACCCCTCTCATGCAGCCCACAGACCACCATACTAAACAATCCTGCTAGCAAGACTGGCTCCTTCTTATGTGAGTGTTGCACTGTTTTACTTTATATTCTACTTGCAAGCATGTGAATGTGCACAAAGACCACCTAGTTAAGTCGATAGCTCAAAATGCACAGCTAATTAAAGTGACTATTTCTAGACGTCAATATCCAGTTTAAAGCTGTATACTAACGCTGTGAAATCTGCAGCAGCAGTGGCTGCCTTGGTGGCTTCTTTATTCAGAGTTGCACCCCAGACAGCACCCTTGTGACCCAGGAACGTCCCAATCCAGTCCCCTGTGTCTCCCTGGCGTAGCATAGGTTTACCATCTACAAAACATAAAATACAAGGCATAAGAGAGAAAAATGACATAACATAACTCTGTATAATACATTGGCAAAATGTAACAATATCACATTACCCCTGGGCACGGGCGCATGTTGCAATTGTGCATCTGAACAGCGCAGTGTCGCTACTATACACAATCGACTTGCTTCGACTCCGGAAAATTAGCTGCAATTTATCAGATGGGTCTACTTACCTTTACAGGCACTGATGAGGAAATAGCCATATGGAGTTATTCCACTGAAGGCCAAATCCACAACAGGTCTGGTGTGGCCAGAGCAAGTGAGTGGAGTTTGCCTCATGGCCATGACAAAGTTGACCAATAGCAATAATTAGGAAAATTATAATTTAACAGGCAAACTCGAAAATGTACTTCAACCAGTAAATCAAGAGATCAAACATAGCACCTAATGCATCGTATATTGCAGGTCTACTACTATCACGCAGAAAAGACAACTTTCCTGGCAAAAAAAATATAAACATTGAAAGTACTTCCGGGATTATGATCTCGGTGTTTCAATTTGATCTCACAATAAAGTTTTGAAATATCTATTTTTTTTTTTTACATTAGTGCAAGTGCCCCTCACGGGTAGGTCATGCTTTATTTAGTCTTTAATTAGTTATTTGAGCATTTTAATATATATGGCAAGAGGTGTCATTAAACGCCATCAAATACATATGGAGAATATATTTTATTCATTACATAACCTGCAGCATGCATGCAAGCAATCAAATTGAACTGGTTCCGGCGAGTTGAGGAATCCTCAAGATGTTCTAAGAGCAGTGAATGGGTTATGGGAAATAAGCAGGACATTTCATTATTTTCTGAGGGATATCGGTCTAGCATATCGATTTTAGGAAATAAAGTTAAGACATCGTGACACTACATACCCCAATACAATAGGTGGCGGAATTCAGCTCTGTAGCTGATTACGGGTTTAATCCTGAGAAAAAGAATCGTTTATTTCGATGTTGGCTTCATGCCTATTAACCTACATAGGTTTACGCTTAAATCACTCACTTGCTGATTGGCACTCACTCACTTGCTAATAAGTGAGAGTGTATTTTACTCATTCACGACGTTACTGCCAACGAGATGCATTGGTTTATTTTTCAAATACACCATTTTGAGTGCAATTTACCATCATGCAATGGGGTTCCGTTTTCGGGTGGGATGTTCTGAGAGGCGTTGCCGCATACCGAGTAGCGCATACTTTATTCCTGCACCAGGTCATATTTTAACATACGCATTTGAAGCTGCCTGGAGTCAACTACTTTCAGAAAACGTTACTATTCGTTATCATGGCCAATTACATTCATGTACCTGAGGAGGCTCCAGCAGTGCCGAAAATAGATGTCACATTAGACGAAAACGATTATAGATCTGGTGCGCTAAGACTGATCAAGGAACTGAGACCGAATTGGAAACCATCCGAGGTCAAAATGAAGGTACCTTTGACATCCCTTCTCAAATAACTAGAATAATTTAGCCAAATTGCACGTTGACAGAGTGATCTCACACATATAGGCCTAGCTAAGTTTAACTGCCTACTTTACTGCGCTTGCATAATATGACACTGGTCCATGTTGCATGCTGCACCTTTATGAACTGCGTCAACTGCTTTAGCAAGCCGCTCTAACCAATACAGCGATGTAGCCACTAGCACAGTAGCAGTCCAGTATGGAGTGAAATACCTACAGCAAAGCTGAAGATAAACACTGTAACTATAATCAATATGACGTGATTTGACCTTCTGTAGGGCCTACTGTGCGTGTATTTAAGCAAACAAATAACGGCCGGTGTGACCTGTGCATTATTATTAGATAGGTCAATGATACTTTTACCAACACACTTATTGCATTACTTCTTGTGTAGTGTCTCGAATCAATTGACAAGGTACACCATCGGGCTGGTATAAGTCAATTACTTATATGGGTCTTACTAATACAGAATACCGATAAAAAATGCCCCTTCTCCAGTACAGTAATATAACTATTGGCTTTGTGAATATGATGGGGAAGTTATATTATATGGATTCAATGGGTAGGCCAACATAATTAGATAATAGGCTACTGATAAAAAATGTCAGATGATGAGATTTTCATTGTTTACTTTTCAGTCCCATGACAGTACGCAGTTTTTAGTTTTTTTCTATTATAGTGTACTAAGTAGATGCTTTAAACAAGTACAGAGTTAAGTTATTAAGTAAGTCCTTAGCATTACATAAAATTACATTCTACCAGAGGCACCCTTTAAATATAAGTATAGTGTTAGAAACGGTTTCCTTAGCAACAACAGAATGGGGGGCATGGCAGCTCCAGGTAAACACAGTGGGTGGTGTACTATATTACTAGTCAATGGGAGCAATGTGAGGATTCAGCACATGCCAGTCATTGCTCGCTCCTGCAAAATAAAATTCCTCACGTTCCCCATCAATCCCCGATAGTGTGTGTATGATTAGTTTTGGAATGCCACAAGCACCCACCTCATTGGGAATTTTCGGGGGCTTAGACCCACCCAGACAATTTCTCATTTGCCGGGCTTCTTTCACACACTCATCTCTTCGTTTTCTACATTTGAACTTATGAAATTATTTAAGGCTCACTCGAAGTACTTAAGGCCCAAGTAATAATACCATTTGAGTAATTCTATTCTCCATCTCTCTTTTTTCCCCATGTTAGTATTTCACAGATGGGATAACTAATAAGCTGCTCGGTTGCTACGTGGGCAGGGTCATGCAGGATGTTGTCCTGGTCCGCATCTATGGCAATAAGACAGAGCTGTTAGTGGACCGGGAGAACGAAGTAAAGAGTTTCCGGGTCCTCCATGCCCACCGCTGTGCTCCACGTCTCTACTGTACCTTCAACAACGGCCTGTGTTACGAGTTTCTACAGGGGACTGCCCTAGAGCCTGAGCACATCCGCAGCCAGCCAGTATTCAGGTATGACAGAATGTCATAATAATAATAATATCATATCAAACTCATACAACACAAATACATATCACATATCCAAAATGGAGCAGAAAGAAGTAAGATACTTGTCTTATCCTGCCCCTTTTTCATACCCCCACCCCCTTTTTTTTCCTATTGCACCTCTTTTATTGATTTATTTGTTTTGAAAATGTATAAAACAAGACAATATATAGGTATCAAAAACAAAACAACTATACAAACAAAACAACTAGATTAATGTTGTGTGATTGGAAACATGCATGTATCATCGCCTCAAGGGGACACTCCGTAGTGCATGTTTCTCAAATGAATTCAACGGCCATTAATCAATAACATTTCAGGTATATTCCAGGGGGTTAGAGCATTATTCAAAAAAAGAACTTCTTAAAAATGTTTGGAACAACATTTTTATTATTATTCCCACAATCTCTTCTTGTTTATTTTCCAATGGCCTTCAGGCTCATTGCCAAGCAGCTGGCCAAGTACCATGCCATCCACGCCCACAATGGGTGGGTGCCCCAGTCCGATCTATGGCTGAAGATGGGAAAGTACTTTGCTCTGATCCCCAAGCACTTTGAGGACCCTGAGAGGAACATGAGGTAAGGAGTGGTTACTTAAGAGGCTTTAGTTTTGGAATGCCGTGGCTTCGAGCAATTCCTAGATTCATGAACGGGCATGTGATAGTATTTTGCAATTTGCTGTTTGCGTATGAAGTATTTGTAAAACATGCTTTGTTGTCAAAATTACGTGCCTGAAGTGTATAAAATATTGTGCAAGCTCAACAAGTTTACATTTTCAGAATTTAACATGACAGGTACTCATATATGAAAGGGAAAAAAGCAATATTTCATTAAGTAAGCCGATAAGCTGATGATGAATTGCTTATGAGTTTTTACAGCAAGTTGCACATTAAGAGACAATAAATGGCTTGTCGATGGAGCAGGTTCTTAAAGCTCTCGTCACTAGGTTGAAGATGGAGGTGCCTAGCCTTCAGCGTCTGCGTGAGGAGTTGGTGTGGCTGCAACAGAGCCTGTCGTTGCTGGGCTCACCCGTGGTGCTGTGCCACAACGACCTACTCTGTAAGAACATCATCTACAACCAGGAAGGAGGTGAGACCACCCCAAACAGCATAGACTCTACTAGGCTAGATGTTACACATTATCTGATTCACAATAAAGGTAGGACTGCATTCATACCACACCCATCTCTCCCTAGTTTCCAGTGCTACTTAGTGCCACAAAAAAAGTGGCCTAGCTATCGTCATAGAATTAGAATTGGTAGAAAGGAAATAGAGTCTTTACTCAAGGACATAGGCACTCATCTGGTTTGCCATTTTTAAATGCCTCTCAAATCTGTTGAGTTCCATTTGTCAATGGCAATTTGTGCCCCAACTGTTTTTAATGAGAGTTCTACTCATTTTAATTCTATCGCGTAAGCTATAGTTTTAACAGTAGCCAAACTTAACCCAGCATGTATTAACTTCATTGCCATCCTAGATAAGAGTGAAAGAGACTGTATCTCAGTTGAATTTTTCAAATGAAAGTACATGTTTTTGTTTTGGTCCCTGGGGAATACAGTTGTTTTGTTGTGTTTTGTTATGTTGTGAATGCTTTTGTTCTCCCAGTTATTTAAAATGCAAGATCAACAAAAGACAATGCAAGAAAAACTGGTCAAGCTGGATCATACCAGTGAAATGTTTAGCGGTGGTAGGTGTGATTTCCCCAAGGGATGGAGTAAGGGGATTGGATGGGGATACCTGTCTGGTTTAAAAAAAGAGCAGTTCAAGGGAGGGGTGGGAGGTAAGGGTGCTGTCATCTGGCGGCAACGGGGGGGCCAATCTCACAGCTCCTTGTCTCCAGCTCTTCTCTCCTAGGAGTGACTGCTGCGGCTGCCCCCGGCCCTGCCCTGGCGGCCAGAGAGACACTCGGCTCTGAGAGGCCCCAGTACAAGCTACCGTGCGCCATCATACTACTGCTAGCTCCTTCCCTATCCGCCCTGTAGTGCAGCACCTAACGTCACAACCCCACCCATCTCTCCCATGCAGCGCCCTACCACATCCAGATATGAAAATGGAGAGGTCTGAGCCTCCAGCTGTAGGAACAAAGTAGACAATAGCAGGCTGGATCAGCTCATAGCAAACCTTGCTCTACAAGATACACTAGGGACACCCCAAGTAATTTAATTTCATAACTGTCATATAAAATTTTCCCTAAATAAAATCAAACGTAGCAAATATGTAGATTAGCTCATATATGTTATACATATTTAGCCAATCTGTTGGATTTGCTTCTGTCTTTAGTTTGGTTATAAGACATTGTTTGTCTGTCAGTAATAGGAGAGTAAAGCCACTTCCTTCAGTCACATCAAAACTAGCACTTTCCAGCAGGCAAACCCCGTAAGTTAACATTCTTATTGGCTAATCTACCCTCAGAAGGAGCAAGGTTGTTTGTCTTTCTTAGCAGAAAAATTCTGAAGGCCTCTCACTCCCTGTCTGCCTCTGATGTTTTATTTTTTTCTTCTTTTCTCTCTAAGCCAAATCAGGTGACAGTGAAATAGAAACTGTCCAATTCAGCTCAAGGCCCCTGCGGTCTTAGCCTAGTACAGGAACCTCCTAAAAAATTCTATAATTTACATATAGGCAGGGACTAGTCTTGCCATTGGGCCTCACGTGGACCAATGACATTTGGGCTTTTAAGGGGAGTGTTGCGGAAACGGGAAGTGTGCTGTTTCAGAGGCCAAGGGAGAGGAAAGATAGGTTGGCAGAAGCGCCTGATGTTGTGAAAAGTGTGTGTGTGTGTGTGTGTGTGTGTGTGTGTGTGTGTGTGTGTGTGTGTGTGTTCGCGCTCGTGCGTGAGTGATGGATGTGAGTTTGCCCCAATCTTTTCGTCTGCTGCACAGGGCTATTGCCACTGACTGGAGGTGTTCTGTTGTGTCCCGCTAGGACCGCACCGCGCCCGGTAACCACCTCACGTGTCTTTCTCTGTAGTCCAGCACTCTTTCGACTTCAGACACTGTTAAACCTAAGAATGTCATAGACTGAGCCAAAAATCTTTTTAAAAGCAACGTGGGTGTTTCAAAAAAAGCACTTCCTGAACACCCACATATGCCATAGTCAAGCCAAGAGCTTTAGGTGACTAGAGAGAGAGTGATATTTGGCAGCTCTTGTTTGTTGTGGGAGTAAGGCTTTGTTATTTTTAGGCTGCCACTATAAATTATAAACTAGTTATCACTCCTTTAAATTCCGTCATATGCCCTTTTCTCTCTTAGGAGCAGCATTTCTCTTTCGCTGTCTCTTTGCATTTCTTTACCCTTCTCACTTCTCACTCAAAAAAAATCATTCTGGATAATAATTATCATTTTGTCATCAATATGCATGATCTTTAACAAACAACTCCCATTTCATGAATATAGCCATCTCAAAATTGGCATCTTAATAGATTTTTCACCTCATTCTTTCTCCTTTCTTTCTTGATCTTTGACCATTCATTTAACATTTGCCCCTCCTGCATCATGTCTGCATCATGTCTACAGCATTGTCGTAACTGCCCATTTAGAGATTTCTTGGAAGAAGTTGACTGTTTGAACCAAATAAACGTATCAATATTGAAGTCAGGGTGTATATTTTACATCATACACACAAGGATGTGTTTCTTTCTTACCTTCTGTTATATAGGCCTTCTATTACAAAGGGAATAATAATAAATCTTAAGATGGAACTCAGCCTACATTTTGCTTATGGGTACTTTTAAAATCTGTGGTTGTCAACCTTTTCCAAAATCAAATTAAATGGCTGTTTGTTGTCTTTTCTCCACACAAGGGCATGCTTGTCTGTCTTTATTACGTTTGTTTTCCTGTTCTTTTTCTGTCCTATATTTTCCATATGTATGTTTAAATATCCAACCTCTTCATTGTGCAGCTCTTCATCCTTTAAATGCAAACTCGTACTCCTTACCCACAGAGCTAAGACAATTCTTTAGTCACTCAGTCAGATATCAAATGTGCACCATTTAGTAAGAGGGAAAGTAAGAGGAAGTCTATAATACACAGCATTATCATGTTAATGTGCCCTATTTGTATGCCATTCCAAACAAGCCTTCTTCTTTTTTCAGACAATGTAAAGTTCATAGACTACGAGTATGCAGGGTACAATTACCAAGCCTACGATATTGGCAACCACTTCAATGAATTTGCTGGTAAGCGTTGTTACTCCTCCCAGTGTTGAATGTTGTTAGACCTGATATTGAAAACGCATATAACACACTTTTAATGCAAAGAAATCATCTCAATTAAAAATTGAAAATTGTGTGCGTGTGCGTGTGCGTGTGCGTGTGCGTGTGCGTGTGTGTCGTCCAGGACTGAATGAGGTGGACTACAGCCACTACCCAGAGCGAGACTTCCAGTTGGAGTGGCTGCGCTCCTACCTCGAGGCCTACGAGGGCCACAAGGGCCATGGCAGCGAGGTCTCTGACAGGGAGGTGGAGGTGCTCTACGTACAGGTCAACCGCTTCTCTCTGGTTAGTACCCGTCTCTCTGGTACTGATAGACCATGCAGCAAGAAAAAAGTGTAATTGTGAAGTGTGCCGTTCCCTTCACATCATTTACTGTGTTGGAGGTTCGCAAATCTCTTAATGCTCTGAACCCCATGAAACCAGCTGGACCAGATCATCTTATCAACTAAACAACAAACAGTACTGCGCTTCTCTTTTTATAGACCTTTCAAAAGCTTTTGACATCGTCGATCACATTATTTTAAAGCATAGATTGTGCAGCATTGGTGTTTCAGATCAAGCAGTTAGGTGGTTTGTAAACTATGTACACAGCTTAGTGATCTTATGTCAGATATTATTTTTGTTTGTAAAGAGGTACTCCAGGGCTCGGTGCTTGGCCCACTTTTTATTTACTAGTTACATAAATAGCTTGGGTGAGGATTTGCCATAGGCCAACCTCCATTTTGACTCTGACATGGTCATTACAGTCACACGACTACGATAAGCAGAGTATTTGAAAACCTCCACACCGCTTTTAACATACAGTGTCAACTGTGCCAGCTAAAACTTGTTTTGAATGCTGAAATGACTTTTTTCCCCCACAAATTCTAAAGGTCCAGATGTCCATCTTTTGTGACATTGCAGGGCAAACATATTGAGATGGTTGTTTTATTGACAACCATCTTTTAGACACATATTCAGCCTCTTGTAAAAAATACTGAAGTTGAATTGGGTTTTTATTTTCGAAACAAGTCTTGTTTTTTTGATTGAGACCAGAAGGAGACTGGTTGCTGCCACCTTTATGCCTGTACTGGACTATGGTGATGCGTTAAATTTGCATGCGTCTTCTCAGTCCTTACACGATAGATACTGTTTATCATGGAGCACTGAGTCATGCGTTTTTTGTACTGCTGCCTCCTTGGCCAGGTCTGTCTTGCAAGATACATTTTAATCTCAGTGGCACTATCAGGTTAAATAAAGGTTTAATAGTAATCATTTGCAAAATCAGCTAATTCACATAATAGAGACACTGAGAGACACAAGAAGCTGTTTCAATAAATAATATCAATTATTCACTATATTTATTTTGTGCAAGATTTACTCAACATTATAATTTGTTCGATTTGATCTATGATATTTGGATATTTAATTTTTTATGGACATGCTTCGTCTTGTAGAATAAATAGCCTTTTAATTTTTTATCACCAAGCATCAAAAACGACATTAACTGTAATTACAGTTTTGTGCTGAAAATGAAATGTCATGTCTTTTGACCTCCAATCCTTTTTCAAGTTATTAGTGTATTACCCCGTAAATGGCTAACAGCATTTTCTTTTACTGTGTAGTTCAAAATGAGCTCACAAGACAAGGTAGTAAGAGGAAAAGAGTCGTTATTTTACCTTGTATAAACTGGTATTCTTTTGATGCTCCTCACACAGAGACTGTAGAAACCCTCTAAAAGTCTGGTTTATGTACTCTGAGTAAATACTTCCCCTTTGACCCACTGTTCTTTGAAACTAAGGGCAAAAATAAGACGATATTTACTAAACTAGTAAATAAGAAACAAGAAACAAGTGTGGAGATATTTAAGGTGATTTGTTGTCATTTGGCATCTCTTGTCATTGATGCATACGGAGGTCAGCGTAATGCATTTCTAAATTTAGTAGGCTATCAGCATATCCTCAGCAATCAGTAAGTTATATCAGCCTATTGTTGCATGGTAACAAATTGTTATGGCTACCTTTAATTGTAAATGTCCTGCCCACCCTTTCAATTCTTGATTTTATCAAACGTTTCCTTGTAACGCTACACTTGTCAGTAACTTGATGCTCTCCCAGGGGCAATAGTTTATAGGGATCAGGGGAGGTGAGTGTATGTTCAACAAACAATTGCTTGACATTAGTTGTTATACCAGTTCTAACAATAAATCATGGAACCAACTGACAGCCTATTGGGGAGACAATTTCCCTCCCCTGAGTGGAACTCACATTTCTTTACTGTCAAGGAGGGCTTAATCAAAAAGAGGGGTGACCTGATTTCATAGCATAATAAACAGGCTTTCTTTTCTCTCTCTGCCTAGGCATCTCACTTCTTCTGGGGCATGTGGGCTCTTATTCAGTCCAAGTTCTCCACCATTGACTTTGACTTTCTGGGGTAAGTGACAATCTGCATGGACGTGATGCTCCATCCGTTTGTTTGCATCTCAAATTAATGAATGTGTTCCTTTCAGGTATGCAGTCCTTCGTTTTAGCCAGTACTTCAAGATGAAACCCGAAACGGTGGCTCTAGGCTTTCCAGAATAAATCACCCCCCCCACCCCCACCCCTCGCCTTGCCTGGTGCACCTTGTGGATATACTCTGTCTATGTCCAACCACTACAGCCCCATCATGGCTAATTAAGAGTTAAAGCAGTCACAAGCTGTGACTGAGTCAGCTTCGCTGCCTTTTATCTCTGACATTCACAGAGAATCAGGAAAGGTCTGGACCAACACTTTTGTAAAAACAAAACAAAACAAACAAAAAAACTAAATAGGTCTGACTACTTCTTGTCCAAAATGGGAATGTGTTGGTATGTGGCTATTGTCTTTTGGGAAATTGTAAGTATTTGTCAAGAGGGTGGTTAGGTTTGATCTTAACCTCTATGACTGAAGGGAGAAATATATAATACTAGTTTTATTTCATCCATGTTTTTTTTTCTTCTCTCATTTAAACCTCACTGGCTTTGAACCACATTCGACACACTGCCCGTTACCAGTGTTATGTCTAACTTGGCCTGAGGAATGTTGTACCAGACACTTTATAAGAGAGTGTGTGAATTGGAAGTAGTTTCTGTTGAGTCAAGAGGCGGCGCTGAGGTCTGTGCGACACTCCTTATCGAAACAACTGTAGCATGATCTTGAATAATTGAAGGACCAACACATGGTTTCACATTTGAGCAATATTGTTTTAGATCTGAATGAATATGCTTTACATTTTCAACTTTGTATCTTTATCCGTCTTCTTTTTTTGCGTGCTGTTTGGTTGAGAAGGTACTTTACAACAGTTAAGTTCATCTCTAGGTCCTAACAAGCCTACACCAAAGTGCTGATATTTTGCTTGTACATAATGCACATTGTATTTTTCCATGAAGAAAAATATGAATAATATTTATATTAACTTTTTAGATGGCAATTTTTTACCTCTGTCAGTGAAGTAGTTTGGGAGAAAGGTCTTGGAGAGTCTTCTGGCGCAGCTTAACCCTCCACCAGGGTTGCTATTCTGTGCTCTACAGATCCTGGCTCCAGAGACGTGTACTGAGAATGTATTGTCTTCTCACACTTTGGCTGTGCCCTTGGCGCAATAGTGTGAATCTGCAACATGCCTGTGGTCAAGCTCTAGTTTTTGCCTCTTTTTGGAAGTCACATAGTTTTGAGAGTCTGATTCCAGGCATTGTGGTGCCTGGTGGATACTATGAAAAATATTTCGATCAAAGACGAATTGTGTTAGGTCAAATCCTGATCTTGGTCATGTAGAAAAGACTAAACTAAGTAAATTATCAATCCAGGACAGTTGTGAAGGATTAAGGCCCAAGTTGGTTGGTTGGCTTAGTTTAATTGGAGAGTGTTTTTTTGTATGTTTATGTTTGCTGTCCTCTTGACTGGTGACACTCCATTTTCTCACACACATACACAAGTGGTCAACACAAATTCAAAGATGTGTGTCAGATGAGATGTTTGAAAGGATTGTTATGATGCATTATTTCCAAGTTCTACTTTAACATGTTAAAATTACTTTTCCATTTTGGTCTTTTTCCAGTAATTTCTTCATATGCGCTTTTTTACCATTTCAAAAGATTGTGTATTGATGTTTCTCCCTGGGGACTGTAGCGCTTATGTCTAAATGTACATCGCAAAATGTAACATTGTCTGTTTAATGTGAATGAATGTACATACTGTAATTTTTTTTTATATAAAATGATAGTCACCATGGGTAAGTTGTAAAATAACATTGAAATGACTGTAAAACACCTGCTTTGACAACAGAATAAAATCTATTTACCTCCATTTCTTTTCTCCAAGTCTCCAATATGTATGAGTTTGTGGATTCTTGAGGCTTGTGAAATAATAATGGATTCTTTGCATCTCTGCAAGTTAAAACAGTAAAAGGAAGAAAGTAAATTATCTGGATTCAAAATTGTTTTGTAAATGCCAACATTTTTACATATCTAAAGATCATGGACACACAATGCTTAGTAATCAAGACATACTCCTTTTATTTAAAGTTGGATTTTGCAGTAAACGTATCCAACCCAGAGTATTAGATTGTACATTCTTAGGATGCATTTAGTCATTGTAAATGCACACATTCTGCAAAATCACTTAAACTTCAGCTCCAGTATCAGTTAAAATAACTTATAGTCTAGTTGGGAAATTCCCTCATGAAATCTATGTACAAATCCTTTGTACCACAAAGTGTCGCTAGATGGCGGCAATGTTCATAAAATGATGGACCTCCAAATTGGATACGTTTATTTTCTTAACTCTTCATCCATCATATTGAAATTTAGTAGAAACTTATAAAGTGTTAATGCTTTATATTACAAAATCCCATTTCGGAGAACTCTTTTGAATAGCAATATATGTCAGCATTTGTTGTTAGTCTTCTGTGGCAAAATAATAGAGCTCCAGCCTTCTTTCTATATCATTAACTACAGCGCCTGTAGCAGCATCCAGACAGATACATATTCATTACTGAAATCAATATCTGCAATTCATACTTCAGATTATGGTCTTGTCTCACAAGGTCACGGCACAGTCAGTGCATGCAAAACAAATCATTATTGTAAGTGTGTGTCTGTGTTGATGCTACTGAAAGTCCTCTCTTTGCAAATAGGATAATCCCACTGTGAAACATAAACATAAAGGCGAGCAGTTCCACTCAAAATAAGGCACAACTAACAAATAGTGAGATGAGTGAGATGAATGGAATATGTTTTGATTTGATTTGTATTTTGAAGGCTCGTTATGTGAAGGATGAAGTAAGCACAGTGTGTTATTCACAGACATTCCAAAGACAGATATGGCTATCCAACAAACACATACATCCCAAGACAGACTGTATGCATCTGAGCTGTAGGACCATTGCCGTATAGGGGAAGAGCCACTGCATAATAATCCAATAGGACATGTCTCTTACAGTAAACAGCTGTACAAAAAGGGAGGGAAAGAGACCATGCGAGAGAGAGAGAGAGAGAGAGAGAGAGAGAGAGAGAGAGAGAATGAGAGACAGAGCAAGGCCTGGAGCAGGGGGAGAAGGGGGTCAGAGCACTCGTTCATCTTGATTAGACGTGCCAACCTAATTACAAGCGGAGGGAAACAGTAATTAGCACAAGTCTCACCTCGTTAATCACAAAAGGCTCCTTCACTCTATTTATATCTGATTAATGGCTGCCTGAGCATGGGGGAGATATTTATATTTCTGTTAATTGTACGCAGCTTGCTTCACTCGCTCCACTTTGCTTTGCACCCCGCCCTTCCCAACCTCACCAAACTGTAACCTCTTTATGCTCCCTATTGTTGTTCTCAAACCGTCAAAGGTGCTAATTGAGCATAACCTCCATCAAATACGATCTGTTTCCTCCTAGTAATTGCCCCATTAGACAAGGCCCTTAGTCTGGGTAGTCTTGAAGGGAAACCTTGAGAGATTCTGGTTAAATAGACATGTTGCTCTAAAGTTGCATTGAATGGAAAAGGATGGATGCAATGAATGCATCTGAATAAAATGTAGTAATAGATGCACGCGTTCTCTAAAGTGAGGGTCCAATGTTGAAGTCCTCTAAGTAGAACAATATGGTCGGGGGACTCCGAGAATCATGATAATACATAGGTGGAAAGACATATTGGAAACGGCATAGAAAGAGAAAGAGAGAGGGGGGTGAAGAGAGAGAGAGCGGGAGTGAAGAGAGAGAGAGAAATAGAGGGAGAAAGATTCAGAGGTAGAGAGAGGGAGAGGGGAAGATATGGAGAGTGAACGAGAGAGATAAAGAGCTAGAGAGAAGGGGGCCCAATAAAGAAATAGAGAGGAAGAGAGGGAGACAGTGAGCAACACAACCCCTCTACAGAGAGCTGATGATGAGCGGAGATAGTCAGTGGTGTTTTCCTTCCCTGCGGAAACATTCCCCCACAGCCTGCCTGACAGACAGTGAACCATAAAGGAGAGGATCAAAGAGCTAAACGCTGACTGAAGACACTGAGGCAGATTACCATCGCTCCCACAATACTGACAGCTGTTCATAAACGCTTGCGCGCAGCTACAGATATTGTTTCAGATTAGCGGCGGCGTTACAATACGGGCAGCTGCCGTCTGCTGAGGATAATACAATAGGCTGACAGAGAGGGGAGAGCAGAAAGAGTGGATAAGTACACAGAGAAAAACATGTGTTATCATCACAAAGGGATTGTCAGCTTCAAACGCCTTACATCCTCCGATCCCTCAGGATCAAACAGGCTTTAGCTCCTGTAGTCATAGAGCTCTGTTACCCCACTTACACACCCTATCCCTCTCTCTCTCTCTCTCTCTCTCTCTCTCTCTCTCTCTCTCTGTCTTTCTCACATACACACACACACACACACACACACACACACACACCATATAAATACACACACAGATGTACACGCACGTGCACACAGCGCTCACAGACATGCAGTTATATAGAATATGAGGGATAGAAGAATAGAATGAGAGAGAGAGTGATCAGGTGAAAATGGGGGCAATAAAGGGGGAGGCCCAGGGGCTGTTCAATGTTATTCTCTCAACTGTTGTGTTTGCTGCCATTGTACAGAGTGTGGTCCTGACTGACGGTGAAGGTGGATGGACAAATCACTGAGACAATCTCCTTTGTCTGTCTATTTCGTACCTCAGTGGGATTCATCACTATGGGTTCACATTGCACTCCAAAATGTGACAGATATCTGTTGAATGTCTTTGTGCAAATGCCTTGTGGGGCCTCACACAATGTTTATGATGCGAACACATTGCGGGGGTTGCAACAATTTCCCGTGTTAGAGAGTAACATACCAGCTCAGAGAATTCTGTAATCACTTCCCTTCACATGAGATCCACTTGTTTAGGGCACACTTCCTTCCTGCTTTGTAATTGTTTTGCCCCCTGCAAGTTTTGGCATTAATTTCCCCAGCCACACACCACCCCATGCAACAATCACAATCTCTTATCTTCTACGTCCCCTGCCGCTCCCTTCCTCTTCTGTCTTCTTTTTCCCGTCCTCCTCCTGCAGCATTCTTCATTAGTTTGTCGAAGAAACACAATTAGCTTGGCCATTCAGCCTCTGTGCCGGCCAGCCATCTCTATCTAACCTAATTAGTGCACCATGGGATAAGAGCGCGCACACACACACACACACGCACTAGCACACGTTCACAATAAACCGACACACCAGATATGCATATATATATATATATATATATATATATATATATATATATATATATATATATATATATATATATATACACTCTAGTAAATTGATATACAGTTTATGCTTGGAAGACTTGTTGGACACTTAACACGAATAGGTATTCCACTATCCGGCATTACACATTTGAATCATTAATATACACCCAAATTACAAAGACAGTTCAGATTGTAGGCTCCCTGTCTCTCTCAATCCCCCCACCCCACCCCCCCACCGTACACGCAGACGCATCTCCACTCTCTTGGATATGCAAGGGGAATGGCTTGTTCACACTGAACTACAGTGTGGACTCCAGACCTTCTGCTGTGACACCAATCAGATTATTCGCAACATGATTCTATTAAATATACTTTACAGCACGGTGATCAAGGCCAAATGCGGGTGTTCAGTGTGTGTATGCAGGCAGAAACAGCAAAAATAAGAACTTGAAGTAAAAGAAGCAGGGGTTGTTTTTATGATGCCTAAATTATTACTTTCAGAATGGAACTTTCAAGGTATACTTAATTTGCACACTTTCTGTGTAAGATGAGCTTTCTCACTTTACCTGTTCAAGAAACATACATTGTTAGAATCTTTACCTTTTTATTTCAAGAGAAACCACAAGTTCCTCAGTTAACACCAGTAGATGGCAGCAGGCAGCCACATAAACCACAAAGCTGCTCTGCTGACAGCCGAAATGTCTGCTTGGTTTTCCGAGTTAAAGTGTACAGATGGCGGCCTGAATTAACACTTGCATGTGTTTGGAGGATGATATCAAAGTCATCTCTTGATGGAGAGAATACAATCTTTTCAAATCAATTCTAACACTTTCAATATATATATATGTATCATAACCAAAGTCTAGCAGCAATTTGGGTAACATTCGGCACAGATGTCCCTTGACTGTAGGGTATTTGTGTTAAATAAACTCATTCAGATCCTCTTAACAATTTAGCAGTGGATATCAGTCATAAATACTTACAATTACAATTTTTTAAATCCGATTTGACGAAATAATATTTATTTTAGAGTCTGAGAATTTAGATAATACTTAATGTAAAACATTTGGACCTCTAAAGCACTATGCGCAAAATAATGTATTGATGTAATGACTGGTAAGGTAGAGAAGCAACACCAAGTCAGTAATTTCATTTAAATGTACTATAAATTAATTTTTGTTTAAGTGCAAGTATGTACAATGTTAATTTAGTTTAATTTGAAATACTGCTAAATAAATAACAGCTTAATAACATATGTAATAAACACATTTACACCTCTATTGATATAATTTCAGAATTTGTAAAGCAGCGAGTAAGAACCATTTATAAAGATGGATCAATTATCTTTTGTTCTTCTGAACAGTAAATCAATTACTATTTATTTGTCCCACCAGAAGTAAATCTTCTTTCTCTCTGTGGAATTTTCTATAGTACATTGATACATTAGTACTATAGTACATTGATCTATAGTACACTGAATTGGGTTTAAATGAAAATGACAAACAGTATGTTTTCCAACATGAAGTACTTTTATGTTTAGAATCTCATTTAAAACCATTTAGATGAAATATATTTACCGTTCAGTCTCGGAATGTATTTATTTATCACTCTCCTTTTATTGGTAGCTATAGATTTTTTCACAGACGCCGAGCAGCATGATGATTCAATTCTGATCTCGGTTAAAATAAACGTAAAAGTAATCAGTCTTGTCTTGTTTTCAAGAGTATTTTTGAGAAACGGTTGTAACATTTTTAAGACAAAATAAATGATATACTGGATTTTACAACGTATGTGTCTATGACAAGTATGTGTGAAAGTGAGATAGAAATATGGGAAAAGTGAGAGAGAAAGGCATATCCAAATTGGCTATGCGTGGGTGTTTGCGAATAATGTCTGTTGGGGACTGTTGGTGTGTATGTGTGTTTGACCAGTGTTGAATGGACAATAGGTCATCTGTGCCCAATTCTAGAAAGGCGGGAACACCAGTGCTCTGGAGACCTTGCCGTGACATTTCATGGGCCAGCTCTGAACCCTGAGAAGTTTACTTTACAGGGAGCAGTTTGCTAGATTTGGCTTCCAATTAATTGTGGAATGCAGAACTCTGCAAGGCCATCTGAAGATTGTGTACTCTATGTGTCCTGGCTGCTTTTATGTATGTGTGTGTTGTCTACAAAAGCTGCCTTTTTTCCTATACAAATATAGCAGGTTTACTGTTTTGTGTTGAGAGCCCTCCAAACAAGGAAGCCCACATCCAAGGGCATCTGTAATTCCATCATGTATTTTGGTGTGTATGTTGGTGTGCCCTTGATGTTCTTCTTCTATGAGACCACCTCTCTGCTTGGCGCTGTGACTCGGAGAGAATAGGGAGTGTATTCATAGCCACAACTCTGATGTAACCCCCATGACATGTCCGTCCGTCATGAAGGGCTTCTGGCGCTGTTGTTTACTGTTTGTTAGATACGTTTTGTCCAAGCTGTGATCATTGGCCGACATTTCTTTTCATGTGAGGAAGTGGGGAATGTGTGGCCTGCTTTTAAAAAGGTTGTTAAAAAAGGGAGCACAGCTAGCGCCGGAATTGTCAAATTATACTGTGGAAGGGTAAAGTCAAAGAAGCATAAAACGATTTCACTCAGATAAAAACATATTTTCCGCTTTGTTCAAAAAACTTTCCTAAAAAAATAAACCTAACTATTGGCAACAGGATTCCTGTTAAAGGGAGAGACATTAAAACTTAACAAACATGCATTAGCGGCACAAAACACTTTCATCAAGCACTTTCAAGCATGTTTTCTCACATCCTTCAGCTGCGGAAGGGACATCACAGCACCAGTGATCAGACAGCAAGGAGAGAAATGCTTTCTTTAGCCCTAAATGGGTCTCATCTGAAATAATGAATATGTCCTTGAGAAAAACAAAGAGCCAAACAAAACAGTGGACTGAGCTACAGGGAGAAAGGCAATGGCTGATAATTGTTTTCAAGTCTCGCACTGTGCTGCAAATGAGTATGTTCTGCAGTTAACTGTGTCTTTCCTGTCTTTTATATCTGTCGCTTGCTGTTTTTCTTCTCCCTGCCTTTGTTTTCTTGTTATCCAACCTCTGTATTTACCCTCTCCTTGGCTTTCACAGCACTCATTCCTTTTTCTTTATCTCCGTCCCCGTGCCTCTCTTTCTCTCAATACACATTCTTTTGTGTGGCAGGCTTTTTACATCTTTGCTTTAATATTCATTTGCTTTCTTCATTTTCACTTTGGGCATTGAGAGCTTTACTACTGGGGAACTTATGTGTGCCTCTGATTGTTTGTCAGAAACGGACTACCTTGACTCTTACTCTTCTCCCTCCCACTCCTCAATAACAAACACATTCTCCAGTAAAATACATGTTGGTGATAATAACCTGTGAGTTGGGCAGTTTGTGTCTTTTTCTAAAGTCTCTAAGTGTGGCTTTATAAACAGTTGTTTCTGTATGCTGGGAATCAATACAACAAACAAGCAATTACTGGAAACCAGACAATAAGGGCCCTTACCTTCAAAGAAGTATGATAAGCTGAAGACCTCCCTGAAAGACACCCAGCAGCAGCTCACATCTTTCTTATTAAAAAGGCAAACATTTTTTTCAGCATCTACCATGTTGCAGTTAGACGTTTTCTTTGGGCAATTCTTGTTGAGTCAGCATTTTTTCTTGCATACCTGTTCCCTAGATAGTACCCACCCTGCTGGATTCAAACACTTTGGACCTTTCTGTTTCATCTCAATGCTTTCCAACGGAACCTCCTTACTGACCTCTGAGTACCTTTGAGAGGCAACTTGTCAGGGGTTTCCCATCGCTTGGTTCTGCTCAGGGGAGTGCGTTTTCCCTGGAGTCCCGACAAACCCTGCTCTGCCTGGGTAATAGTGGTTTCCCCACACCGCCTATTTAGACTGCAAGTTTCCATTAAATCTTGGTGTGTCATTACAGTTCATATTCTTAATTATGCTCCAAATGTCCCTCGGGAGAAATCATGGAGGCCACTTCTCACAATCTGTCCATATGGCGTTTAATTAAAAGTTTTCTTAAGAATAAATTGCATTCGATTCAATTAAAACTGTAATGTCATACCAAAATAATGGGCATAGACTCCTACTACATATAGAATAGAACAAAAACGATTTTTTTGTGCAATGTTTGCAATTGAAAAGTGCGTATCTACCCCCCACCCCCCACCCCCTCCCAAAAAATACCATCAAAAAAATATGCAAAAAGCAAAAATCACCAAACCCTCCTACGTGCTTCGCAGCCTGAGGCAACGACCGCGCATGAACACCACAGGAGCTATTTCTAGATTCCACTCTTGGAATTCAGACCATGACAAATGAACCATTGGAGTTTGGAATTCCTATTTATCTGCTGTGTACAGAAGCACTTCATTGGGTGGGAAGAATAAAGGAATTATGTAGACAAAAAAGACGCCTTAGCGAATAAATTAAAAAAAAAAATAAATACATTGTGTGGCTTATTTTGGAGGCAGAATTCATATTTTTTTTGTCTGAGAGAGGGCGTTTGGGTAGTGCTGTTCTTTTTATCAGAATGTGCTGATAAGCCAAATCAGAACACCAATACAGGGCATAAGGTGCAGTCAGTAATTCATGCTAATGAGGCTATCACATTTAACTGTATAACCACTGATTTCCTACACTCCCTGTCACCTTAATACTCCACATCTCCCGGACCACCATTGATCAGTATATTAAGAAGCTGTCTCTTTGACTGTTGCTGTTATTACTGCTGCTGTTTCACCAACCCCATCTGTTGGGTGTGCAAGGTGCTGACTTCATCTGCTGACGCCGCTGCAGTGACTGGGGATGAGTTTATTTCCCCCGTTTTCGCTCTTTGAGTCGTGAAGGGGCCTGAAGCATAAACAAATCTCTGTGTTTTTCCTCTGCTACCCAGAGCGCCCTGGCTGGCGTGGACCAAACTTGCCTGCACACACATCCTCACGGTAAAGGCCCGTGAAAGCCCTGAAACCAGGAGCCTCCAGGTTGTGAACACACATACAGAAATCTGCTTTGATGGCCGAGGATAGAGAATAGATCAGAAATCCAAAGTGTTCCTTCTGTCCCGACTGGCTTTTCCAATCTCTCTCTACCAGCCTCACTCTACCAGTCTCACTCTACCAGTCTCTTTCTACCAGTCTCACTCGACCAGTCTCTTTCCACCAGTCTCACTCGACCAGTCTCTCTCCACCAGTCTTACTCTACCAGTCTCTCTCGACCAGTCTCACTCTACCAGTCTCTCTCTACCAGTCTCACTCTACCAGTCTCTCTCTACCAGTCTTACTCTACCAGTCTCTCTCGACCAGTCTCACTCTACCAGTCTCTCTCTACCAGTCAATCTCTACCAGTCTCACTCTACCAGTCTTGTTTTATGCAATTGTTTTCCAAGTCTTTTATCACTAGTCTCCTCTACCAATTGCACTCAGTGTCAACGATCTTTGACTGAGGTCTGTGCTTTTTAGCCCTGAGATATAGCTATGACTTGCATGATACATCACAAAACGTCAGATGAATGTAATTTCCCTTAATGGCCTGAGTAAGACGTTTAGATTGAATAACATCCTCCCCATATTCCTTGCAAAGGGGGAGTGAGAAATAAAGAAAGCAAAAAAGAGATAAAGAGAAAGGTAAATGACAAGTAGATCAGCATTTTTTTGTGAGCTGTGGTCCCATACACGATCATTCAAAAAGTGTGGCAGAATAAAAACATTTGCTTTCAACAGCCGGTTTCACTGTATGGATGATGTCAAACAGATGTGCAGCCACCCATTGAAATTATACAGCTGGTGTGTGTGTTTATATCGGTGTATGTGCTTGTGTGCCCCAGTGAGCCCACAATTCTGTTTCTGGAAAAAGTATAGCTTTTTCACTACTTAACGAAAACAGTTTGAACAGTCTCTGACAAGCAGACATGTCAGAAAAGGTTTACACTGATGACATTAACAGGCACATTCTTGGCCATTGTCCTGGTCCCTGGGCAGAGCTGGGCTGAGCTGAACTGGCTGAGGCTGCCCTTAGGGTTTCCAGTCCTGAGAGAGGGTTTAAGGAGACTAGCTGGATCCCCTGGCCCTGTTTAGCCTCTTGTTCTGGGTCAGGGGACCTGGGTGGCTGCCCTAAATGCCCCCTGGAGGAGTCAGGATTTTTTTTTTATAATTCAATGGCCTATTTAAACTTAACAAACACATCATCCAGATTTATATAATTTTTTGACTTTTGATACTTTTGTATATTTATATTATTGTATATAACTATATAAATGTATAACTATATATGTATATATATATATATAGTTTTCAGTAATACAGATTTGTCGTTTCACACAGTAGAATGTCCTGTCCCGTTTGCTCACTACGGGAACATTTGTTCCCATAGCGTCACTCGACATTCCCAGACCTCAGTCCACCCAACGCCATCGGGATGAGGCCTCATTTCCCCTAATCAACCCCACATGGCCGACAGAGGAACACACTCTGTTCTTCTCTTTTAATCGACTGTCAGAAGGGAGATTAAAACCAGCCAAATCCCCGCAGATAAAGACAAGCGACCAGAGCAGGCCTCGGAACGGGACAAGAAGAGCGGGCGCTGGGTGGCTAACACCCCCTCTTCCTGTTTGTTATTGATATTTACTCACTGTCTTGTCTCTCTCAGCCTCCTCCACCGGCTATGTACGGATTAGTGTTAATGGTTGGCTTATGTCGCAAGTGAGCCCCTGTCAACCCAAGGTCCCAGTGCCATCTATCCAGCTTACCGAGGGCTGAATGATGGCTCTTTCAGCAAGCCCAGCCTCAAAGGAGGAGGGAGGACCTTCAACCTCTTTCAACTTCAATACACATTCAACTTCCAGCCGTGTCTGGTGATTTTTTCATTCTTTGCCAGGCCTATTCGATCAGGCTGTCTTGTGACAGATTTACTTGAAGTTATCCAAATCTTACCAGAAAATGATGGATGGAGACAGAAACGTCAAATGATGGTAATCGGCTATTGTCCAGTTTATTGCTGCATCCCATACAATTATATCACTGTTTTTCTCAGTCTCCTCTTCATTCTCCCCTCTCAACTGTGTACTTTGTTACCTCCTTATCTACCTCTCCTCTCCTTTCTTTCTCTTCACCACTGTCTTTGTTTCTCCTATTATTTCTCCACCCTTTCCTCCCTGCGTCTCTTTTACCATCCTCTATGCCTCTTCTCCTCTTGTGCCCCTTCCTCTCCGTCCCTCGCTCCCTTTCTCTTTTCGTCCCCCTCCTCTCCCCTGCCTGTTCGGCTGACAGCCGTGCTCTCGTGGCATCCGCCTGCTGTTCCACAGCTTGTCTGTGTGATCAGTCCTCTCCAGCTCTCCTCCACATTTCATCTCATCTCCTTAGTGCTCCCTTTCACAGAGACACGCGCTCCCTGCCAATTCACTGTCGCTATTAACTCACATAGCATCTTATGTATTGCCAAAGCAGATTGTGTTTGGAGGGCAAGCAATTAAGAGGGAGGATAGAAAAAACTGTAATGTAATTTTGGCTGCAATATTTACAGCAAAAAATGGTAAAGCTTAAGCGGTCGACATGACAGAGTCAACACCGCGGAGAATAATGATTTAGCGCCACGATTTAGTGGGATGGAATCTGGCACATCCCTAATTACGAAAGGCCAAATGTCAAGCCAGCTCTCTGTCATCTTGGTGCCTGCTGCATTTTTTTCCCTATTCCCCCTCATCTCCTTTTTTGCAAGTTTCACCATGTTTTATGAATCTCATTACAAGTCATTAAAAAGTGTTGTGAGATTTTCACAGCCTACGCTCTGTGGCCCTGTAAAAGAGGCAGAGAGTAACACAGAGAGAGAGAGAGAGAGAGAGAGAGAGATAGAGAGAGAGAGAGAGAGAGATGTATGTATAGATGTTTAGATGTATAGATGTATAAATGTATAGATAGATAGATAGATAGATAGATAGATAGATAGATAGATAGATAGATAGATAGATAGATAGATAGATAGATAGATAGATAGATAGATAGATAGATAGATAGATAGATAGATAGATAGATAGATAGATAGATACAGAAAGATAGAAAGTGCGATAGGGAGAGGAAAATAAACAGAAAGCATAAAGAGATCAAGAGAGATGGAGAGGGACAAAAGTGAGAACTCCGTGAGACCTCCAGCCGCAAAGAAGAAGAGCCAATCCCTTACAAAAAGCATCTCCCATAAAAAAGGGTATTTCATCATTCCAACATAAATGTGTGGAGACATTTATCCCCTCTCCAGGTCAAACTCCAGGTGCCCCCACATCGCTATTGTCCGAGAAATCGCCCGGGCCTGGCTAGACCCAGTCACAAGAGGTTGGGTTTGTGATAGATTAGGCAGGGTCCAGGCGAACAGGGTCCAAATGGTACAAATGGTACACTCTCCAAGGTCGCTCCATTCTGCATTGTCCACAGAGATGGAGGCTCTTAGACCAGGTAAATCGCTTGTCCACAGCTATACAAGCGGTACATTGCAGGTTACGCTCCCAATTACACCTGCTCAATAGACAAGTTCCTGCATGCCAAACCACACAGACAAGCGCGCACTCACACACACACACACACACACACACACTCACACACACACACACACACACACACACACACACACTCACACACACACACACACACACACACACATACACACACACACACACACACATTGTGCAGCTGTATAGGACTGGCATGTAACTCCGCGGTAACTCTAGAGCGGCGTGTCTGAGGCTGCTGTACCACAGTGTTCTCTAGTTGGGTAACAAGGTGACTTGGCTGTGAGGCGGCGCCAGGCCCAGGCTCGCTGTCGCTGTGTAGACACTCCACAGATGGCTCCGTGCTGCGGAGGTGACAGGAGCGCTAGATGGCGGCCCTGGTGTGTGACTGCATTCGTGTGTGTGTGTGTGTGTGTGTGTGTGTGTGTGTGTGTGTGTGTGTGTGTGTGTGTGTGTGTGTGTGCGTCTGCGTGTGTGAGAGAGAGTGAGAGAGAGAGAGAGAGAGAGAGAGAGAGAGAGAGAGAGAGAGAGAGAGAGAGAGAGAAAGAGAGAGAGAGAGCGTGTGAGCAAAAGGCGTGAGCGTGTGTGTGTGAGAGATAGAGATGCTGGGAGCCTGGGGCAGTGATAGGCGCCCTTAGACTTGGCGGAGGTAGGCGAGCGAGGCCCCGTGTGGGTGGGAGCCAGGAGAGGTACGAAAACCAGGAGGGGCCAGGCAGAGGTAGGATTTAACAGGGGGAGGAAGCAGGAGAGGAGGCAGCGAGGAGTGAACAGCGGGACCGTCGGGAGGGAGAGGGGGATATCGTCCGTGTGCCACGGCATAAATGAACATCCTAGGTGGGTTAAGGAGGAGGATTTATGGAGGGAGAAGAAGAAGAGTAGAGATGGCTTCATCTCGGTAGGGAATATCACTCGTGTTAGACATCGATTAAAGAAAACATTTAGAAGTTGCTTGAATTATGTGGTTGATTCATAAAAGATGGAAGGTGTCCTTGTACATGCAAAGGTGAAATGTAATACATTGGATTCACAGAGGAAAAAAAAAAGATAGCAGAGGAAATCCATAAAGCCTGCTCTGTGCCTCCCTTTCAGGGCCAATGGACGTCCTGCTTTGCTGTGGAACCAGAAATGCCCAAACATGGTGCAGCTGTTGTGAGTGATCCTTGGTTAGCCTCCAAAGGTCAGCAATGTGGAAGATGCTGATGGAATATTTGATCAAATCACCCTCTCCCACAGTTATTTTAGTTCACTGCAAACAACAACGACAGTCAAGTTTTAGCCTCAGTACTGGAACATGGTGGATGTGATATAAAGTATAAGCCTGGATTGTTCCCTGGGTCCAAATGTCTAGGTAGACAGTCAATATGGGCTCCTCCCTTAAGGTGGTTAACTATGGTCTGTCACTGTGGCCCGCCTCCTGTTGGCGTAGAGGCGAGGGAAGCTAAAGGGAACTCCTGCTGTTCACACACACACACACACACACACACACACACACACACACACACACACACACACACACACACACACACACACACACACACACACACCTCTATGCCCCACCTCTGACACTAAGCCTAAAAGAGCAGAGTAGCAATGTTACATCTCCTCTAACTCAACTTGGCAGGTGAGCCTAAGCACTCTCTCTTTCCCCTCTGTTTCCATCTTTTTTTCCTCTTTCTATCTCTCTCCTTCTCTCAGGTGGGTCGTCGCAACGCATTTGTCAAGATCAAAATTGACAGAAATGACAGGGGACTCCTGTTTTTGCTAGATAAACAACCACTGCAGTTCAAAACATTCACTATATTTCTCCTTCTTTGTCTGCCTCTCTGTCTCTATTTCTTTCTTCTTGTTACATCTTGGTAAAATGTAAATACATTTTATAATATATTGCTTTATTTGTTTTTTATTTTTGGTTAAGCTCACAATTTCCTGGCCAATGGTTGATACTTGATAGAATGTATTGCTGCATCAGAGTGCAACAAAATACATTTTAAATTCATGCTCCACCCCCCCATCTCTCTCTCTCTCTCTCTCTCTCTCACTCTCTCTCTCTCTCTCTCTCTCTCTCTCTCTCTCTCTCTCTCTCGTTCTCTCTCTCTCTTTCTCTTTCTCTTCCTTTCTTTCCAACACATATACCCTGAGCGCTACACTCGGTTGATGAGATGTGACGAGGATGCCATTTTCTAGCATTCAACCTAAGTTTCCAAGTTCCATGCTCAAGAAGCAAACTCTTGCTTTTGTTATTGAAAATATGGGTAAACACACCACACACACAAAAGCTATATATAATGTATTCTGCATTGTTGTATGTTGCAATCCAATGCTTATTTGAAGAACTAATATTCCAAACTTACTTCTCTGTCTCTTGCTGCAATAGACAACTTAGTTCCTGCCAAGATGACAACGGCAGCCCAAATGTTCCGTTTGATTTTGAGAGCCTCCAGAGCAAGTGTGGGCAACACACAGAAAGAGAGGGAGGGAAGGAGAGAACAAGATGAAGAGAGAGAACGAGAGAGCAAAGAAAAGACAAGGAAGAGAGAGAGAGAGAGAGAGAGAGAGAGAGAGAGAGAGAGAGATTTAAAGAGAGGAAGAGCAAAAAGGAGAGGAAGAAAGAATGAGTGGAACAGAACACGGAAAGCTACGAGGTGCCAAGCGCTGTATTTACCACCTTAGGGGGAGTGGAGTCCTGCGTAGGGAAGAGGAAGGAGGGGGGGGGGGGGGGGCAGGGGGGGAGTGGGTGTCAGGTATGTCTCTCAAACACACCAGCCACATGCTGCTCGTCTGGATAACAAATCATTCCCTGCAGCAGCGACTGCTAACCTCGTCAGCCACACTAATAACATTTAGAGATGTTAAGCTCGTAAATTAGCGAATCTGGACCGCAGAGATATTATTTATGCTTGTCTCCCACCCTGAAAGACTCGGCTTGATGGGTAAATTGTGTTCAATTCTTGGAAGAAGACGTTTTTTTTTTTTTGCTGCACCCCAGCGTGATATGAGATTAATCCCTTGACAACCTTTGCGACACACTTCAAATTGCTCCCAAATGTCACTGTGGAGATTTGCGGAGGGTGGAACTGGGGGAGAAAGAGGGGTGCACAAAAAATAGGGACATATCCAGTGCACACATCTTTCCCACTTTGAGACGCATACAGATGCAGACACAACTCTTTTAAACTCATGCTTCCACACACACACACGCACACATACACACACACACATGCGAGAATGGACACAAACACATCCACACACACACACGCACACACAATGTGTTTAAATGTAGATTCTTTCTATTCCCAGTAGATTTCCAAAGACACAGTTAGCCACCCACGCTGACACACACCTTGCTTCTCCTTTTAGATGCTGCTTTTTTCTCTTTGTCTCTTTCTTAGACATCTTCATGTCACAAATAAATGCTTTCCATTTCCATCAGCCACAGCAGATCCGTTTGTCACCAAACAGCACAGCAGAACATCCTACAGTTTGTTTGCCAGCCTGTTGTTTTTTTGTTGAACTGAGGAGAGAATCTGTCCTTGCCTAAAAAAAATCTTCTTTATTGCTCTTGGCGACTAGATTAGAAGTGGTCTGACAATCCAAAGGGAAATGATAACCTGGCTTCTAATGCTGATCCTTGCTCTCACTACCCTCCACAGGCAAACCAGTAGCTTACTGTAGCACCCCAAACCTCTGAGCCATCCAAGAAGCTCCAGAGGGTTGAGACAGCCTCATAGCCCCTCACGCCCTGCATCCTGCTGGGGCCTCAGTGGACAGGTTGTGTGAGACGTCTGCTGGTACTCGTTCAAATGCCTGGCAGCATCTGGATGAGTGTGACGGTGGGGGTGGGTGTGGGTTTGGGTATGGTGGTGGTGGTGGTGGTGGGGGGGACGGGGGGGTGGGGTGGTGGTGGTGGGGGGGGGGGTTATCCCCACCTCAGTGACCCGCAGAGCTGCAGACATACCAACTGTCATCATGCATTCCTATCCCCAGCCCTCCACCATGGTTACTGCACCCAAGGTTCTCTTTGCTTTTTTATCCCTGCTTGTGTTTTTCGTCCTTCCTCCTACAGACAAATCTAAACCTTGAAGCAACAGAAAGAGTGAGCAAGAGAGAGAACAAGAGAGAGAGAGAGAACAAGAGAGAGAGAGAGAACAAGAGAGAGAGAGAGAGAGAGAGAGAGAGAGAGAGAGAGAGAGAGAGAGAGAGAGAGAGAGAAAGAGAGAGAGAGAGGGAGAGAGAAAGAGAGAGCACAAAAAAGAGCTGTAATTAGATTGTAAATACTGCCTGATATTGGAGGACTTCAAGGGGCAAAACTGAAACTATTTCTTTATGTGTGTATGTGTGTGTGTGTGTGTGTGTGCGAATGTATACACACAGTTAGTTTTCTGTGTAGTGGAATGTGGTGGCTATCTTATGTCTGCATTTGGTTTGTTGGGTTTTTATGTGTGTGCTTGCACGCACGCACTTAAAAGCAAGTGCAGTGATTCAGTGTGTGTGTGTGTGTGTGTGTGTGTGTATGCTGTGTATTATCTTTATCAAAGGGCCACTGACCCCTCTCTCTGCCAGCTTGACTGAGTAAAACAACACTCATGAGCACATTTCACATCGTCACGTTAAGAGTTCAGAGCGAGAAAAATGCCAAAAGCGGAAAACAATGAGCTTTAATGTGTGAAAAACGAGAAGCAGAGTGCTGTTATTCAAAGTTCCTGTGACACCTGACCACTGTATTCAAACACAAAATGTCATGTTGACTGTCTCTACAGAACAAGTCATTTCTCATAATTACTGTTATTTGCAGCTATATTCCAAACACACCAATTAAACTTGCCTGGGGCATTTTTGTTATGTTTTTTTTGCTGTTTGGGGAACAGACAGAGCAAATGACTGGACAGAAGAGAAAAAAAGAATGTAAAATTCCTCACAAATGGTGCATTTAATAACATATTTTGTATCTTTTTGATCAACCCATTCTTCCTAAACTCACATTGAAGAAAGTTAACCCTGGTAACCCTCAACAAACGACATTTGAAATTACCTCCTTCTACATGCAGAACTTTAATTCGACATGCTCTCTTCGTGTTCATTGTGAGCACATATATTTGGGAGGAATTTTAATGAAAATATGTTGCATGATAAAAAGGGGCTTTAAACTTGTTTGGGAGCGCAGAAAGCGATGACATTAAAAAGGCCATAATCCATAAGCTGAGAAACAAGCAGAGATGTTATCTCTTCAGCGCGTCCTCAATGTCACTGCGCCCAGAGTGACCCACTCACATCACACTCTGTCTGGCTGACGGGGGGCTGGAGATCTTCTCACACACATGCAATATGCACGTCATCATGGGCGGCGTTTGAAAGAAATATACAATGGTAACTTTGAGGAGAAAATATTTGGCCCTCTTGGGTTGCCACACACCATACACGTGCAGATGCAGGCATGAACACCCAAACGTAGTTCAACATGTATACAGTGGACCGAGGACCCGTCATACACCGGCAGTAAACTTGCCAGCTGGTTTGCAGCCCTACCAACTCCCAGAACTAGCAGTAACGAGAGGGCCAGCGCTGAACACCGGTTTGCCGACAAGCACTCAGAAGGCGTGCTGATTTAGTCGGAGAGAAGCTATGAAACAGCCTTGGTCTCTTTGCAAAGTTAGGATTAGTAAAAATCCCATGGGACTTGTGTTGCTTCCGTTTAGGCAACACCCAGACTCACAGTCCATAATTGAAAAAAATCATTTTTTCAAACAGTAACAACAAATGGATTCAAACTACGTCGTAAACCCAGAACATATGGGAGCTTCAGGCCAGTCTGCTGGCATGATTCTGAGAAACGATGGACTCTCTCTAACAGTGTTTATAGAGTACTGCTTTGTGGTCAGTAGTCTCTCTGTGGCGTCCCTCTGTAGTTGTAAAGAGACTTGTGGCAGGCACAGTGAACAGGCCGCGGTCAGACCACAGCCTCAACCACTCACTCAGCTGTCTGGCACTGCAGCTCACAGAGACGGACACATATACAGGCAGAGACACAGACAGGATAACCGACAGAATGACCGACAGACAAGACATTTAAACAGACTCAACCACAAAAAAGCAGAAGGGCATAGACATTTGACACACTGACAGACAGAAAAACAAGCACACAGACACACACACACACACACACACACACACACACACACACACACACACAGACACGCAGAACATTGCACACATGCGGTTGAAACAATATTGCTGTGGAATCCACAATCCCCCAACCCCTTATCTTCAGGAGTTATGGGGACTAAATCTCCTCATAATACTGGGCTCTCAGTGAACTAATCCAGGGAACATCAGGCTAAATCCACACTATCCCAAACACAGCCATTATGGTATGACCCTCTCATCCCCGTGGCCAATGGCGTGATGGTTGGACCACTTACGTGTCCTCGACGGGTCCGCATTAATTCAACCTCAACCCCATTACAACACCTTGGTCCAGGAAATCCTCTAACCTTACAACAACAGCTGTCAACGGGAGAAAATGTTCTGTCCGTTAACTCTTTCATTCTCTCATTCCCTCATTATTCTCTCATTATTCTCTCTCTCTCTCTCTCTCTCTCTCTCTCTCTCTCTCTCTCTCTCTCTCTCTCTCTCTCTCTCTCTCTCTCTCTCTCTCTCTCTCTCTCTCTCTCTCTCTCTCTCTCTCTAGCGTAGTCGCCAGCTATGGCTGGCCCACCCTGGATTTGACCCTGTAGCACTTTGTAAACAACGGTGGAAAGTCACAGAAAGTAACCATGTTCAGCTTATGTCTAGCAAAGGCATTAGTGTCAAATAGAGAGCGGAGAGTGGAGAAGTCAAAGAAATTCTCAGGCGACCATCAGAAAAGAAGTTTGTCATTCATTCGACCTCTGAGTTGTCTTAAAAACATGGCTCATAAGGCAAAATCCTGTTAAATATTAGCCATAATTCAATGTCAGGAGACACAGGGCCTGCAGCCTTGCTGCATTGTGTTTGCATCATGTCCTACGCCCTGTGTTGGGCGGACCTTGTCACAGTAAAGCCCAAGCCAAGGAGAACGACAAATGGCCTTAGTCTTACAGTGAAATGAAGGGGTGAAGAGGTCAAATTATAGATGCATGAGAAGCTCCCTCTCTATCCCCTGGAGATCAAAACCACCAAGTCTCGGGAAGCGCCTCCGTGGCTCCGCGGCTCCCTGGCCAGGCGGCAGTTTCCTGGCCTGAAGGGGTCAGCGGTGGGCTGCTGGAGAAACTGGCAGCCATGGCCTCCAGAGGAGCTGTTTTGGGGGGCATCCCGTTGCTGGCTGGCATGGAGGAGGCACTGAGAGACTCCAAACCCTTCGCCTAGTGCCAGAGCCGCCAGACAGGCCTCTTACAACGACGACTCCACGCCGAGGGAGGGCCAGATCCACTCCAGGCTTTACGCTGTGCAGTCATCTCTGTGCCACAAGGCCCACTCTCAGCTCAGGTTGGCACGGCATGGTGATGGAATTAGAGCTCTACGGTGGCTCTATATAGGATGGTTAATATAGGAAATGAATGATAGGCCAACTGTTGGGTAAAGGAGGAAGCATAACTGTTCATATGGACCTTGTACAAATGTAACAAATCTTTGGGCTTCCTATGCTAGCAGTCCACATAGCGTGTAATTCTAGCTATAAAATGAAGCACGAATGTAATCATTCTTATTTCATATTTCTTTTCATACAAAGGCAGTTACAACTGAAATAAAATCAATAATGCTCTAATTATGGCTGTTACCATACTTATATTGCTAAAGCAGTGAAACTCAAATTTGGATGTTATGTTAAGACAATAGCACTTTGAATAAAATATCACCAACATTTATCAGTTATAAAGTTAAAAACAATAAAAAAGGATATACATGCAACTGATATGAGTACAGTAATATACAGATACATTACAATAACAAGAGGGGTGTTCTTTCTGATAAAGGGAAGCCTGGGTTGCATCAGCTCAACCTATCCTCACAACCGTGAGGTTTTTTTAAAACACATATGCTTGGTAACTTATTATTTTATTTATTTATACAGGGGTAACTGACTAAGAGTAGATCTCTTTTCCAGCAGTGCACTGTTTAAGGTAGAATATATATAAACTACAACAACTCAACAAACATGAAGAATAAAAAAGAATAAAAAATAAATAACTATTAGCTATAACTATACTATTAGTATCGCTAAGATCAGAACCTCATTTTTCAAAACCTCAGACACAACTTTCAAAACTCAGGCTGTATATTCAAAATCTTGTATTTTGCATTCATATCTTTGAGGAAACCGTGCAACTTCATAATCATTGGTTCAAAATACAAATTTATCATGAAATATCATTGGAACAAAAGTTTAGATCCACACAAAACAATAATAGGTTCACTGTTAAGTTGTTGGTACAACTCTATAATATTGAAGCATAAAATACTTGCTACATGTTTCAATGTGGTTCTAAATGCATTTATCTAAAATTAGTAGTAGAGGGAAACAGTGGAATCATTGAAGAAATGTATCTAATGTATTAAATAAAATCTGAAACTTAGGTCAAAACTAATATACAGCTACAAAGTTTCATGCAAAAACCTCTTTAAACATTCTCACTTGACTGTTTTAAAATACAGAACCTCGTTCTTGATCACATCCCCTCACAGACACCTTTCAAAAGAGGCCCACAGCCACCTCTCAGAAAGAGTCCGGCCGTTCCTTTTACCACGACGTCCTCCTCCTCCTCCTCCTCTTTCTCGTCATCTCACTATGCACCTCTTTTGTGAGCTGCATAGCCTGCTTGCTCCATGTTGTTGCTATGCCATTGGAGGTGAATACTATGTGATCTTACCATACTCTAGAAAATTGAAATCAATCAGCAGTAACGAGTTGTTACAGTAGATTTGCAAAAGCAATGACAAGGACCATCCTGTGCGTATGGTCAAATCCAAAAACATTGTCTGGAACAGTTGTACATGGGACCATAGAAGCAGTGTCTGATAAAGGATGGTGATAAAGTATTACATCCACAGATAATGTGGGTCATGTTATCTATTAACTGTAAATGGTGTCAATGGATCTCTTCACCCTGGAACTTTCATGGTATAAACATGGAATTATATCAGTTCCCATAAAGCTATACATTAGGAGTAATGGTACAGTTACATTTTAGTGACATCCAAGCAAGCAAAGAAAATGTTCCCAGTTTTGTAAAAACAGCATTTTATGATCTGTTCTGAGCTCTGTGTCTAGAGTTTTGAAAAATTATCACAAGCTTCTGAAATGAGTTCCAAAGTGATTGGAAAAGAAACTGATGTAATATAACCTATATCTCAGTACAAATAGAGTAGCTCTCTCTTCTCTCTGATAAAGACCCACTTTGTCCGTCCTGTCTCCCCTTCTGTTGTGGGCCTTGTTCTGTGGACCCCAAGGGTTTTGTTTATTTGTGTTTGAGTCGCTCTTCCAGCTTGCAGCTGACCCCACCTATTTTCTCACAAGTCATTTTAACAGCAGGCCTGCTTTGCAGCTACTCTCCCAATTAACATACCATTAGCATAATATTAGCATGTGCGCATTCTGGTGTTGATGGGGATGGAAAATAACAGGTTTTTCTGTGCGTTCTCAAAAAAATGATTTTTGCAAGAGATGACGTTAAGCACCCACGGGTATTAATGTTTCTTTATCGTGCTTTCAAACTAATCCTCAGTTGGTAAACAAAATCTAGTTTTCAAGTTGTGCAACTTAACTTGATACCAAACTTCCTATCTCATTCGACTGGTTGCTTTTTCGCTGGTCGATTTTTTTTTGTGAATGTAAATTGGAATATTGTAATGTCAACAAATATAATGAAGATGTGTAGATTTCAAATCTGTAACGCAATTTTTCAGCATATGGTCAATCTAGAGGTTTCCCTCAGAATCATACTATTGATCTGTCAAAGTATTCACTTCCGGCCACACAATAAACAGGCGGACAAGACAAGAGAGTCAGCATGAGAAGAGGGCTTTCCGTGTGAATGAGAGATGGAGAGAGTGAGTGAAGGAATGAAAGTAGGCCAGCTGTTGATGAAGTCACTGAATGTTTAATGTGCAGCGAACAAACGGGTGGCGGGTAAGAGGAAAGACGTGTCAGCAGCCGCGCTGATTGGGGATCAGCCCGGGGCCTGGCTGTTACCCCTGATGCCATGCCTGTCTCTCACACACAGCTGAACTCAGATCTGTCACATTAAGGGGCATATCTCACCAGGGCCTTGGTGGATGACAGGGCTTTGTCATTTGTTTACAGTGGAGCAGGCAGAATCAACAGCGTTTGCCAGCAAGCACTGATTGAACATTTCTCCTCGTAAACGCCCCTGGGTGGCATTTGATGTGACGAGCTGAATGGGAAACGATATCCTGACACAGCCGTAACAAAAGGGCCGGGTACTGGGGGGATGTCCGGCCTGTCTGAGGGCTTTCTCTATCCACGCTCCCGGGGCTCTCAGAGTAGGTGTAGTATTCAATGGTTGTCTGAATGTGCGTTCTCCATCTCTCTGACCTCCACAAAAATATCAATGTGAAGGCTCCCAGTGTTTATTATTATTATTATTATAATTATTATTATGTCATTTCGATGTGCTGCATATGGAGCAGTGGGTTGTCAGGGCTGAGTGTGGATTGCACCGTGTTCTGTGATCTGATCTCATGTCTGTGGTATCTACATACTGGATAGCCGTGTGTGAGGCCTGCATTGTTGTGGTGTACGTGGCAGCGTGTGCTAAGTATATGAAGAGATGAGTCTGTGGGCCTGCTGGCCTGGCCTGCTCTGTTGCACTCAGCGCTGCTCTCTAATCCCTCCTCTTCATGAATACATTAACGCTGCGTCTTAAACTCAGCTTAGCTGGCGGCTCAGCACCACATCACATCCTATTACCTACTTTAAATCATTAATGTGACATCGTTTTCACTCCATTCCCAAACACCCACGGTTCAAATCTGCACATTTCACTGAGCTGTCGTCGGCCAGGCCCCTCTCCGATCTCACACACTCGCCGCACACGCAGAACACGCATGTGCACATACGCACGCAAACACGCACAAGTAAACGCGCACAGACACACACAGAATAGGCGTTTGTTTAGACAAAAAAATACTTTGCAAGCAAACTTCTGGTACACTCTCACATGCACAGATTGTTTTTCCCAGAAGTCTTTCACTATTGCAAGCAATAGCATCTGTAAAAACATGAAAGTTGGGAGAAACATTTTATTTTCAAAACCGTGCCCAGGCATTTCATTTACTTTCAAATTTGGACCTAATGCAATAGTTTTCTTCCTTTTGTTTCAACATTTTCAAAGGAAACCAGCCAGTGGATAACTGGGAATCGAAACACCTCATCATGTGAAACACCTCCTACGGAACAGCTTTGGGTGCTGCACACACAGCGTGCTGTTGACAATAAAAGAAAAATCTGAATCCCCTCTCTGCTCCTCAACTATTCACACATAAACCCTTTCCCAGGTTTCCCTCCAGGCAATCAATGAAAAATTCAGCAACGCCCAAAGAACAACTACTTCCCTCAGTTCAGAATCTGCCCATCACAGCGCTTTATTCCATTGAAAGGTTTTTGTAAAGCTATGGTAATTAGCAAAGCACATTAAATCATCTTCTTGGAGTGCATTTAACTGTTTTTGTGTGGCGAGTGTTTGATGAAGCGATGGGGGATAATTGTGCGGCCATATGGAGGCAGATGGGACAACCTTTTAATGTGAACATCTGAGAGGGACTCCTTGTTTAACTTTTAAAAGAGGAAGCACGACATCGCACAAACCCCTCACAGACCATCCATTAAAGACTCTGTCTTAAAAAAGTCACAACCCAATCAGTTGTTGTTTTGCACATAGTTTGGCCCTCAATGGATTTTCTTCTGACAGTGAGAAATTGTTGTTACCTCTCCCGATTATGCTGCCTTTTACTTTCCATCTTTCCTGTCAACAGCATCCTGTGTCCCTTGCTGTAGCAAATTAGGTTATCAGGTGCTTAACTGCCAGTGATTAGATTCCTCACCTCACAGCTGGCCCTCTGATAGGTGGGGGAAATAAGTTGGCCTGCACATAATTAACATGCCATTACCGAGATTATTGAATCGCTGGGTGACACACGGGCACTGTGGCGATGAATACATTGATTGAACACCAGAGTTCCAATACAGGCGGACTGAGGAATGTGACAGTTTCCTTCAAATTACAATTATTAAAGATAATTCGGTCCGTGCTGGAATTGTTATTACTGTAGTTATGAATTCACTTAAGATATAGATTCGCTGATAATTTACCAAATGAACTTCAATGAATAGGTCAAACCATAATTTTCCATAATTTCAAGTATAATAGCATGGTTCAGTGCTAAATACCATTCTATACATGAATTAGGCTATGATGTTTATGCTAGGCTATATAGATTTCCTGATGTAGATCAGTGTGTGCAGAAAGAACTCACCAGGACGAGCATAAGTTTACAGAACACATTGCTGTTTTTATTAGAGCCTTGGCTGGCAATAATACTGAAAAAAAAACTCAGAACAGATGGTGGCAGCCCACAACTTGTTTTTTTGTTTCTTTGTTTGTAATTTTTCTTCTTTTTTTTTAAGAGTACATCAACTCCTGCTTTTATTGTGGCATGGATAACATCAATAGAAGAGAGAGAGAGAAAAAAAAGAAATATACAACTTATATTACACTGTGTTATGAACAAAATATAAATCTATAACTCTATGTTATATTTACATAATTATCTTTCTCGATTTTCAAGTTGAGATGGTAATTGTTTTTCTTGTAATAATTATTACTTTGTTTTAAGCTCCACTCATGACTTTGATTGTCTTACATATTATCTTCTACATGATCACTTTCTTTGTCATCGTCATCATCATTGTCTTAGTATGGGGGACAAACCGTGCCAGAAGGAATGACCGAAGCCTTACAGTAACTCCCCCTGCATACCATGATGTGATTACAGGGGAAACTATCTAACTTCGATGCAGACCAAGAGGTCAATATTCGGCAGGAATATGGCCCATTTGCTGGCACAGTGTGATTGCGCAAGAGTTGTAAACAACATGCATCTACAGCAAGCATGATTGTAAAAGTGGGATCACTATCTGGCAGCACGTGGACATGGCTACGTCATATTGTGGAGCTAAAACAAAGCAAAGACCTCCAGAATTGGAGTCACATAGATAGATATACAGGGTCGTTTTACATGGGTACACAGTGGATCATCATTGGAAGAGGAGTTCGAGCTCTGTTTTCCAATGGTCTTAAGGTGTGTTCGTATGTCCCTAAACTAACCTTTCTACATTTCTACTCTAGTTTAGCATAGGTTTAATTAATATATTTAATCTAGATTTAAGTAGGATAAAAAAGTCAGCAATGGATTGGGTGGTTGTCTTGATAATCTTTGCATTTGAAATGTGTGTAGGTGCGTAGGGGTTTGTGTGTCTGATTGAGGGTTGCTCTGGGCCAACAATATTCCACTGTGTCTCAGTAAGATGACCCGCCTAGTAAACAGGAGCTGGGCTCTTTGTTCAATGAAAACAGAGTAAAATAATCTATAGCTGTTTTCTTTATCTCCAACAGAAAAAAAGGAGAAGAAACTTCACATTTTACATTAACCATTACAAATAAAATAGAAAAATCACGTTCTTCTTTTCTCTGACTGCAAATAGTCTGAGTGCTTTACGAAATGGGTTTGGACATGACAGGGTTAGGTTCTTGTAGAGGATGCAGCTAAGAGTTGTTGGGTAACCCTGTCTCCTTCACGACAGTTTAACCCAGTCTTGTAACTTCACACCACGTCCAAGAGATTAATTAAAAATACGACAAATCAAATCAAAGCAGAACAAATCAAAACAAAAAAAAGGTTATGGTTAAGATTTTTTTTTTAGATCTAAATTACTACCATCTAAATATAATAATGCTTTGTCGATCATCATAGTTTCAAATGGTCATAAAAAAACAATAAGAGAAAAAAATAAATTATACTGTACATAACTTACTAAAACTTAGGAAAAGCTGACCATCTTCATAATTATTGTTAATATTATTATTACACTAGAGGCAGTTTGAATAAAAATAATAAAATACAGTATTCAAATACAAACAGAAACACTGACATACTGATTTATGATCAGCTCCTCCCAATATGAACAGCAGAGTGACGTTGGATTGGGGGCATACAACACTGAAGGACAGAACAACAGGTGTGTGTGTGTGTGTGTGTTTGTGTGTGTGTGTGTGTGTGTGTGTGCATGTGAGAGAGAGAGAGAGAGAGAGAGAGAGAGAGAGAGAGAGAGAGTGTGCGTACATGTCGTGCGTGGGGTAACAACAGTGTGACTCAACGGGGCGAGTAGGGGTAGGTACGGGCAAGGGTGACAATGGAGGAGTCAATTCTCTGTCTCCACGCCTATTTGTCTAGAAATCCTGTCTCTTTCCAAAGTTCTCTCAATACTTGAGCATATACTGTCAGTCAGGTTCTTTTGGAATAGGCTAAGGAACCTAGTAGGCAGACACACACATACACTAGCTTTAGTTGTAAATTTGAATTCAAAATAAAGTATGTGATGTTTTTTTTTGTACCATGAAAGATAAAAGTAGAGGAGTGGAAAAGGAGAGAGGAGGGACATGTGATTGGTGTGGGATTGTCTCATCACACAGTGCTTTACTATCTGGCCCAGGATACGACAGGCCCCACGCTGCCCTCCCTCCGTACTCTGTACACATGAAGCGTGCTCTTCTACTAAATAAGACGTTCACTGCAGCGTTGAAGAAAGAGAACAAAAAAGAAAACATTTCGCTTTGACGTCTGTCAGGTGCTTTACAACGACAGGTATTCTATTATTAAAACTGTAGCACAAAACAACAAATCACATTCACAAGCCACTTGTTGGCACCGTGTACCTGAGTGAGAATATTATAGAACCAAGAAAAAAAGCTGTTTTAAAAGTGTCTGCATTATAAACAAACAGGTCCGCTATTTTAAAGTGTCGTCTCTCGTCTTTTGACAGGTCCTCTGTTTTCAATGTCGCTGACAACAAACGGATCTAAAAGGTTGGTTTTTGTGTTAATTTTCTCCTCGTCTCGTAGCTTACTCACGACATTATACTGTATATTATCTTGCCTCTGTATCATACTCTTGGAGAGTATTTTGTCATCCGCAGCTGTAGTACTTTAATAGTACTCTGTGGTACTTTAATAGTACGGTGTAGTACTCAGCAGAAGTCCCGACAAGCTGCTCATCTACGCACAGACTCCAGTATGTGTAACAGTTAGTGTGAGTGACAGGTCCTGCGCTTCAAATGATTGGTTGGATGCTGGTATCAGGACTCCGCCGGGAGGCATCAAGCTCTGCTGAGAGAGTCCTTGTTGGCCACGGGGGGAAAGCAGGGCAGGGTTTGTGTGCTGGGAGTCAAGGTGTCGACTAGACAGGAGCAGGACGGAAAAGAAAGTTTCTTCCTGATTGGGTCGGAGGTGGGATCGGGGCTGCGCGTGATTCACGGGCTGTGATTGGCCAGGGAGAGAGAAGCGTCTGCTGGCTCTTGGCTCTTATTGGTTGATGTGGTTGTCGGTGTCGCTGCCGTAATCCGCCTCCTCGTCCTCGTAGTCAAAGTCGTCGTAGGCGTCTCCGTTGCTGTCGTCGAGCCGCAGCTCCTCCTGCTTGATGCGCGGCTCGTCGCCCTTCAGGCCCGGCAGGTAGCTGGGGGTCTGGTGGGGGTGGGTGCCTGGCTCAGGACTGCTAGACATACTGGAGTGCTCCGAGGGCATCTGAGGGGAGGGCATGCCGGCCATGGACATGCCGCCGGGGTAGACAACGCCGGCTGAGGACAGGGGCAGCTGGGCCTGCTGGCTGCAGGGAACACAGAGAGGAACGGAGAAGATTAGGACCACTACAGGTCCAACCGCAGACATGTTATAGATTCATGTTATAGACTAGAATAAGTCTAGTCCCACAGTAGTCCCCACCACCCGTTTACCCGGTGACTGCCCGGCCCTGGCCTTTGCCCCTACCCCACAGTGAAGTACTGTCTCATCTAAGGAGTGGTCTTTGCCCCTACCCCACAGTGAAGTACTGTCTCATCTAAGGAGTGGTCTTTGCCCCTACCCCACAGTGAAGTACTGTCTCATCTAAGGAGTGGTCTTTGCCCCTACCCCACAGTGAAGTACTGCCTCATCTCCTGGCGCCGGTTCCTCATGATGGCCTTGTACTCTCCGATGCGCAGCTTCTTGCCGTCGACCAGGCAGGTCCTCTTGGGCCGGGGCTTGTACTTGTAGTCGGGGTACTTCTCCAGGTGCTGCTTGCTGAGGCGCGCCTGCTCCTCGTAGTATGGCTGCTTCTCCAGGTTGGTCATGGCCTTCCAGCGAGAGCCTGGCGAGAGAGAGAGAGAGAGAGAGAGAGAGAGAGAGAGAGAGAGAGAGAAGGCGGGTGAGAAGGACAAAACACACTCTTACACCCTCAGAGACCCCTTATCAGGGGACGGGAGGGAGGGAGATGAGCGGCAGCTATTGTCTGCAGTCATGGCGGGGTAGTCAGACTCAGTCCTGACCAGACCGGGGAGCTAGAGAGAGAGAGAGAGAGAGAGAGAGAGAAAGAGAGAGGGAAGCGGTTGAGGAGGAGGGGGCAGGGAGGACACCCTGCAGTATGACGGCAGGTGAAGTGTGCCTCGTTTGCCCCGCGCTTCTTATCAGTGATCAGGACGAGTACCTGCGGTCATCCTCATTATTCTCTCCCTCCTTCTCTGTCTGTCACACACACACACACACACACACACACACACACACACACACACACACACACACACACACACACACACACACACACACACACACACACACACACACACACACAAATCTTTTAGAATACATACTGCAGTTCTCTATAAAATATTGTAAAATATTTTTGGACAGCAGCAGGGCCCGTATTCCACTTTGTGTGTCTAGTAGCTGACCCTGTGTGGGCGTCTGTCTATGCCTTCCTCCGGGTGTGTTTTCTATCTGGTGTGAGTTTACACTCTCCTACTGTATGTTTAATGGGTAAAAGCTGTCAGCGCAGGGCTACAGTCGTGCTCCGCTCTGGGCTGTGATAGGGAAACTCCTTCTGTTAACAATTGAGCGAGCGGAGCCCTTATTAAAACCAGATTTCCCTGTGTTATAAAACGCATAGGAGCTCTTTAAAATGTCAAACACAATCCCCGAGGTCTGGAGAAAATGTCAGACAGACTGGAGTGCTTGTTTAATGCATAATGAATTATATCATCATTGTCGGAGCCCTGTGCTCTCCAGAGCTGTTCATTAAGGCGCCGGTTTCACAATGACACCGCTTGCAAGAAAAATGTGTGTGTGTGTGCAAGAGTGTGTGTGTGTTTCTCCCAGCTCTCCATATACACACACACACTGACACACATATTTAGTACGTGTGTCCCAGGGAAACAACCTGTTCACAGCCCTGCCACTACCACGACCACAGGACAGATGTTCAGCTGTGTGTGTGGGGGGGGACACACACAAAGGAGCGCACACACACGCACACGCACGCACGCACGCACGCACGCACGCACGCACGCACGCACGCACGCACGCACGCACGCACACACACACACACACACACACACACACACACACACAAACACACACGCACAAACACACGCGCACTCGGGAAAAGACCGAGCGGAGAGATTTCCGTACAGAGGTGGAGGGGGAGAGCTGCCGTATTGTGAGTGCCTGAGGAGAACAGAGCCTGGCCACGACATGAGTGATCATCTCAATCAGGTTAACACACATCTTCACACCTCTCTCCCTCCCTCCCCCGTTACTCCCCCCCCCCCCCCCCCCTCCATTCTTTTGCGACACCCCCACTCGCCAGCAATCCCTGCCCCTGGGTGCGGAGCCTGGAAGAGGGTACACCAGGCATGTGCGCACGCCCCTGTGTCTTTGGTGTGTGTTTCGGGGGGCTCTTACCGAGGATTTTGCTGATGTTGGAGTTGTGCATATCGGGGAAAGCCTGGAGAATCTTCCTCCTCTCATCCTTTGCCCAGACCATGAAGGCGTTCATGGGCCGTTTAATGTGCGGCTCGCTGTTGCCTCGGCCCCGGGCCTCACGGAACATCCTGGAATCCGACACGCTGGGGCTGCCTGCATGTGGGAGGGGGGTAGGAAAGGGGGGAGACGGGCGGGAAACAAGAGAACAGTTGAGAATATACTTACCACAGATTTAAGACACATAATGGGACACTGGTTAAGTCCCCCATGCATATTCACCATTGAAACACACTCGGGTGCGCTGCATGCCCATGAGGGGCAGACAAAACACCCACTCAAATACACAGCAACAAAGGCTCAGGCTAAACTGTGTGCCTCTGATTTCTGATCATGGTTAAGTTGACCGGTCACTCTCCCATCACACATCCTGTTTGAAACCCTGGTGCTCCACAGGGAGCAGGGGTGCAAGGGCCGGCCGGGCGCCGGGTGGTTGGGTCTTACCGTCAGAGTCGCCGCTCATGGTGAAGTCCATCATGGCGTGGTTGAACTTGTCCTCGGACTGCTGCTTCAGCTGGTGGCTCAGGCTCTCGAGAGCCGCCTTCTCCTGGAGACACAGGGAGAGACGCACAAACGTCAGCCGGTCTGTACGTACTTAGCCTGTCAGTCCAACCTTTAGGGGACCTAATCCTGAGAACAGTCAAACCATTGCCAAACAAACGCCAGAGCATTTTGCCCGCATGTGTCGTTTGCACATTGTTGTAGAGAATTTAAATGCTAAACGCTGGGATGCGTAAGTGTCTGGATGTGAGAGTATGCATAACTATGGGAAAGTGTGTGTGTATGTGTGTGTGTGTGTGTGTGTGTGTGTGTGTGTGTGTGTAACTGTGTATTGCTTTTCCCGGCAGCCACCTGCCTGAGTGAATGTGTGTGCAGGGGTGTCTCTCTGTGTTCAGGCCCTGAGGGTCGACACATTAGAGAGCCAGAAAGCGCGCCGCCGAGAGAGAGGCCACGCCGCACGGCCCCCTGGGTATTTATTACAGCCAATAAAAGGCTGATTTACCCAGCATTTACATGGCTAATGGAAGCAGCCGGCTCAATCAGCCCAAGACCCAGTCGGTCTGCGCACACACACACTCACACACACACGCACACACACACACTCACAAACAAACGCACACACACAGAACCACGCGCCTGCACACACCCCCTCCCACAGCCACCATTTACAGTTTAATTATACGATTAGAATCCATCCTCCAAATGTTGTGGTCTTTAAAGACAACACTCCAAAAGTGGCCTCTCCATTAGGAGGTGACCGGGGCGGGCTGGGACGCTCTCATCAAATGCATTTTCTCCGTTTTCACCCACGGAATTTAATTGTTCAGTCGAGATAATTCTTCCCCTAAATTTGAATAAATGCCGCTCGAGAGAAAGAAAGCGACGAGTGCAAAGAGAGCGACTGCGCGATCCGATTTTCTCCATCAAAGAAGGGACACATTAGCTAGTGGCCAAACAAAGAACGTGGAAGGACTGCCGCGCTACCTATCCAAACACAGACGGAGGCTGCGACGGAGAGGGCCGTGGAGGAAGAGAGAGACGTTAAGCGTGAATCAGCTTTTCCACTGTGATACTGCACATGCATGGGACCGGGGCTGGAGGCCTCGCTGATAGAATGACAGGAGAAAACGAAGCTGCAGAGCCCCCAGCAGCCCAGCGCTCCTTCCTAAGTCAAATCCACACACCGTCGGTCACATTGACAGCTAACTAGACGACTAGCTCGGCAAACTAAACGGAGAGGTTTTACATCACAGACACCTGGAGAAAAAGGGACTGAGGGTGAGGGAAACGAGATGATGAAATCATTCTTTGTCTCTTCCCTATGCATTCACAGGTTTATGAAATGATATGAAATATCATACTATGCAAAAGGTTGATTCAAGACAGAGATAGTTAGTCAAATGACTGCAAATGTAATGTCTAAATCGTTTTGCCTAAATAATCAGATTTCTTTAAAGTTTTGATCAAATAAAGGTACACTGGTTTATGACACCTTTTGACTAAATCCAGACGTGATTTGATAGAAAAAGCCAAAGACTCAAAATCGTACAGTAGCATCTTCCATTGAGTGGGAGCCAGTCACAAGTTCCTGTCTGTGGTCATGTGTTCGGAGAGCAGCTGATCTGCGGCCCTGGACTGAACCACACCAGAGAGCTGAGTGTCCCTCAATCAACCTCCGTCCACCCAGAGCCTTGGCTGGGCTGCGAGAGGCGAGAGTGGTCTGTGGTCACACTGTCTGTCAGTATTTATGTGTGTGTGTGTGTGTGTGTGTGTGTCTCAACGGGCCTAGTGTAAAGCTGATGCTAAATATCTGTCTTATCGGGATGAGAGGGAAGACAGTGAGTGTTTGAAACACATCAGGGGGTAGAAGGAGAGAGAGAGAGAGAGAGAGAGAGAGAGAGCGAGAGAGGGCAGGGGAGAGACAAATGAAAAAATAGAGAAATAGAGCTGTTGAATGTCAGCAGTGGCGATGCTTCAAGCACTCTGCAGTGTGTGTGTGTGTGTGTGTGTGTCTGTCTGCGTGCCCTGTGTGTGTGTGTGTGTGTGTGTGTGTGTGTGCACCAGCTGACTCCAGTGTGTTTAACAAATAACCACAATTTAGCCACGCTGCTGAGGAGCAGGCGCCGTCACTTCACATTAGCGTCTTGCCAACGCTTCGCTAGGAGGCTCTCCGCTCCGCCACCCAGCCCCCAGAGCCCCCCCGACACACACACACACACACACACACACACACACACACACACACACACACACACACCACAGACAGAGACACACACACACAGACACACAGCCTGCAGTGCGCCTGACAGACACACTCATTACCTCCGAGACGCCTCGCTGTGTTCCTTTACCTTATCTGGTCCTATTTTGGTTCAACACATTTAACTCAACCTATTGTATGCCGATTTACAGCCCACGTCCTACATAATCAAATAGAGAAGAAGGCCAAAGAAATTCTGGCTCACAATAACATTGTCCTGGATTACATTTGATTGTGATTATGGCTGTGCGTTTGGATATTTAGCACAGCAAATAGTACACACTTCTACACTTCCATTATATTATTTTTATGAGAACATTTGTAAATAATTATATTAGAATCATAACTTAGATCAGCAATTTAGCTTTTCAAGGGGATTATTGAAATCGTAATGAGGTCAACTCATAGAACATCACAGAAACAATGCATTTTTGAGCTTCTGATGGCGAGGCTAAGGAAGCAATTTTTCATATATTCTAATCCTCTTTTATCCGACATGTAGGAATATATAGGATATACATATATATATATATATATATATATATATATATATATATATATATATATATATATATATATATATATATTTTTTTATATATAATACTGTATGTATTTCCTACAGTACAGGATTGTAATATATTGATGTTGATGTGTACAGTATACATTATGTATTTACGTAGGTAGGATAGAGTGTAGATCTAGTGGTATAGAGTATGTGTCCCGTACCTTCTCAGAGCGTCCGTTGTTGAGGCTGAGGTTGTTGACGGCAGCCACCTTGGCGTCCAGCACCTGCTGCTCCCTCTTCAGCTGCTCCTTCATCTGGCGAGCCTCGGCGAAGGCCTTGGTCACTGCCTCGTGGTCGTTGAGGTAGCCCCCGGAGGACAGGGAGGACAGCAGGTCTGCAGGGCAACACGGGGCACAGACGAGGGTTACTCATTCTGCCAGAACAACGGTTAGCGCTAGCAAACATACATTGTAGGTTCTTTGTAATTCCTGGGATGGAAAAAGACATGATATATCCTATCAGAATAAATGCTCATTTTTGACCAGGTCAAACTATTTGTGGTAGTTGTTTGAAGGTGAGATTATGCGTCGTGTGTGACATGATACAAATTGAACCTTTTCAAATTAAATGACGGCATAAATCAAAATACAGAGCCCAGTGACCTTGTCCACAGGTTTTAAAATGAATGAAAATAGAATGTGAATGACAGGCTAGAACGTCTTGTTGAGCCAGAGAGATTAGTGCCTGGAGAAGTCAATATTTGTTTGTGTCCCAGAGAGCTGCAGCAGGCCTCACTGTCTGAGGTAGACAGAGAGAGAGAGAGAGAGAGAGAGAGAGAGAGAGAGAGAGAGAGAGAGAGAGAGAGAGAGAGATGAGAGAGATAAAGAGAGAGGGAGAGGGCGTGAGAAAGAGGGAGATTGAGAGAGAGAGAGAGAGAGAGAGAGATGAGAGAGATAAAGAGAGCAAGAGGGAGAGAGAAGGGCTTCCTGAGAGGCACCCAGGAGGAGCCCATCCAGAATAAACATCCTCCTGAACCGTGAGGTAAATACATTACCATACACCGGACCGGAGGGGGAAATCATTCCACAAAGACACACACAGTCACACAGCCACTGTCCATTTGACTGTGTGTGTGTGTGTGTGTGTGTGTGTGTGTGTGTGTGTGTGTGACTCACTGCGATCCTCAAGCTAGGCCTGTTTCTGACTGCTCTCTCTTGGCCCCCACTGTGAGAGAGGGGCCTTCAGATCAACACAACCACACACACACACACACACACACACACACACACACACACACACACACACACACACACACACACACACACAACAGGGCCCAGACTGTCAGTGCTGTCATCGGACAAGTGAGGGCCGTTCTCCGTCTGCTTGTTATTTGCAGCAGTGAATGTCAGCACCAGCCCGCAGCGCGTTCACACACAGACACACACAACTGTAAACACAATTAAACTATTCCGCTTTCTCTCCCTCTCTCTCCCCCTCTCTCCCTCTCTCTCTCTCTCTCTCTCTCTCTCTCTCTCTCTCTCTCTCTCTCTCTCTCTCTCTCTCTCTCTCTCTCTCTCTCTCTCTCTCTCTCTCTCTCTCTCTCTCTCTCTCTCTCTCAGCTCTCTCTCTCTATGCTATATAAATCCAATTCCTCAAATCTCTGCATTTAGATTTATTTAAAAGCTCTACTTTTTATTTCGGAAGCACTTTTCCTGAAAGGGGATTTCAGGGACGTTTTTGCACACACCAATGTGTATGAACACGCACACACACACACACACACGCACACGCACGCACGCACGCACACACACACGCACACACACACACACACGCACACACACACACACACACACACACACACACACACACACACACACACACACACACATACTGTCCTTGCTCTTCCTCTCTGTGTTTTTTTTCCCGAAAGCTCATCGAATTCTTTGAAGAGAAAAGTGCAGCATCCCGCCAGATTACTCCTATTAAAGCCAAAAGACCTGCTAATTTCCCTGGCCGGAACATCTGCCCGCCGCATATCAAAGATGATTCCCAGCTTCTTTTTATTGCTATTATTTGTATTATTTCCACGGCTTAGCCGGGCTGGAGCGTCAGCGGCATCTGCTGCTGTCAGTGGAAGGGGCCGTCCCGCTATCACTCTCCATATCTCCGGGTTAGCCCAGGAACAAAGAGCTGGCCTGGGCTTATGGCCCTTTATCTGCACTAAACCCTGCTGCTAATGCCATCTCAGGCCAGATTATCAGCTCCCATTTGTAATGACAGAGGAGGGACTCGTACAGACGTCCGAACCGGAAAATCTGCCGGAATGGAGGGAGGAGAGACATGGACGAGGACGGGTAGGGGTGGGACGGCTCTCTCTGCTGGCTCACTGTCAGACAGTAGGGCGTTTTAATCGCAGTGTGTGTGTGTGTGTGTGTGTGTGTGTGTGTGTGTGTGTGTGTGTGTGTGTGTGTGTGTGTGTGTGTGTGTGCGTGTGTGTGTGAACAGTGAGCAGGGCGGCTGTTAGTGTGCGTGTGTGTGTGTGTGTTTTGATACTGTTATCTCCAACAGTCTCCCGTGTGAAGAGAGGTCCTGCCCTGGCTCTCTCCGTCTATATGAACAGACCAGGGGGCTGAGCTGTGACCCCATGCCACCCCAAGATCACTGGATTGGGACGCAACGCAGCGGCCGCACTCTCCAAACAGAGATCCCTGGTGACAGCGCGCTCCCTCAAAGCTCTGCTACTTTAGACTGGGGCTCCTCCAGAAAGCACGGCGGAGGTCGAGGTTGTTCGTTTTTTTTTCCCAGACAGAGGCTGGGAGGCCGAGCACACGTTTGATGGCACCAGAGGTCACAGGGACTGACAAGCTTTCAGGTTGTTTTGGGGGGACGGAGGGACGGATGGATAGAAGAATGGATGGACAGAGGGGGGAAAAGTAAGGAACACAGATGTCATGGGGCTTGATGGGAAAATGGAGTGCACTGTGGGAGACTGATGGAATGCTGGGGCAGGTACGCTGATGTGACAGAGGGTGGACACACACATGCACACTTACACGCGCATGCACGCACTCACGCACGCACGCACGCACGCACGCACGCACGCACGCACGCACGCACGCACGCACACACACACACACACACACACACACACACACACACACACACACACACACAGACAGGTATAGATGTCCTGTCCTGGTAATGAGTACAACAGATAGAGACACAGGCTGAACAGAGTGCTCCCTCACTATAACACGACTGCACTCCAAACAGGGAGCCCACGGCCCAGCGGCAGCAACAACATGTTTCTGAAGGGATTCCAGCGGAAAAACTTGACACTCTAATCCATTTTTCGGAACAAAAAACATCTGGGCCGCAAATCCACTAATCTGATATTAAATCCTGCGATTTGTTGAAAAACACTGAGATTAGCAGAGAAGTCAGAGGATAAGGAAAAAAATGGCTAACTGCCGGATGGAAGGGGGAGGGCGCTGGGATTGTGCTTGTGAGTGTGTTATTGTGTTATTAACGCAGATTGTTTGTGCTGTCCTGGCTTGTGTAAGAGGCTTGTCTAATCTCATCTGTGATACCTCCTGTCTGTCATACGCTCTTTATTCCAGCGCTCCCTCGTTCGGCAGAAACAAGTGCTAATCCCTTTCTCTCTCCGTCTCTGTCCCCATCTCTCTCTCCCTCTCTCTCTCCCTCCCTCCCTCCCTCCCTCCCTCCCTCCCTCCCTCCGTCCCACTAACAGCTCTCTGTTGCTTTCAGCAACTAATAAACACAGAACAATAAGAGCAGCCTTCAGGCAAATAAGAGAAAAAATAGAAGAGCCACATACATACACCAATTATAGCCAGTTAGTGTATAAGTAATACGTGAACTATCATTGTCGCTTGGAAAATAATTTCAAATTGGATGATTCATTTAGGGCAAATCATATGTATTACATGTACGCGTGATCATTCTCTCACGAGGGCGCCGCAACTATTCATTTGATAAAACACTAATTTGCACTGTGTGCGCAAGCGCCCATGTTTACTGTCTGTGTCGGGTGTTTCCGTAGTGTGTGCTCACGTGTTCACCTACCTATGGAGCTGAGTCTGGACGGTGGTCCTCCAATGCTGGAGGGGGCACTGTGCTTCAGGGAGCCCGGGCCCATCTTCATGGAGGGGACCTGTGGGGAAGCGGGGGAGGTGGGTGACTTGCTCTCGGATGTCTTAGGCTTGGACGACAGGTTCAAAGGCTGAGCGCCCTCGTCCTGCAAAAGCAAAACAGCACAGTTTCGCCCGCTGTGACCATGTTTGTGTGGAGGAGGGGGCGAGCCCAGTCAAACTGCCGAATCAGTCTGAGTGACGGGAGACCAAAAAGGGCAGGCCAACACACAGAGTCTACGGCAAGTCAGAGAGGACATACGGCACGGGGCTTTGCACATAGGACTCGTTGGAACGGGTGTTCCATCACTGATCCATCAGACGTGCTCATGCAAGGGCTCCATGCACAGGCTGGACTGCCTCCCCAGAGGGCAGAGCTTCGACAAGGACGGGAACATGCACATGCACACCCCTTGGAGGAGCACATGCACACTCCCAACATGCACTTAGCAGCATTAAACGGCCGCACGGTCAACCCCGATAACGAGCAGCAGTCTTATGGAGAGTCACTGTTAGGCAAGGAGTGGGGTTTCTGTCTGAAGCCGTGAACCGAGGGCTGAGATTCACCACTGAGTCTGCTCAAGATTTGCCTTCTCTGTTGTACGGAGCAAGGGCAAACAATTTTTCTTCAACAATTGTCAGCATGAATTATACTGTGTTGAACAAATGGCAACGCATTCAATAGACCCTAATAGGGTGCAATTGAAAATCCTATTTATAAAAAGAAAGATTTCCAAGGAAGCCTGTGAATAGGTGTGTGTGCGTGTGTGTGTGTTCGTGTTCGTGTGTGTGTGTGTGTGTGTGTGTGTGCGCGTGTGTTTGTTTCATTTGTGTATCAGTAGGGGGGGCATTTATGTACCATCGGACAGTTGTTCGCCAGGCGGCACACAAATTATCCACGAGGACGTGGACCAACCCCCATGTCAGAAGGGGAGGGGGTGATCACGTTAATCGCCATGGCAACATCACCCCTGCTGATCATAATGATGGCGTAATCCAATCAGAGGTAGACATGCGAGTCACGTGACAGGAAGGCAGGAATTAGATCACAGAGGGGCCAGATGCACACAAACACTCTGTGTAATTAAAAGCAATTAGCAGGCCGACCCACCACGGGGCAGCATAGGGACCAGGGCAGGGGATGGCCAGAGAGACAGGGGAGGTGACCAACAGCGGTGTGAACACACACCTCACACACACCTCACACCTTAACACCAACACAGGGGATTGTGATTCCAACAGGAAGTTTAGAGCAGGCCAAACCATGAAAACCATGTTTGGGTCCGTTAAGCATGATTTTCCCTACAGCACAGCATATGACTGTGGCCATGGGGATTGGGCTGTAGACACTATCATTACGCTATAATGTAATTGGAGCCCTGAGCTCCAACAATAGCCTCTTAATTACTCCTAAGGGGATTAATAAAGTTGAATTGAATTAAATGGGATTGAACACATGGTGGTTTTAGCAAGGTTCCAGCCATGGACCTCCTGTATCACCGGATCAACTCCATTCCAATCCACTCCACACCGAGAGGTTTATGGCGAAAGAACACCACTAATGACTAAAAGCCTAGCGGTGGAAACAGTAGACAGTGGAATAAAACGAGGTTGGCTCCTTAAGATTGGAATTGAATTAATCGGCCAGCTAGCAGAGTCTCCGCCATCACCGGATAGTCCTCGGTCCTAAAGGGGTCTGGGTTGGAGTATTTAACTGACGTCTAATTGAAGGGGAATCCTGCCTTCATTCACCGAGCAGTGGGTCCCTGTGGGAATCTCCGGAGAGAAACACAGTGGCAAAAAGCCGCCATGATCCAGTCATTAGACTGACTTATTCCCTCTTGGTGGGTCTATCTAAGCCTTATGAGCTCCTCACAACTCAATTAAGCCCCGCCAATTAAGCCGCTCTATCTGTGTGTGTGTGTGTGTGTGTGTGTGTGTGTGTGTATGTGTTTCTACTGTATGGGCCTGTGTCTGAGATGAGCCCTAACAGGATTGTCCTTCATTAGGGCTCTTTCTGAAAGGAAGGAGGACCCCCAAAGATGTCTTCTCTAAGTTGAAGACAATAGACGCGGTGGAGAATGAGCAGGAGGGGAAGAAAGACAACAACTCCTCACATCTCCTCACAATATACAATGACCCGTAATGGTGGGCTTTTTGGCTGCCGCAGAACAAGATGTGAGAGTGTTGAATATTTATTACAAATAGATAATGCCGCGCCTGTCTTCGCCAGCGCTCGGGCTGGGGGTGTTCTCTAGGAGACAAATCCCAGAGTGGGCCGTAGGCCAACCTGCATTGTACCAGTGGAGGGGGAATTAGTTGAGCTGTGCCTCTGCTCGGGCCTGGTTGAGGGTGTTTGTGAGTGTGTGTTTGTGTGGGGTATTGTTCAACCAGCTGTAAATCTCATGACAGAGACTATGATGGTGTGCGTGTGTGTGTGTGTGTGTGTGTGTGAGAGAGAGAGGCCTCATAAGCTCATTTCAGAGGATGAGGGGAATTATTATAATGGTCGACATGTTTCACGCGGGGACGTCGTTAGGCCTGGGCGTCCGAGGCTACAGCCACGAATGGTGTTTGAATAGCCCGGGATCTCAAGAGCGCGAGCACGTTTGAGTCCTCTGTGTGTCATTCAAGCAGCAGATCTACGTCACACTACGAGGCACGCACGCATTTTGTGTGAGCGCGAGAGAGCGCGCACACCGGTTACAGGGCTTGTCATTGTTGGCATCTGGTGGTAGCTGGCTAGCTAATTCCCTCAAATCTAGAAAAAAATATTTCTGGGCTGAGCTAAGCCCCCAATGTTTCAACGTCCTACCAACGCCTCCGGTTTAAAGTGTCGGAGTAACAGAGAGACGGAGAGAGTGTGAAGGAGAAAGAGTAAAAAAAGGAAGAGAGAAAGTGGGATGTATGTGACGGACCGCTGTATTTTACCTCTGAAGTGCTGACACTGGAAAGTGACATCATGGTGGGGTGTTGCGCTGGTTGACGGTTCAATTACCAGGACAAGTGTGTGTGCTACGGTTATTTATCCCGACTGGCACGTGTGTGTTTGCTTGTATGTGCGTTGTGTGTTAGACATGGTTATTGATCGGGAGGGGAGTTGTCCGCACCCCGTTCTTTCCATCCATTTTCCCTCTCTTCTCTCTTTCCTGTGTGTCTGTAGTCTATGGAAGGACACAAAGAAACCCTGTCTACCTACTGAGTTGACCAAGAACTACAACTCTCTGGGTGTACATTTAAAATGAAAGAAACCTGGAGTTAAAATGAAGAGTGAAAAAGTGTCTTGGGGTTGTGTGGCTCTAATCTCGTCAACTTCCAATATTCTGTGTGTAAAATATGTTTGGTTTGGTAAGGGATGGGAAACTAGAATGGGAGGCCATTCCATAAAAATATTTTTACGGTATCTCAGCAGACTGACTAAAGTCAACAACAGTTTCCATTTTTTATGTGTGAATGTATTTCATGTGCATGTGTGTGTGTGGGTGCTGAAAGCACATGGGTATTGTATGCATGCCTGCCTGCATTTCTGTGTAGGGTGGAAACAGCCCTTTGTGCATGTGTGTGTATGCTGCCCTCTACCTGAGTGGCAGTGTGTGAGTGTGTGTTTCCTGTGTCTCACCCCGGGGTAAAGCACTTAAGTGGTGTGTGCCTCAGTCCAAACAGCTGTCGGCAGCGTGCAGCAGCTTCTAAATGAGCTGGGACCTGGGAGAGACACAGCCCACCGAGAGCACACCTCTGAAATATACATGGGAGACCATAAACCCGGTCCACTCCACAATGACACGGAGAGAGAGGGAGAGACAGAGAGAGAGAGATAAAGTGATAGAGATAGAGAGAGAGAGAGAGATGCACAGATTGCACAGGAAAAATAAAATGGAGGAAGCCGACTGGGGGCTGAGCCTGATAGAGACGGATGGCAGAGAGTGAGTGATGGCAGGGTTCAAGACAGAGTGGCAATCCCCCCCCCCCCCCTTGGGGCCGTGGCCAGGCACAGTGTTAGGACCAGCAATCAGAGGGCACTCAGCCGTTTCCCTGCTAACCTGTCGGGGGCAGTGCTAGTCCACTTCCCTGGGCTGGGGCGTCACTCGGCCCTAGCCATTATGGCCCCTCTCTCTCTCCCCCTGCCACGGGCCGCAGTCGCCTGTCAGGTCAGTCCATATATATGGTAATGAGGCGGGAGGAGAAGCGTGTGTCGGAGGCCGAGCAGCAGGGGGGCTGGGGGGCTGGGCAGGAGAGCAGCAGAGCCCCTTGTCAACCAGGGCTCTTAATCTCTACCGTCACCCCCGTCGGCCCTGTCTCCCCTGCCTTTCACCTGCAACTCCACAGCAGGATGGAGGGTCCGCAGGGACGGGAGGGGAGAGGGGATTTCGAACGGGAAGAGGAGGGGAGGTCAGAGGGCTGAATGGAGTAAGTAGGGAGCAGACCAGAAGATAAGAAAGAGCGCTAAAAAGAAAATAGACAGGTGGGCAGGAAGAGGGACGCAAAGGAAAGGAAATGCATCGTTTAAGGCCGGGAGGTCCGAGGGATGTTTATTCACAAGGCCCACTCTGTGGGTGTGTGATAGGGCTGTCCCAGTCTGACAAGGCCGTCTGGTGGCCCTCTCCCCATACAGGTAGCAAGCCCCAGCAGGGCGGTCCAGGGCTGGACTGAGTGGCTTTCACTTTGGCCAACACGGATATGCATGGAAGTCTGCTTCCGCTAGGATAGACGCTGGGCTCCTTAGGCCCCTGTGGTCAGCGAGCGGACGGAGGCAGAACACAGGAGGTAGATCTAGTGGTGATGCCAGCCTCTCCTTGACACCAGACAACGCTGGGGAAGACACTGGGGGTCTTCTCAGAGGTTGCGAGGTTTGGCGTATGTTATTCGCTGCTACAAGTTCAGGCTCACTGTCGCTTGCTTGATGCACAGGCGTTGGGATGCAAAAAGGGTTTTCAAACAAGTCGGCGCAGAGAAATACAATACATGCATATAATATAAACCCCCTTTTTCTCCTCCTGCCACCCCACAAAACAACACCAACACACACAAAGTGGAGGCAGCTTACCTTGGGCTTGGGTGGCGGGGTGCTGAGGCTTTTCTCCTGGGTTGAGTGTGTGTTGGTGGGTGAGTGTGTGCCCAGGTTGCCCTGGGGCATGCTGCTGTGCTTGGTCCCTGGAGACACCTGCATGGCTGCCAGCTGGGCCGCATAGAGCTGCTGCACACAGCCACAGGGAGTGGGGAGGGAGGGAGGGGGGTGTTTGAGTTAGGAGAAAGTGCGGGGGGACACAAGAAAAAGAAAAGGAAGCCACATGAATAAATGAATACTTAGAGCACACCAACAAAAAGAAGATGGCAGCTAAAAAGCTGGGGCTGGCTCCATTAGTGGCGTGGTGGAGGTCCTGTTTGTGTGGCAGAGAGATGGAGAGAGGACAGCCTCTGTCACTGTGCAGACCCCCCTACCCTGCGACCCCCCCCCCCCCCCCCCTGGGACCACACTAACAGCCTCTAAGCCTCTCCATCTCTCTGTCGGAATGACGGACCCAGAGATGTCGCCTCCAGGTGCATCGTGGGAATGAAAACACTCGACCAGCGAGGTCACGCTGGGAGAGCCGGCGTGCTCCTTCAAGGTGAAAAAGAGCTCCCTCACTGCTTAAAAATGACGTCTTTATCTTTCATAAAAAGATTAACTGATCTAATATCAGCTGCCCACAAATTTGTAATTTGGGTGGCTTTTGTTTATGTTCTCAATTAATTGTTTTAATGAAATTTTAACAATGATGAGTTGTTAGAGTGCGAGACAAAGCGCTTGGATATTTACACAATGGAATTGTCAGACAAAATACTCCCAAGCCAATATTTCCACAGCAACAGACACGGCATAATATTCACAACTTGGAAGGAGCTCCGACAACCAGAAACGCTCCTTCTCTTCCTCCTCCAGCTATTTATCTCTCCCCAGCGAGAGGACTTTCATGTTGGTTTAAATACATATCTCAGAAAATACTGTTTTTCTAATTGTTTTTTGTCTTTAAGGAGAGTGACAGAATGGTTGTTTTAAGGAGAGAAAACGGTCAGTTTTTTAATGGTATTTTCTGTCTAAGATTCTTGGAAGAGGACTACTGTTTGCGAGTTAAACTTCCGTCCTTCTGTTGTGGCTTGGCCGTCAGCCACCAGTGGGAAACAAAGACTGGTTTATGCAAATGGCAGTGGCTCTCTCTCTCTCTCTCTCTCTCTCTCTCTCTCTCTCTCTCTCTCTCTCTCTCTCTCTCTCTCTCTCTCTCTCTCTCTCTCTCTCTCTCTCTCTCTCTCTCTCTCTCTCTCTCTCTCTCTCTCTCTCTCTCTCTCTCTCTCTCTCTCTCTCTCTCTCTCTCTCTCTCTCTCTCTCTCTCTCTCTCTCCCATCAGCCACTGCTTCGCATTAGCCACACTGCTGTACCTCTCTGCCACGTTTAATAAAAACATTTCATGCCGAAAAATATAATCATTAAAATATTCACATCCATATTCAAATAAGAAACATACACTTTCACTACCACTAACACAAACAAGCAGGGGACCTTCCTGGGACATTTTATTATACAGTAATTACAATGATACTGGTTGAAATGATCATCAAGGCTGCTTATGCGTGGTGTCTGGCGTCTGCTTGTAGGGGTAGAACTAGGACGGTGTATTAAGCCCATGCTCCAGTGCACAGGGAGACCAGTGATGAAATAAAGGTCTTGTTGGTCATTTCTGTTCAATTACCCCCACCATGCCTCCTAAAGGTGGATGCGGCAGACCATGAATTACCCCCCTCCCCCCTTCTTCTACTCCTTCCCCCTCCTCTCCCCTCGATACACCCATCTGACCCCCACCTCACCCCCCTCTCCTACCAGCCTGACCCCCCGGGGAGTTGAGTGAACCACAGGCGGAATGTGTGTGTATTTGTGTGTGTGTGTGTGTCTGTGTGTGTGTGTGCGTACGCGCATGCGTTTGTGTGTCTGGGCTGCCTTGCCATATTCGGACCACTGGTTCAAAGGGGCCTTTATTTGCTGTGTGAATTGAGTTCCATTACAAGGCCAGCTCCCATCACTCAGGCCTGCTCAATGGGCCAGCGAACACAGTGACAATCACTGTGGCACACACGCACTCCCTGGCAGAGCCTAGACACTAACAGAGCACGCCCAAAGCGTCGCCACGACGACAAGCATGTCAACCAACAGGAAGTGACAGCACGAAGCCCCAGGGGTGACCGGAGGTGGGGGGTGATAGGGGGAAGACACATACAAACACACTGGCACACACGCACAAACACTCCAACACATTCACAAACACAACACAATGAGGGAGAGGCAGGAGGAAACCATGGTGATGAGGATGAGAGGGCGGAATCTGAATGTCAGCCATCAGCAGGGCATACAGCGGAGATGTTGAGGTGAGGCGTGGAGGTAGAAGGGATTTAAAAGGCGAGCCCCCCCCCCCCCCCCCCCTTCACCCTTTCCCCCTCCCTTCTTCCTCCCTGCCTTTACATTCTAATCTGTCTCTGTTTGAACTATTTCAAGCTGCTTTATATTCACTCCCTCTTCCCTAATCTCTGAATGTGAGTCTTAGTCCACCATTGAGTATCTGTATAGGATCTGAGTGTGTGTGTGTGTGTGTGTGCCTGCATTTGTTCTAGTCTGCGTGCGTGTATATAGGTGTGTGTGCCTGTATTTGTTCTCGTCTGCATGTGTGTTTATCGGTGTGTGTGTGTGTGCGCAATGGTGTAAGAACTGTGTGAGGTGAACACGTGTATTTGTGTCTGTTTTTATTGCTAAATATTGACATGAGGTGGAAATGTGATCGCAATTGTATGGTATTATGGTTATTGACGGACGTGCACACACCCTCCCACAACTTCCACATGCAAGCACACACTAAACCCTCTGTCATTTCCTGAGCTTCTCCCCTGGTGTCTGAAGCAGAGGGAGCAGACCTGTGTGAGTGTGTGTTTGTATGTGTGTGTGTATGTGTGTATGTGTGTGTGTGTGTGTGTGTGTGTGTGTCTGTGGGCTTCTTTGTGGAGGGCAGACAGACAACTCCTCCGTCAATAATCTGCAGCTTTACTCAGATTATCTGCTCTTCCTCATCGCATTGCCTTTGTTGTCTGAGTGAGCAGCCATTCAGAGCCTGCCTGGCTACAGTGTTTACACGGTCACCCAGACCCATTGTGGCGGAGCCATTCATCCATGGGATTCCTCCTGAGCGGAGTGTCTGTCCTCGCCCCTGACTCCTTTGGCTTGGGGAGAAAGTTGATGAAATGGGAAGAAAGAAAAAGGGGGAGAGAGAGAGAGAGAGAGAGAGAGAGAGAGAGAGAGAGAGAGAGAGAGAGAGAAGAAGAAGAAGAAGAGGCAAGGATGTGCATACACTTTGCCAGTGTTGAGGTGAGTGTGAATGCAGCGCAAGTCTATTGTGAGGAGAAAAGAAAGACTGTAAAAAAATGGGCCGATGTAAATATACCAGCTCAGACAAAGACACAACTGAGACACGATGACAAAGGGCTTTCTTTTATCAGCAAGTCTGTCTGGATTCTGAACAATGGGACAGGTTAGAAAGACAGCTAAAACATTGAATCTCTACCAAACAGACAAACAGTCGGAAACTTAAATGATCCTTGGCAGACTGGAATACCCTGACAATGCTGTTTGTGATACGGCGTAGAAGTAGATTCCCACCCTCATGCGTATCTCCGTTTGGATATCGATGTAGCATTGTTTCAGTGCCTCTACCACCAAAGGCATTCAACAGCTCTTAAGAGCCAAGACTGGAGAGGGAGATATCACCACCCGAATGAACACGTCCACTTTTAACTAGCTGCTTCTCCTATCAACCTCATGGGAGGGAATCGATAGATAAGTCCACAGCTCTCCGCGGAATGTTTGATGTAATAAACGAAGGCCAAATAAGACACACACGCACACACACACACACACACACACACACACACACACACACACACACACACCAGTGTTTCCTCCTCTTCTTGTTTTGGGTTGGTCCCTTCGTTCTCCCTCTCCGGCTTGTCTCTCCGGTGTACAGTGCTGTAATCCCGTACAATATGTTCTAACATCTGCCTCTCCATGTGATGCCTGACCCTCTCCATTGACCCTCTTTATACCACACACACACACACACACACACACACACACACACACACACACACACACACACACACACACACACACACACACACACACACACACACACACACACACACACACTCTCTTCTCCTCCTCCTCCTCCTCCTAGGCTCCCCCTCCGTCTCCCCTCCGCCTCCTGCTTTCCATGTCTCCCCCATCCTAATTGAGCACACACCCGCTCTCCTTCTTTCTCATCTGTTCCTTCTCCATCTCTCCATGTGCTCCCCTCCTCCTATCCCATTCACCACACACCGCCCTGGCACCGTGATCTTTCTGGCTAATCTCTGACCAGCAGAGCGCATTCACACTCCCCGTCCTTATAGGATATGAGATCAATGGGGATGGAGATCCTGTGCTTTAATGCACAATGCGGTGCTCAGGGAGAGATTAGCGGCTGACCTCGTATCCCAGCCTCCAGTCAACTGCGCTGGTAGATCCTACCGTAAAAATGATGGGGTTACACTAAAATGAACATCCCACTTGACTTGTATGCAGCCTGTCTGTCGAGCAGGAAAGGACTCACCACTACCAATCTCCTGCTATTGCGGATGAGCAAGCCTAAGATAAGGCGAGAGAGATATGTGCACTGCTGCTGAGGTAGGAGCCATGAAGTGCACGCTGACACACAGCCATCACACTGTTCCACTTTAACGCAGCTCAGTGTTTCCGTTAAACAGCATTCTCACGGCACACTGTAATGTAATTTTAGAAAGAGGCGATGGCATCGGAACTTGTTTTGAGACGGATACGTTTGCACTCTACTGTCTGTGTATGGGAGTCTGAGAGAGGGACAGAGAACTGGAGCGTGTATGGTTGTGTGAGTGTGTGTGGGTGTGTGTGTGTGTGTGGTGACACCGGTGTGTTCTACCCGGGCCCCAGTGTATGTCTCCCGTTGGCCTCAGCCACGGTGACCCCTAGGGCAGGTAATTGTCCTGTTGTTCCTCTGCGCAGCGCCTGGCACAAAGCCAAAGGGGAACATCCCAGAGGAAATACACAGCAGTAAGAGATCTGTATTTGGGTTAGCCTGAGTAAATCACTTTCTTTGTAACAAAGCCTTAATCTGGGTGTGTATTTTTTTTTTTCTTGCCGAGGATTTAAAGAAAGAAAGCTCCCTGCACCAATGACGTGTTATTTGTATTTTTTTTCAACACTTTATCTCTTTCCTTCTACTTAAGCCCAATTCCAGACGCCAGAGCTGTTCAATCGGAGATTTAAGTGATTCTCCCCACAACTCAACATATGGAGCCAGTGTGTGGAGGTCACAGGGGAGCTCTACTGTAACAACACGGACACACACTGACACACACACACACACACACATATTATGAGGAAGTCACACTGGAGACACGGCTGTGCCTGTTCTCACCTATTGTGGGCCCTCGTGAACATGAGACCGGCTACACACAGTCTGCTAAACGGTGTCAGCCAGCCCTAGACCCACAGCGCCCGGAAAGAGCGAGATTATGAGGGGAGACAAGCGAAAGTAGCTGAGAGTGAGTGTACCCGCAACTATTAATATGCATGATGCTATGTGTGTTTGTGCAGCTGTTTCTCTAATTTAGACGTTTGTGCGTGTTAGCATGTGTGTGTGTGTGTGTGCATGCGTGTGTGCATGTGTGTGTCTGTGTGTGTGTGTGTGTGTGTGTGTGTGTGTGTGTGTGTGTGTGTGTGTGTGTGCGTAGCTCGCGTCTCCAGACTGATAATAGGTGGCGGAGGGACAAAGGGCAGAGTGTGGGCCTTGTAGGCGGCGCCCAGCTCCAGAGGTTAATGTATTTCAGACAGGCAGGAGGGAGGACGGCCGTGCAGGCTCTTAACCCCTGGGAGAGGGGTCCTGAGGCAGCCGGCGGGGTCTGGGTGGAAGGGGTCCCGATGAACCGGCGATAGGCCATTTACGCAGTCTAAATATGCAGAGAGAGGGCCAGCTCCTAAACGACGGGGCTCATCCTTCCAGAGTGGAGCAGCAGATGTTCCCCTCCCTCTCCGCTCTCCTTGTCCTCTCCCCCAGTTGTTTTTTTTCCCTCCCTAAATTTATCGGATGCAAACTGAGCAAAAGGGAAACCACTCTCTCACATGCAAGTGTGTGTGTGTGTGTGTGCGCGCGCGCGAATGCGTGTCCCTAAGATAAAAAAGAGAGTGGAGGGAGACGACTCCATGCTTTTACCATCATTTGTAGCAGACAACCTTTATTTTGCTTTAAATGGCACACAGCATTGTTGGATCTCTACGTGTTGATGTTGTCATGGCTCCTTTATACCGACGAGACACAATGGGAGCACTTTATTGCCAACTCCTTCCTTCTCCTCTCCCTTTCCAAGGATGGTTTCTCTTTTTTTTCTACACCATCTTTCTCGTCCTCTCGCTTTCTAATTCTCTCTGGCTCGGGGAGACAAAAGACATGAGTGCACTTCCACCTTAGCCAGCCCAACTGGGCCCTGGACCGCCATCTCCTCTAAGCCGCCAGCGCTTTGGAGCCCGAAAAAGAAACCGTTTCAGTGGGCGTCCCTCTTTATTTGTTATCCTCATCATCACAGTTCTCATGGTCTTACCTGGAGCTGTAGGGGTCCCAGGCCAGGGGTTGCCGCGGCAGCGGCTGCCATGGTAGTGGGGATCAGCTGGAGGGGGTATGGGTCACCTGCACGGGAAGGAGAGAACAAAAGGAAGTTACACACAATCTTTCATTTTCCCTTTCTCTCTCCTGATTTGTTCATTCAGGTCAGTTTGTCAAATATCTGAATCCAACCCCTCTCTCTATGCCAGAGTTTATTTTCCACTGCTGCATCCTTCTGTTTAAAGACACTCCTCTCTAAACCTCCCTCCTTTCACCTCAAACCCTTTGCACTGTCTCGCTGTCCGAGATCGCCATCCTTTCCCCCCCTGCTTCCCCCCTTCATCCTCCTCATCCACTTACCCTTCTTCACTCCCTCCCTCCCTCCCTCCCTCCCTCCCTCCTCTCCTTTCCTTTCCTTCCCTCCGCCACCTGAGCGCGGGTCCTTTTCGGCAGCTGGGAAGCCCTCCATTGTGCGTGGTTGAGGTGTCCTAATGAAAGGCTGATTGTGTGTGCTCCTCTCTAATACCCGCTGACAAAGAGCTCCGAGGTGCAGCCTGATAAAGTAGCCCTGCTCGTAATTAAGCCAGGCCACGTCACCCTCCCTTTCTCTCTCCTCCTTTCTTTCTCTTGCTCTCGTTTTCTCTCTATCGCTAACTCCCCTTTTATTCTCTTTCTTTGTCTCTCCGCGTCCAACCAACTTGGCTTTCTTCTCTCTCTATTTTTTTTGTCTCTCAACCACTTAGTCTCTCTCTCCCTCTCTTCCCTCACCCTCCCTCTTTTTCCTCTCTCCCTCTCCTTCTGGCAGGGATGGCTACTGACTGATGAATCGGGAGATAGGCAGAGGAGGCCGAGAAGAATAGAGGTGAGGGAGATGAGAATGGAGAGAATAGAGAGAGGGAGGGAAAGAGAAAGAGAGAGAGAGAGAGAGGACGCAGGTTATTAGTGGCCAGGTGCAGATAGGCCAGCTGTAATTACACTGAGAGATAAAGGTCAAGCCAGGAGGTCAGCTGGAGGGTTGGAGGAAGACACAGCTTGCTCTGTGGGTGACAGGGTTCAAAACGACACCGTCATCCCCCTCCTCTGTGACTCCTCCATATCACCGGGGCATCTCATAGCTGACGGCTGACATCAGTTTGAACGACAGATAACTATGGCGGATACCTCCAGAAGCTTATCGGGAACTGGTCAAATAACCACATGAGTAGGAAATAAAAACCATAAATTCCAGAATGTTCTCATGGCATAACCCTGCATCTCTAGACCCGAAGCGGTCCACCGTTTTAGCTCCATCAGAAGGAAATTCTCTCCTAGCAAAGCTCTTGTGTGCGTGTGTGTAGACGTGTGTGTGTGTTCATCCTCAAAACAGGCCCGAGAAAGTCAGGGACTTCATGTGCAGAACAACAGACACGGCTGTCATTCTCTCCAGAACATTTTTTCCCATAAGACGAGGGGCTAAGGAACCTCCAGAGTTCAAGCATTCCTTCGGAGGAGGCGATGGGGAGTTATTCCAAGGCTGTGTATTCTAGGAGATGGGTCTCTCTCTCTTGCTCCCTAAACAAACACCAGCACAGCAGATATTTATGCTACTCCTGGGGCCCGCCGTAACAAAGGAGGGAGGAATAGAGAAAGCAAACATGTTGCTCTTGGCCAGCGACCCAGGTCCCTACTGGACACGGAGACCAGTTCTCACTGATGGGCTGACCGGGAACAGGGGGCGGGAGGAAAGAGAAAGATGGAGGATAGGAGGGACAGACAGGGGGATGAGGAGAAAGAGAAAGATGGAGGATAGGAGGGACAGACAGGGGGATGAGGAGAAAGAGAAAGATGGAGGATAGGAGGGACAGACAGGGGGGTGAGGAGAAAGAGAAAGATGGGGGATAGGAGGGACAGACAGGGGGATGAGGAGAAAGAGAAAGATGGGGGATAGGAGGGACAGACAGGGGGATGAGGAGAAAGAGAAAGATGGAGGAGCGAAGTGTGGATTGCATCAACGGGGAACAGTGAGCGGCTGAAGCTCTTAAAACTATACACATTTGGAACACGTGCAAGTGACACATTTATGGAATGTATGATAGGTTGTACTTCTAATTATGGCAAACACGACACCAAATTGATAACTTTCACAAAGTCGCTGTGTGCTCCGTGCCGCTTGCCAGTACCATGGGAGT
>CM030172.1:16611128-16653628 GCA_017639675.1 Aplochiton taeniatus | reverse complement strand
TGAGAGAAAACGAGGGTGTGGGGGGGGGGGGCAGATCTATCAGGCCCAGCACAGATCTCCACATAAAGGCAAACACCATCTAAACCGTCCGACAGGATATAGTGTTCTGCTCCCCGTCAGATCCAGCGTAAAGGAACATGAAGACGACGTGCAGACAAAACGCCCGGCTACTGTGTTTCATTACGGCCTTAACCTGCAGATAAATGAGAAACTGCAAGCGAGGAAAAAGTAAACAGATACAAAATAAAACCTGCTTCTAATCAGCACTCACAAACGACGACAGGGAAAAGAAAACTACGAACAAGAGTGGAGAGGTAAAAAAAAAAAACGAAGCGCAAGAACGTGGAAAACTTTTTCTTCGCGACTTTCAGTTGAGAGTAGAGAGAGAAAGAGAGCAAAAGAGAGAGAGAGAGAGAGAGAGAGAGAGAGAGAGAGAGAGAGAGAGAGAGAGAGAGAGAGAGAGAGAGAGAGAAAGAAAATATTTAAAGAACCAAACGCGTCGGAGGGAGAAAAAGGAGAAGGAGAAGTGTGGAGTTGGCAGCCGAGCACGCTCTGTGCCGGTCGCCAGGCGGCACAGCTTGAACTTAAAGCGTTCGGAGCATAATGAAGATGTGCCGATAATTAACATATGTGGTGTGAACAGGTTTGTTGGCACGCGACGGAGAACAACTCCAAGGTAAAGTTATTATCGGGGAGTAATTAGCTCTATGAAGTAAATGAATGGAACAATAGCTGCCAGCATCCACAATATGGCTCACATCTGACTGTGCGAAAAAAATTCCCCGGTAAAGTGTGGGTCCCAAAGCTAAAATCTGTTTCAAACCATATGCTCCAGCAATTAATGCAGGCCCTTGCTGACCTATTCTTGAAGAGAGGGGGGACACGCAGCCATACAACCAATAATTAATTTGTGCTGAAGATAGAATAGGGCACATTCAGAAAGCTGGCTTTGAATATCCTCCTCGGCTATTGCGAGAGTCCATTAAGTTTCACAGGACAAGGGCTATTACTGGCCAGCCTGCTGTGACTATGGCACAGAGCGAATGTCACAGTGGCTCCATGCAGGCACACAACTATGGAGATACGCACGGAGAGTAGCACGCCCTCACACACACACCATAGACGAGCACACAAAAACCCACACACTGAGACACAAACACTGAGAGATAAACAAACACGCAGACACACACACCCACACACCCACACACACACACATGTGCACACACACACACACACACACACACACACACACACACACACACACACACACACACACACACACACACACACACACACACACACACACACAGTCTCAGTGGGAGCGTTGTTATCGGAGCACACCTTTGGAGTTTCCCAGGCCTCGGGGAGCATGTGTCATTGTGTCAGAGCTCTAGGTACACACCTGACATTCCCACTCTAATCACCGGTTAATGATTGTCTCAGGGTGAGAGGAACACGACTACAATGGGAGCTCACAGCCGAGCGAAAGTCTGTTTGGTGGGAGACAGAGAAAGAGTCAGACAAAAGGAGCCTTCCTCGTGCCTCGCCGTCGATAACAGATGAAAAACGCACTTCAATTGTCTCCATCCCCTCCCCCTGTGTCAGTTGAGTGCGACTGCAAGTGTGTGTTTTGTGGGTAAACAGGTCTTTCCGTGAGCCAAAGGCACCTCTGTGGGATGACAGCCTAATGAAACAGAGTGGCTAGGCAGCGGCACACCAACACACTTTTATTAGCCTCCCATTAGCTAGGAGCTGAGGCAGTGCTCCAGCACTGTGTGTGTGTGTGTGTGCGTGTGTGTGTGTGTGTGTGTGTGTGTGAGTTGGTCGGCCGGAAGCCCTAGGTGGGCATAGCTCTGTGCCCATCTGCTTCACTGTGTCCTTCCTCAAATATGAGCCATTAAGTGGCAGCGGGAAGGAGAGGAGACCTGCAGTTAACACCACTCACTTAGGTAGCCGGCTAGGGCTGGGCAGTGTGTGTTTGCGTGTGTGTGTGGGTGTGTATGTATGCGTGTGTGTGTATGTGTGTGTGTGTGTGTGTCTGCGGCAGAAGAGCACACGGAGGACGGCAGAGTGTTGAAGACGGCGCACACACCCAGGCGGCAGGCAGGTAAGACAGCCCGGTTCACAGAGCCAGTGAACGACACAGTGGGGAAACACCAATTACACTCGCTCCTGCGTAATGAGACAAATTAAACAATTACACAGCCAATTGGGTTATCCGCTCCTCTGCACAGGCTGCGGAGGTGCGCAGGCGACTCCTGTGTGCGGATGCGAGGGTGCGTGCTAGCTGGTGGGAGACAATTGGCTCGTGGGCGTGTGAGAGTGTGTGCATGTGTGAGTCTTTTCTCCTGCTGGCCCCGGTGGGTCCCCTCTCCGACAGCACCAAATCGGTTTACAGTCGTGTGGAGGTGGTGCCCTGGCTGACTGTCCTGCTCGGGCTGATCCAGTCCTTCCGTGTTCTTGGGTTTACGTGTGCGGATGCAGGCTTTGGGGTGTCCCCTCATAGGACACCTGTTAGCTGCTGTCGCCACACTGTCTGGGTCGGCCGTGAGCGAGGCGGCGCGTCCGGTGGCTGTTGCCCCCCGCTTTCCTCCGGGCTGCTCGTAGCCTTAGCTAGCGGGGTGCTGCCGCTAGCAGGTTAGCTTCAGTTAACAGGGTTCCACACTCGGGGAGACTGCAGGGAGTTGACTGCCGTTCCATTGGGCTCTATATGTTTCACACTCGCTATTGTCCTGCAATATCAAAAGCTAATATACATGAGTACGAGGAACATATGATACACTACGCCGTGTGTATTTGGATGTGTGCGCGCGTGTGATTGTGTGCGGGGTGTGTGTGCGCACACTCCAGGCGCACCCTGAGCCGCTCGGCAGGTGTGCTTCTTTCATCCGCACCTCAAAGAACACATGGCAACGATGGTCCCCGGCAACACCAGCGGAGCCTTGGCGACGGCTTGTTTAATTACAATGAAAGGAGTTTGAGGAAAGCTGGTCCCCCTTTGGAGAATAACAAGATGGCCCTTACCAGGGGGCCTGACAAGGGAGGGGGGTGGGCGCAGGAGAGGTGAAGCAAACCCGCTTTTGTGTGAAGTTTTTATATTAGTGAAATGTCCGAATAAATGTCGGAATAGTCTGGAAAAATTGTATTCCTTGGCCAGAGTTCCGCTTTCTTCAAACCGTTTCCACTTAGAGACAACTAAACGTAATCAGTCAGGGTAGTCGAAAATGTGGCTAATCTATTGAAACTGATTGGCTAAGAGGCTGAGGTCCACTGGCTGATGTGTGGCCATCCCCTCTGTTACCGGGTAGAGTTATTGAGTTATAATGCACAGATGCGGGTTGTCAGCAGTTGTCAGGGTTGTTAGCTAGTGTCGCCACGGTGTCTGGCTTTTTAAATGGGTCTCCACTAGGTAGTTAGCTAGCCGTTTGCTAGTAAATGTAATACTACTGACCCACTTAGTGGACGAATTTGTGAACATTCTATGTTCTCAGTGAAAAATAACAAAAGCTTAAAAAGGACAATAAATAACCTATTTTAATGATGGAAGTGTGTCACTCTCTTTGCTTTTTCATGAGCTGCCTATTTATTTCACCACCTCATCCAGTGGACAGTTGAAAGCATTCTTCAGAGGCCCTTTGGGGTTTGTTCTCAACAAAGCCAAGGACACACATGCACGCACGCTCATGCACACTCTATCAGACACGCACGCATGCACGCACGCACGCACGCACGCACGCACGCACGCACGCACGCACGCACGCCCGCACGCACGCACGCACGCACACAACAAACCTAACGTCCCTTCTCTGGCAGGGCATTGTATTGTGGGATTGTGTTGACAATCTCTTTATGAATGATTAAGTAGTGTATTTCTAGACCAACGCTTTGATGATGAGGAGTGTGTGTTTGATCATGAGTTGAGTGTGTGCAGAATGTGTGTACGGAATTGTTTGATTTTGTGTGTGGATGTGTGTGTGTGTGTGTGTGTGTGTGGGTGTGTGTGTGTGTGTGTTGTGTCTTGGAGATAAGCCCCTGTGATTGGGTTTCCCTAACGAGGCTGTGTTCAGCTGTCCCTGCTTGTGAGAAACTATTGTTCGGCCGCTCAATGGAGAAACGCTTGTTTGGGAAAAGGTTGCAAAGTCATGGGAAAAGAGGGCTTTGTCTCCCCGGGTCGTGAGGGAGTGAATCAAGAGCGGACGTGTTTATGGCTTGACACACACAGCTGCTGCAAACACACACACACACACACACACGCACGCACGCACGCACGCACACACACACACACACACACACACACACACATACACACACACACACACACACTGGACAAACAAACACAGCTGCTCTTTGCACAAATATGAGCCTGCACACATACACACACACACACACACACGCACACGCACACGCACACACACACACGGGCAAACACACTAACTCATACAGTACACAAGGCCTCTTATCACACAAACAGTGGATGGATAAACTCAAGGGAATGGGAAGCATGTCTAAATGCGCGCGTATTTGTGTGTGCATGTTTGGATCTGTGTAAGTGTGTGTGTGTGGCAGGAGCTTCCTGGACGATCCCTGCCTGAGACAAAGGTCTGACTTGATCAAACAAATCAGTGTCATCTGCCTGGCCTGTGCAGACAAAGGTCTGCTCCCTCCCCAGACACCTGTAGGGAGACAGAGGGGGCAGTGTGCAAGACTCTCACACACACACACACACTATGGGGTCGCAGCGTGGGTCTCCTCCGTAGAGAAATGTCCAGCCGCCTTAGCAGACCCTGGTCAAGGGCCTGTCGTTGGGATTGGATTAGTCAAATTTGACGGGTGTTTCCTCAGTATATCCATGAACAGATAATTAAGCTGTTTTTGTGTTTTTTTTACTGAGCCAAAATGTTTGATGGTACAGGGTTGATAGTTCGTTGGTGGGGATGGCTGTGGGGAGCTGTGTGCATCTGTGCTTGTGTGTGTCCGAGTCAGTGAAAGAGAAAGTGTGTGTTTGAGATTGTTTTTGTGCAAACCAGTGGTTTTGTGTATGAGGGAGGGTGATGTGCTCCGTCCGGGATGGTCAGAAAGCCTGATTGCTGATTTCTGACAGAAAAACACTGGAAGGGGCCTATTGTCACACACACACACACACACACACACACACACACACACACACACACACACACACACACACACACACACACAGGTCTCACCTGGATCTGTTGCTGCAGGAGGTTGATTTTGTGTTGCTGCTGCAGAAGTTGCTGCTGCTGTCTGGCAATCTACGAAAAAATACCAAGGACAATAGCCACTTGTGAGTTATCCACGCCAGATTTCGGTGAAGCTTGTGTGGGTTCCGCATGTTTACAGTATCTGTGTGTGTGTGTGTGTGTGTGTGTGTTTCTGTGTGTAAAAAGTATATGTCAGACCCCGGGGGAAGGGAGACACACATCTGCAGGTCGTCACTGGACACAGGGCTGATGCCCTGCCATTAAATATGGATGCTCCCGCCCCCGCCTGATGGGGGCTCGCTGGAGAGCACAGCAGGATGAGATTTGGAGTGGGGAGGGGTCTGTGGACCAGCCTAGGGGCAACCAGGCTCCCCGTCCGTACCTCATTCTAAGGTATTGTTGCCGGTTTGTCATTGAAATATGTCTCTGTGTAAACAAGTAAAGCTATTCCTCCTTAAGCTTTCTGTGTGAGGGAGTGTGTTTGCGTGCTTATGGTGTCTGCATTGCCTTTGTAAAGCTGAGCTCCCCAGAAGCTAAAACACACAACAAAGACGAAAAACCCCTCTCTATGCAAATACCTGGCAGACTTCTGCCTGCGAGCTTGAGGGCTATACGTGTGTGTGTGTGTGTGTGTGTGTGTGTGTGTGTGTGTGAGCGTGTGTGTGCGTGTCTGTGTGTGTGTGTATGTGTGTGTGTGTGTGTGTGTGTGTGTGTGTGTGTGTGTGTGTGTGAGCGTGTGTGTGCGTGTCTGTGTGTGTGTGTATGTGTGTCTGTGTGTGTGTGTGTGTGTGTGGGTGTGCTTGTGTGATACACCTTCATCCACTTGAAAATAAGCCCTTGCTTCATTTCTGCGTAATTTCACTTTGTGAAAGCTGTCTTTGGTTAATATCTAGTGTGTCAACAAACTGCGAGCAGTGTGCATTTAATTTCCTCTGCAGGTGTTGGCCTGCTTGTGTGTGTGTGTGTGTGTGTGTGTGTGTGTGTGTGTGTGTGTGTGTGTGTGTGTGTGTGTTTGCAAGCGCAGTGTGAAAGTGTGCCTCTGTTGCGCATATGTTTATTTTAAAAGGAAACTCAGGACAGGAGTGCACCTGTAAACCTGGGCGAGACTTCCTGTGGCCTCTACATGTTGGTGTTGGTGTTCGTGGTGGTGTTGTGTGTGTGTGTGTGGGTGGGTGTGCGGGGGGGTGGGGGGGGGGGCGCTTAGCAAAACAACAGATCTGCCTGTGGGAGCGCAAACATGCCAGTACACAAAATGTACTGTAACGTGTGAATATGTGTGGGTTAGTGTTTGTGTCTGTTTGCTTGTGTGTGTGTGTCTGAGTGTGTGTGTGTGTGTGTGTGTGTGTGTGTGTGTGTGTGTGTGTGTGTGTCTACCTGGTCTTGCTGCTGCTTGGCCAGCTCCATCTGCTGGCGCTGCTTCTCGATCTGCGAGGCGGCCAGCTTCTTCTGCTCCTCATGGGCCGCCAGCAGCTGCTCCCTCAGGCTGCTCAGCTGGGTGATCATGCCCATCAACTGGCGCTCCTTCTCGGCCAGGCTGTCGGCGGTACCTGGGGGAGGAAGGAAAAGAGGGGGAGAGGTTAGAGGGGCAACGATCCGGGGAGAACCAGGGGGGGAAACCTAGGGCTGCTTGGGGAGGAGGGAGAAGGGGGATCAGTGGATTGAGCCTGGATGGGCAGGGAGAGAGTGTTCCAATAACAGTTCTCTCTCTCTCTCTCTCTCTCTCTCTCTCTCTCTCTCTCTCTCTCTCTCTCTCTCTCTCTCTCTCTCTCTCTCTCTCTCTCTCTCTCTCTCTCTCTCTCTCTCTCTCTCTCTCTCTCTCTCTCTCCCTTTCTTTGAGATCAATATGGGAACGTGAGGGAGCGTGTTGGTGCTGCTGCCAGATGTGTTAGGTGGAGGTTTTTCAGGACAAGATGCAGTCTATGTCCTAGCGAAGGCCATGAGGACTGATCACGTTTACTTTGACCAAATGATTCATTGCCTCTTTGACTAGGTGATATGAACTCAGGATACAGGTTTGGAAGAACAGGCTTCCGCAAGGTCACCCTCAGGCCTGTGTGTGTGTGTGTGTGTGTGTGTGTGTATGCAGGCTAAGGAGGAGGAGGAGGGGCGCTGCTGTGTTTACCCTCAAGTCAGCCAACCTCCTGCTCACATTTAGCATGGCCTGACCCCTGACCCTATAGATCCTGGCATACCAGCTCTATTACAGACACACACACCACCATACACAGCTCCACACATACACACACACACACACACTGACACACACACACACACACACACACACACAACCAAAACCACACACACTGACACAACGCAAAGACACACACACACACACACACACACACAGACACACACACAAGCCTCCATCACTCAACAGGATGTAGTTACATAGATACATACTCAGGCACCTACACAATCATTGACGCATGTGTTCTATGCATGTGTCCATTCCTATACAAACATGCTTGCCTTGATGTCGTGTGTGTGTGTGTGTGTGTGTGTGTGTGTGTGTGTGTGTGTGTATGTGTGCGTGTTTACGTGCACCAGTGTGTGTGTGTTTGTCCAGCAGTACAATATCCTATTGTTCCCCAGCTGCTACCTTGAGCAGGGCCCCATTCCTGGGACGGACAAACCAGACAAGAAGGGGGGGGGGGGGGGGGGGGGGGGGGGGGCGGGGCAGTGAGAGAGAGGGAAAGATAGATAGAGAGATGGAGAGATGGAGAGTAAGAGAGAGAGAGAGAGAGAGAGAGAGAGAGAGAGAGAGAGAGAGAGAGAGAGAGAGAGAGAGAGAGAGAGAGAGAGTGGAGCGGTTAAAAAGAAGGGGGGGGGGGGTGCTAGAAAAACAGGGAATGAAGGAGTCACTGCCACTGACCCGACCTCGTGACCTCACAGGAAGGTGAGAGTGATCCATTTGTCCCCCTGTTGGTCTGCCCTCCTCGCTCTACGCCCCTCCTTCCCTCCCTCCCTCCTTCTCCACCAACAATGGACAATAAAGGCAACTGTCGGAGCAGTGGCCGGTGGAAAAATAAACGTGGCGCTGTCTTAACAGCTCACAGACCAACCTTTCAGAAGGAGAGAGAGAGAGACAGAAGCGGTGTGGGGGGGGGGGGGGGGGGGGGGGGGTGTTCCGTGATGCTGACTGAGACAAGAAAGAACCTTGTGTTAAAAACGTCAGGCCGTCCAGCGGAGGAGAGAGGGGTTACTGAGAGAGGGAGGGGGGAGGAGGGGGTGGTGGAGAGTGGGGGAAAAAGGTGGACGAGTGCAAGGATCAAAGAGGTCTTTCTTCCAGGGTCCGACCCCCACTCCCTAAACAGAGGAGGAATGCTGATTGTCTGCTAGAAGGGGGGCTTTGACCAGGAGCCTGGAGCTGGACAGAGGAGCACCAAGTGAAGGAGGGGGAGGGAGAGAGGAGGAAGAAGTGAAGGATGGGGAGGGACAGCGAGCCTTTACTCTTCAATACACCTCTGTCCTCTCAAAATAGCCATGCAACTCTTTAAACTTTAGGAAAGCAATGCCTGATAGTATTTAAGTAGTGCAAGGGGATTTGAACACACACACACACACACACACACACACACACACACACACACACACACACACACACATCTACGCAGTGGCATGTTAACAAATACTCTTAAGGGCCCATCAATCAGAGTGGCTGTGTTGGTTTCCTCAGCGTGGATCAATAACTGCTTTCCTCTCAGCCCGCACACCTCCTTAGGCAGATTCCCCTCACACACACCGTAATTAAGTCATTTGTAACAATGTTATACTTGTCACCACACTCTCCCGGCTAACGAACAACTCGGCTTAACTGATAACTCCCCCCGCGCCTGGAAACAGGAGACGCTGGAGGAGAGAGCGAGAGAGAGAGAGAGAGAGAGAGAGAGAGAGAGAGAGAGAGAGAGAGAGAGAGAGAGAGAGAGAGAGAGAGAGAGAGAGAAAGAGAGAGAGAGAGAGCACGAGGGAGGGAAGGGAGGATAAAAAGAAAGGAAGCACCACCTGGATAAGAAAGAAAAATAGGTAGAAGTAGAGTAAAGAAGTGGCAGAAGGAGTTTGGATGGAGAGAAATGGACTGAGGAGGAGAGGGGAGCAGGGAAGAGATCCGAGGCGTGGTCCCGCGCACAGCGGATGCCTTTCCCATTTTCCCTTTTCAGTCCCCGACTCTTCCGTCCGTAATGCCATTTCAATCCCGCACTGAGGCTAGGGTAACAACAGTCCTTCAGAAAACTGCATAACGGCCGTGATTTGTCCAACTTTGAACTGTCTGGGGCGCGTCGGAGTAACAGTCTGGTGACGACGAGCTCCATAGAGAGAGAGAGAGAGAGAGAGAGAGAGAGAGAGAGAGAGAGAGAGAGAGAGAGAGTGTGTGTGGTCTATTCACTGCACAGCAGGGAGGCTCTTATCTGATAGATCTCAAGAAGGCCGACGGAATAGGAACTGTCTACTCACTATTACTTTGTTCACCACCGAGGCTCTTCAGTGGAATTCAATAGGGACTCAAAATCAAATAACAAACACACACACACACACACACACACACACACACACACAGACAAACAAATGAAAGTACACCCTTGCTAACATACAACCTCTCTCTCTCTCTCTCTACCTCTCTTTTCCCTCTCTCCCCCTTTCTCTCTGTGTCTTTTTACTTTCTCAAACACACAGAAACGCGCACGAACACACGCACGCGCACGCGCGCACACACACACTCACACACACACACACACACACACACACACACGCACGCACGCACACACGCACGCACACACACACGCGCACACACGCGCGCACACGCACACACCCCTGATGTTCTTCTCCAGCTGTTAGTCTGCTCTGTGCCAGGCAGGACGCTCCCATACCGAAATGTCAGCTCAGTAGGGGACTCGGGGAGGGTTTGATCAATGGAGCCCCCTCCCAGCAGCCACAGTGCTCAGCCGCACTCTTTGATTACATATTTCCTTACTTCTTAATGAAGCTCAATTACTGGTGGAGCACACGCCCGTGCCACACTGAAAGTGCCTTTACTCTCTCTCCCTCTCTCTCTCTCTCTCTCTCTCTCTCTAGCTCCCCTGCTCGCTCTCGTTTGCCTAAACACGATCGCTCTATGTAGCCTAACGGACTTTTACATTTTTTTTTCTATGCGCGTCCCAGTTTACGAGTGCGGCGGGGCTAAACGTCCGGTTAACCATGTCAATAGGTGCTGGTTACGAACCCCTCCCCCCCTCTGCTTTACATTGTGCCCAGGACGTCCTTTCTGGCCCTGTGACCCCCCCCCGCGGCAGTCCAACAGAGGGCTGGTACCGTACCTTTGATCTCTCCAAAGTGCCCTGAGCCCATGGCCAACAGCTTGTCCTTCCAGTCCTTGGACAACAGTCTCTCAATGCTGGGGGCCTCTGGAGGAGAGAGGGAAGGGAGGGAGGGGGAGAGGGAGGGAGAGAGGGTTTCAGCTGGACGGCCAACATGACAATAAAGCTCATTTAAAGTCCATTTGCTGTAATAAAGACAGCGGCAGCTCTCCCTAATGGCTACACCAGCAGGGATGCAGGGAGAGAGAGAGAGAGAGAGAGAGAGAGAGAGAGAGAGAGAGAGAGAGAGAGAGAGAGAGAGAGAGAGAGAGAGAGAGAGAGAGAGAGAGTGTGAGCGAGAGAGGCTTTTCCTCTCACCTGCTGTTGGGGAATCATTAGCCCTGTGGGCCATGAGACAAAGAGGGCCTTAATGCACCACCACAATGGCCACATTATCAACCAGTGCTTTGTCCTCCAGCCCCCAGCCTGCCACCCCCCACCCCGTCCCCGCGCACTAATTACTAACCTGCCAAGGTCCGACGACAAAATGAAACACATACACATGTGTACACAAACATGGCTTACAGACAAGAACGGGGGAGAAAAACAAACAAAACACACACACACACACACACAAATATACTGAGTGCATAAACGCAGGAAGTACAAGGCAATCACCTTTGTTCGTGAAGTCTAAAAAAACGACCACAGAAAGAACTCACCAAGGAGATCAGGGAGCACTGATTAAAGTGACAGAGAGAGAGAGAGAGAGAGAGAGAGAGAGAGAGAGAGAGAGAGAGAGAGAGAGAGAGAGAGAGAGAGAGAGAGAGAGAGAGAGAGAGAGAGAGAGAGAGAGAGAGAGAGAGAGAGAGAGAGAGAGAGAGAGAGAGAGAGAGAGAGAGTCTATTGTCAGGCTACACCCATCTGCACTTGGATTTCACTGCCAAGCAAAATAGGAGATTTAGACTCAAGAGAGGCAGAGATTAACACTGCCAACTACCTATACAACCTACACACACACACACACACACACACACACACACACACTTGGTGCCCCAGTGGTGGTCCTGAAAAGCAGTCTTTCTCTGTGTATGGCAGTGCACCACAGCCCCAATAGACTGACAGAGAGGGGATAAAAAGCAGCTTAGCCTCGTTCCACTGCCGAGTCCTCACACCACACCAATCAATGGACACCTCCTCCACCTTCCCTTCCTCCTCCTCTGTACGTCCGCCCAGAGCTCAGGAGGAGTGGAGTGGAGCCCCAGTGTTAACCACCTGAACGTATCCTCTGATCACCGGCTTTAAGCTCTAACAGAGGGCTTAGCAGAGGGACAGGCACAACACATACACAGACACAGACACAGACACAGACACAGACACACACACACCACACACACACACACACACACACACACACACACACACACACACACACACACACAAATAAAGTATTTCTATTCGGTCTTGGTTGGTCTCCATATCCTTTACTCTTTCTCACATGTCACTAAGTGCCTGGCAAGGATAAAGCCTGTGTGTGAATGTGTGTGTGTATGTCACTGCATGTGTGTCTGTGTGCGTGACAGAATGTGTGTATTGGTTGAGGAGACCTTCCCCTGTGGCAGGCCTGAGTCAGGCCCTTTCCTCCTCTCTCTAAGAATAGCATGTTCATGCTCTACTGCTCACAACAGGGACAACAGCGACGCGCACGCACGCACGCACGCACGCACGCACGCACGCACGCACACACACACACACACACACACACACACACGGGGCAACTGATTCTGCAGAGGGCATGCCACAGGGCTGTAAGTGTGCGAGAGAGGACAGAGGTGATATTGTAGTGGCTGAACGAACGCAGATTGCGGTTCCGGACCAACAGGAGAGGATGGAGATCCAGGTGGCTCCATTACATCTCCTCCGCAGCAGAGAGCATAAACACGCGTGTGCTGGTGACACAGATCTCAGACCTCCAGGTGGCCAGAACAGCACGCCGGCTGGACAGTTTAGATGTGCGCGCACGTACACGTTCACATACACACACACACACACACACACACACACACACACACACACACACACACACACACACACACACTCTCATACAAGAAAAGCCCATCACCACTAAAACTCACAAGGCAGAAAAAGCACACACTTGCATAGTAAATACTTCAATACACACCAAATATCTCCTGCACTCCATTTGTAACCCTGTGTTGATATTCCCAGGGTGTGTCCACTAGTGTCTACTAAATGGAGACTCACCACCCCCCTCCAACCTCAGCCCTTCACCTCCTCTCTGGCTGACCGATGACCATGGTCTAATGCTGAGTCCCGGGCCTGTCTCTGTGTGCCTCTCCACTGTGTGTCAGAGGCTCTGGCCACACCTGGAGGGCAGGCTAGCCCGCTACCCACCAGGACCCAGGGGGCGAGAAGGGGGGAGAGAAAAAAAGGAGACGGAGTGAAGGGAAGGGAGGAGGTGGGGGGTACATTATTTAGGTGGACACAGGAACTCACTAGTCCAATCGTCGTCAAAGCTCCTGTTTTTGTCCCCCCTGACAGCTGTCTCCCCATCACCCCAACAGGTGCTATTAGCCCAGAGCGCTCTGCCGCTCTCCCTCCCCCCCCCCCCCCCCCCCCCCCCCCACACCCCTTCCCCTCAACAATGACAGAGGCTTTTAAGCCAAAGAGCTTTGACAAGTGAGAGGGAACAACAAATGGCTGTGTCGCTCATTTCTCTGTCTCTCTCTCCCTCCCTCTCTCTCCCTCTCTCTCGCTCTCTCTCTCTCCCTCCCTCTCTACCTCTCTCTCTCTCTCTCTCTCTCTCTCTCTCTCTCTCTCTCTCTCTCTCTCTCTCTCTCTCTCTCTCTCTCTCTCTCTCTCTCTATCAGTCGCTCTCTCTGTTTCTGCTCCCTGGTCTCTGTCTGTCTCTCTCTGGCTGGTGGTGTGCTCTAATAGTTATTATTTTTATTTATTAACATGGCTGCAGCCATTGTCCCCAGTGACAGCCGGGCCACTTTAACTATTAATACAAGTGGAAAGGCTCTTTTCATTGTGCAGCGTTTGGCAAAATGGGAGGAAACTGCCAGGGGGGTGAGCAGGAGACGAGGAGGAGGGAGAAGAGGAAAGGAGAAGCCTATCAAAGAAAAGAGGAGACGGAGAAGAAGGAGGGAAGGAGAAGGAGGAGAAGAGTCTGGCCTGTGCCAGGGCTCAGGGGACATCCGTGAGAGCACGACCGACAGAGTGGAGTCTTAGCCCCAAGGACATGCGGCCATCACTCCTCTCCCCCACTTGGGAGCAGAGGAGCACAGAGCAGGCCTAAACACGCAGAACACGCTATCCCTTGTATCACTACCAATGTGATAGATAGGCAGTGTTCCGTCAGCGTCGAACGGTACCTCCCGCCCGTGATTCTGCTGCGATCGGGGGGGGGGGGGGGGGGGGGTTCGCCCTGACGCGTGCACCCCTTGCTGGGAGACGTCAGGACAGGTCTGAATGGCTAGGGCCAGGCGTGGGTTTACAGAGTGATCCCCGACGAGTGGTGGAGGAGGATGCTCTCCCCCTCACCTCCGGGTCCAGGGAGGGGAGGGGGGAGGGGGAGGTAGGGAGGTTGTTAGATTAGTAAGAGGAGAGGGGGGATAGTGTGAGTCGAATGCAAGACCGGATGCCAAGGACCCACTCTGAGCCCAGGAGTGTGTGCGTGTGTGTGTGTGTGTGTGTGTGTGTCGTTAGTCAGGGTTACGATGCGACACCACCTCCCAGGCCTATTTCAGGAGATGGGACTGAGACGCGGAGCTCCAAGCTGAGTGATCTGGGTGGCACATGTAAATCCAAAGCGGTATTAATCCTTTTAATGGTAATATATTTCACTCTGAGTCACCCAGACTTTCCGGGAAAAACAGAGTCGGGGAAAAACCTGACAATAATGGTGGAATCATTCAGCATTATTTTCACTCATTGGCTCAAAAGGAGTCAAGCTGCTGCTTTAGCACCAAGCCAAGACAGCCCGTCCACCTGCCGAGAGACGAGGAAAGAGAGAGAGACAGAAAGAGAGAGAGAAAGAGAGCGAGAGAGCGACAGATCCAGAGAAGTAGTGAGAAGGAGAGAGCGAGGCAGTGGGAGAGAAGGAGAGAGGGAGAGAGCGGGGGTCTTTAGAACCTCAGTCCACTTCACTCGGTCCAACTACACAAACAATGTCATCTGCCCCCCTCTTTCTTTCTCCCTTCCTCTGTCCCAGCATCTATTTTTTACTCAGACACTTTGCCCTGACTCACCAAAACAGCCAGCTCCATTTTTCCCATTATCTCATATTTGTGAAGCAGGGAGACCTTTGGTGAAAAGAGAAGGAGGGGATGTGAAGAAAGAGAGAGAGATAGGGGGGGCTGGAGAGAGAGAGAGGGATGGGGAGAAAGAAAGGAGGGAGGGAACAAGCCAGGCCCTCTGTGAACAACAAAGGGGCCTCTGTCCAAGGGCCAGCCCCTGCTGGAGAGGGGGAGGGTGGGGTGGGCTCACAGGAAAGGCCCTGGCTCCGGCCCGGCCCAGGCTGAACAGGCTCCACATTGACTCCTCTTGGCAGCGGGGAGCTCTGGCCCAGGCCCACAGAACTGACCAGGGGTCAGGATTGAATAACCAATTATACAAGCACCGACGGAGTTTATCTAAGGTTTGCAAACGGCGCAAACAGTAATGCATTTAGGTGGGCAGAGAGGGAGAGAAAGAGACAGAGAAAGAGAGAGAGAGAGAATGAGAGTCTATACTTCATCCAGTTATGTTGTCATTTCTGCTCCATGTAGCACCACACCAGCACCATGGTGGGCTCGCTCCATTGCTGTTTCTCAGAGGGAGAACAGGGAGATGAACCATGGCAATACTGCCCCAGAGGGAGCAGCACTCAACCATTACCTCTGGAAGTCAACATACACACACATGCACACGCACACGCACACACACACACACACACGCAGTACTTCAGATCTTTTAGACAGTTTCAAATTTAGGTAATCAGATTTTGAATGAGCTCATGACTACATTTATGGAATGTGCTGCATAATGTGAAAACATAAAACATTTGGTTAAATAACTATGCCATTTTTACTTAACTGAGAAATCACTGGGTATGCTATTTCCACTGGACTACTTCTTTACACAGAGGGAGGTAACACATCTCATGATGAAATTATTATGTTGATATTTGATTAGCAATTTATGGTTGGTGGAGCTGGTCCACAAGTCCCAAGCTCTGGATAATTCTATTAAATATTCCTTTTGAAAGACGGTTCAATATTTCCACCAGTTGGTGCCATACACTAGGGTCTCCAACCACCAACACAAATCTCTCCCTTAGACCTAAACCACAAGGGAGAGAGAGAGGCAGATTGAAAAGAGATGCTGCTGGTGTCAAATCAAACAGAAACGCCGCTCCCAACCCAGCAAGAGTACCCACAAAAAGTACACATTACTTCATGCCTTAGGAAAAAGCTGTTCCTGACAACAGTTGTGGTGGGTACTTGGGCTTGGGCTCCTGTGTAAACAAATAAGTCCCTCTCCTCCGGTCTCTCCTCCCAATCCTGTTTTGTTGCATAAGAAAAGGTAAGGGGGAGAAAGAAGAAGGGAGGAAAAAGAGGGAGAAAAAGAGAGAGATAAGAGGATCCCCTGTCCCCAAGTCCGTCCGCCAAGTCTTCAGTGGTGTTGTTTAGAAGCTGGTCCAACTTGAGTTATTAATAACCTCCAGACACGGAGGCAGGCAGACAGCCAGGGAAAGTAGCAGAGGGAAAAACAAGCCCCGCACTCCCAGCGCAATATCAACACTTAGAACACGACTACTGAAACTCCAACCAAAGCCAAGCATTAGATGTGGGTTTGGAGTTTTCTACTCAGGAGAGATCAATCGAGTCCTCGGGGCTTCTCTCTTTCGATATATGTATATCGTTTTTTGGGGGTGATCTAAACCTTCACCTAGCTAAGTGGTAAAGATGTCTTGAAAGGTGATGCACCCCTCAAAGCTCCATATGGCTTTCTAAACAATCAGTGACACGTTTTTGAAAACACGTTTGGGCAAAGCACCTGTTACCACAGAAAGTACCGGCGGTCTCACCTTTGAATGAGGGGAGTACACTTGTTACCCGTTACAATCTGTTAAGGAAAATTACATATTCTCTATAGGTGTACCTAAAGGAATTCAACTATGCAACACTAACGCAAAGTTACAGGATTTACCATATTGACAAGTTGAGCGACAACAAAGGAAACAGACATTCATTGCACATTAATGAATATCATTCTAATGTTAAGCAGACCATATCACAATATTCAAGACTAGTGTCAGTCAACAGTTTAATAAATTGAAAATCCATTTATCTAAAACTGCGTTTTGCCCTTCACTTCTCTGCATTGGCTAACAGATGGTGTTGTGGGTGCTTATGTCCAATTTGATTTGAACCACAATCTCAGCCAATTCTACACTGGCAGAAATCTCACAGAGCCAAATTTGTACTGGCAGATTGAAATAACTGCGTAGAGGGCGTGACATTGTGAAGAACGACTGAGGATGACATTGTAACAACATTTTCATGGAAAGTTGAAGGGAAAACTTTCCTGCTTCTAACCGAGTGGGAGAATTGACTAAGAGCAACTTGAGCACGGGTGTATTTTCAGTGAAACGCTAAAAGTACGCATGCGCAGAGTTTGTTTTCCCATTGGCTCAGTGACCTCCGTCACCATTAAACAGTCCCAGGAAAGCATCGGAATATTTAAATTGATTGCGGGCGGAATATGCCTGTCCCTGAGGCGGCGGAGCGCCAGAAGTCCATATTAAGAAATACTTATGGAAACCACGGAGTCGCATTTGCCTTTACTTCCAAGATTGTGCGACCTGAGGTGCATTGTGTTAGCTGCACCATTGATAAGGCCTCGACTCGGTCAGCAGATAGATAGGTGGCAAAGAGTGGGGCAGGGAGCGTTTTGAATAGATTGGGGGATCGGTGTTTGCATAGCAGTTAAAGGGGATGTGTTCACACGGCTTCTATTAACCCCAGTGGCGATTGTTAAACAGGCCGGCTCCACGTACGTTAGGGACCCGCTACACAGCGAGGGACGCCACCCTTTTCCTGCGCCCTGTCAAGAGCATCCAGTTGAACTAGACCAAGACGTGCGCGTGGATGCGTGTGTAAGTGTGGGTGTGGGTGCGTACGTCGCTGTGTGTGTGTGTGTGTGGGACTGTGTGTGTGTCTGCGTGTATGTCCGTCCGCGCGGCGCACAAACACTCTTCTGACAGCGTCGCGGCTAATGGACAATGACACTTCCAATCTGTCTCGTGGCAATAACCCCTCTTTAACGCCCGGTCCCCTCTCAGCTTGCCTGCCTATCTGCCTGCTTGACTTCCTATCTGCCTGCTTGCCTGCCTATCTGCCTATCTGCCTGCCTGACTGGCTTCGTGGCTGCTGCCACACTGGGCTGTCTTCGTCGGTGCCCCAGCCCCCAGGCCGCCCTGTCACTGCTTTATTACATAACTTTTACAGGACAACGTGGGGATTGGAGAGCACCGTGAGGGGAAAACAGGCCGATGCATTAAGAACACAGAGAATGGCGTTGAGCTTCGCTGTAGGCAGACAGACAGCATGGCAATAGAGTGTACGTGTACACACACACACACACACACACACACACACACAGCAGTGCCATATGAGAGGAAGAAGACAGTCGACAAATCACAATAGCTCTGTGTTGATCTGTCGGCCTTGACATTTTGAGCCCGCTTGTCAGTTTGATATAAAACGACTAACAGATTGACAGAGAGTCAGACGGACAAACAGACAGACACCCCTGACATGCTGACGCTGCTTTGCATATTGGAGGCCAAACCTTGGTTCTGTTTGCATGAGTGTGTGTGAGTGAGTGTGACGGGTGAATACTGTTATTATTAATGCTATCATCAGCAGTCTGTCTCGGACTGACACTTGGCTGCGCTTTTTATTTTTATGTTTGATGGAATTCATGGGCTAAAGCCTTTTTCACCTAAGATGGATGCCGTTGACACATGTAATCAGACAAAAAGATAGCTGTCTGGATAAATGCGCATGCACACAACAGCCCATCCCACAACACCCCCCACGCCCCCCCCCCCCCCCCCCCCCCCCCCCCCCCCCCCCCCCCCCCCCCACACACACACACACACACACATAACAAATACACACACCCTTTTGTGTGGTCAAGTACTGTATCTTCTGTGAATGTGTGTTTGATCCATATCTGGGGGGCTAAGAACACTTAAGAATAGTCCCTATTGTCTCTGTTCTCAGTTTAGAGATAGGGACTGACATGTGAGAAACATTACACATTAGTTAACAGCGCCTAAATAGCCTCAGAATGTTCCAGAGACAAATATGTCTGCAGGGGTCAGACACCATGTCTGTCTGATTGTGTGTGTGCGTGTGCGCGTGTGTATTTGTGTAAGGAGCTGTTCTAAAAACTGGGGCCTTGTTGTTCAACTATATATTCATCCAAACATTTTTGATCCCTTCTCCACTTTCACCAGAGTTAAATTGCTTGATCGGATTTGACATGTCTATTGGAGTCGACGTTGTGAGAGATTACATTTCGGTCCTCTCAGCCATCTGCCGACATAGAAGAGACCTCCCTTTCTTCTGCCGTCCTGCCTTCCCCCCTTTTATTCAACAGGACATCCATGACTGAGAATTTTTAATTCTCTTAGTTGTGTTTTCTTCATGAAGAGTCTTGGTGGTTGAGTTCAATGAGTCAGCCCTAAACCTAGTTAGTAAAACCCAACGAACTGCGGAAAGTATGATTCGTTTGGAGCCAAATACAGTTAGGGGGTTGGGGACTAAAAATACAGTTAGGGGGTTGGGGACTAAAAATACTGTTGCTGTGTGTTCCTGAGCATTCCATGTGTTCAAGAACACTAAACACACAGAGAAGGGGAACGACAGAGCGACAGATACAGAGAGAAGAGAGAGAGAGAGAGAGAGAGAGAGAGAGAGAGAGTGAGGGAGAAAGAGAGAAAGAGAGACAGAAAGATAGAAAGAGAGAGTGAGAATGAGGGAGAAGCTATTCAGTTAAGTTAGCATTTCAAGTATTTCAATGCAAGTAAAGCAACAGTTCATGGCTTGTCTGTGTATCTAGTGCCGCCTGCAGACACAGAGGAACACCGTCCTTGGACCAGCATCACAAGACCAGACGAGCTAAAAGACAAACACATTAGGGCATGCTTTCACATTGTCTAGGCCCTCCCCTGTCCTCTGTTCCCCTTCATCGCTCATAATGGAGAGAGCTGTGGGGGTGTGAGTGTGTGTGAGTGAGAGAGAGAGAGAGAGAGAGAGAGAGAGAGAGTGAGTGTGTGTGTTTGTGTGTGTGTGTGTGTGTGTATTGTTCTCCCTACCATGGGAAGGGTGCACTACGTAAAACGGACCCAGACGTCCGCCCACGTCTCCACCATCTGACCGACACGTCCAGGCCTGTTCCCACACACTCCTGTGTCTGTGTCTGTGTCTGCTGCTAGCCCCTGTGACACGTCCAGCCGGACTGGAAAAGGCCCAAGATAACAGCAAATCACTCTGTGCATTTGTGGCTCATATTAATGTTGGCGGTGATGGATCACAACGGCAAAGACTCCGTTTTAATCTTAGCTTCCTGCGTGTTGGAAATGCGAGGAGATGATCCACTCCCAGAAGCAGCCGTTTGGGTCATATAGGAGCAGAGGGGTGAAGGAGTGAAACTTTCACATTCACACGCCTAATTGACTTTTCTTGTCATGGCAGGGGGGAATGAGGAATGTCGCGGTGACATTGTCACGGGTGTGTTTTCTCACACCACTCAAAGATATGTGCATCTTTGTGTGTGTGCGTGCGTGTGTGTTTGACGTTGCGGGAGAAAGGGAGAGATAGGAAGCCGTAAGGAGGGCAAAGGTGGGATACCGCCAGTCATTGAAGTCTGACCCAGCCAGGTCAGGGTGAACACAAACACACACACACACACAAAGATGCACATATCTTTGTCACACACATATACACACACATGGCTGACCTGGTTAAAGTGGTGTCATCTGATCAAGAAACACTCCACTCACCAACCCCGTCAGCTATATCTTTTAAACAAGGCCGTAATGACAAAAAAAAGAAGGAAAAGAACTGCCAGAATCGTTTAATATGGCAAATCCAGATCGGGCGAAAGCTTCTGGGTCTGGGCCCGGGCGTGGGTGTTCTGGAGAGGCCACAGAGACAGACACCTGGGCCACAGACACGCAGGAGATGTGTGCAGCAGCCGAACCGCTTTGTCAACAGCACTACGGGCCAACAACAGACGGCGCTCTGTGTGTGTGTGTGTGTGTGTGTGTGTGCGCAAGCCGATCTATACCTACACGCCTGTGTGTTTGCGTGTGTGTGCGTACATCTGTGTGTGTGTGTGCGTGTGTGTGTGTGTGTGTGTGTGTGTGTGTGTGTGTGTGTGTAGAGAACTGGCAATGGGTGACAGCTCCAGCCCAAAATGACTAGCATCTGGAGGTGGCAGTTGTTTTAACAGCTGAGCTGACAGCATTAATCCAAATGCACTGAAATCAAAAGTGGGGAACACCTGTTCACTGTTCCCGAGCCCTGCGGAGGAGGGGGAAGGAAGGGGGATGTCATGGAGAGGGGGGGTAGTGTAGTGGGGGGGGGACGACAGCGATGGCTGGCATGGGGCGGGGGGGGGGGGGGGGGGGGGGGGGTTGAAGAGGGACGAATAGAGAGCAAGCCACAGGGAGGGTGAGCGAGGGATGAGGTAGGGGAAACAGAGGGGAAGGGAGGACGTCCACAGAGGTGTTGGGGTGGAGATGAAACCAGGCTGTCTGCCAGACTGGAGCTCTGTCACTCAAGTCCCCCTCCTTCCCTCCCTCCCTCCCTCCCTCCCTCGCTCCCTCCCTCCCTCCCCTTGCCCACCCTTTCCCCTGAGGAAGGCGGAGAGAGGCAGTGGGCCAAACGAGGAGGGAGGGGCGAAGGAGGGAGAGAGCTGGGGGAGACTTGTGCTGGCAGGGGGGATAGGGTGGTGGTGGTGGAGGGAGAGGGTTTGGGGCTGTGGGGGTGGGAGAGACGGAGATGGGGGGGATAGTTAGCTGGACCTCGGCTAGAGGCAGGAGAATGAGGGGGAGGAGGGGAAGTGGGAGGCGGGGGTTGTTCTCTCTTTGTGCTGCCTAGCTTGTCTCCCAACATCTGGCTCAAATAATGCTGCCTTCTCTGGCGGCCAGGGGTTGTGACCCCCGAGGCAGCGCCACAGACAGATCACTTCATCTGGGGGCTTGGCGGTCTGACCAGCCTGTCAGGGGTTAATTAATATACTCCCTCTGTCTTCAAAGGGGCCCCTGCACACACACACACACACACACACACACACACACACACACACACACACGCCACCTCACAGCACATGTGAACAATGCACACAAGCACACACACACGATTGGACTTATACATAGGAAAATGTATGCTGAGTTACAGCAACCTTAATTCGTCTGAAATCCTAGCACATGCAGTATGCTTGCTAAACCCCTGCTCATATCTGTAAGCCTGTTGTTTACAAGGGACTGCTTTACGTCTGTGTGTGTGTGTGTGTGCATTTTTGTAACATTTTGTGTGTTGAGTGTGTGTGTGCGCCCTTACATGTGGGTGAATGTGTGCGTGTGTGTTTGAGAGGAAGGGGAGTGGGACAGTAAGTGGGGTGGCCCTGACCAGTGATTATAGTGATTGTTGACATGTGTCTGGTTGATCGGCCTGCAGAGCAGTGCACCGTGGGTAGTGAAGTCCCAGGGCTCAGGCCCCAAGCTGCTGTAAGGTATTTAACTGGCATTTCCTCTGGCCAAACACATGTGCTAGACTGTGTTCTGGACCGTCTCTCACATGCTTAGAGTCTGCTCAGATCCATTTCCAGCTGTAAATCCGCTCCGGCACGGGTCGCTACAGGACGCACGGTGCTAGAGCCGCACTGTAAAGTACGTTACTAAGCAGATTGGGGTATTTGTTCACAGGCCTGCGAGGATTAGGGAAAAATTACATAGTCTCTGTCAGACATGTGATACATACTGTACGCACTCACACACCTGGAGGCGCGCACGCACGCACGCACGCACGCACGCACACACACACAACAAACATTCACTCTAAAACCTAACAGCGAATTTACATTCATTACGTTCAGTAAGCTTACACGCTTATATCCAGTCTAGTTGTTTTTATTTATAGAACTCTTGGACAGGAATGGAAAGATAATCGTTAGTGCAATCTTGAAATAGAACTATCTATTATCTACTAATCTATATTTCAAGAAAATTCGGAGGTGCCTGTTGCTTTCCCAGTAAACCCAATATGAAAGATACCAGTGGTCAAAACAAACGAGCAAAAAGTACATTTGCATGCTTGCATTGTTTCTGGGTTTAATAATCCCCTTGTTGGATTATCTACTTATTTGCTTGTGCTTTACTAATTAATATTCTGGTCATCATCTGGACTCTTTTACCGGGATTAATTTCAGGATGTTATTTTCTGTGTGTGTTGTTTGTGTCTGCATTTATGGTAACAATAAGGTGTTAGAAATAAGTAAAAAAATGTACAATCAACTTTAACGTCAAACTGCTATATGATTTACTCAAAATAGGTATCTGATTTCAGTTTGTGTGTTATTATTGCATATTGATGAGATTCCACATTGTATTATTTAGCGTTAGCTGCAGAATGTCTGCATATATACAAAATAACATTTGCATGTTAATAGATATGTCTGTAAATTAGCATACACATTATACCGTGGAAAACTGTGCTCAACCATTTCATTTATTATTATAGTTTTAACACCATTTAGAAAAATGATGTTTCTGGGTTACAGTAAGTCATATTCTCTGTGAATTTTTATTTTTTATCACAAACCCAATGTGTGTGCAAAACAGCAATTAACCTTAAACATACAAATATGTCCATTCCCCACTGACAACTTTCACAATTTCTCGGAAATAACTCCCACAGTGCTCCTGGTTCCAGTTCACTTACAAATCATATTTAGTCCTTTACAAATCGTCAGCCTAGCCAGACTACAGACTCATTCTTTCGGGCCCTCCATGGAAAAGCTAGCATGTAAATGAGAGTGTTTATAAAAAGACTCTAGATAATATATGGATTCTTCACTTTTGGTCATGGAACATTCCGTTTCATGAATGTGAATGCCTGCCGCCACTCTGGACCTGTCTAATTTCTGGGACTAAATGACAAGGGCCCTATGTGGGACAGTCAACCAAGCCAGCCGTCACAATGGCGAGGCTATGGAGGCTCCGGCTGATTCATGAACCCCGGCCTTTGTCCACGTCTTAATGCCACGCCGGGAGGCCTGGAACACAACTTCACCCCGACACACTCACACACACACATTACAAAAACTCACACACACGTTACACACACAAAGCAGAAACACAAAGCAGTGGGCCTACTTTTCCCATCCAGTGTGTAAAACTCACACACACACACACACACACACACACACACACACACACACACACACACACACACACTCAAGCAGAAAAACCACGGGATCCTCACTCACTCTCTAAGCCCCTTTATGCTCATGTATTGCACAAAGACTGAGGCACTGTTTTTCCCATACACACACACACACACACACACACACACACACACACCATTCAACTTGTTAATATCGCTCATCTGGGATAAGCAGAATAAAGGAGGAGGTTTCATCTCCATTGATTGTCTTGTGCAAGGCCGCCTAGAGAATGCGACGTGAAAGGCAGACGCAAACAATTCAATAAGAGAAGTGACTTGAATGCGCCTTTCATAGAGCAGACAATGGCCACTCCACAATAGACCTCAGGTTCTTCTCATGTCTACGTCTGTTTCTCATGGCACAACGGAAAAGAATTGACTTGAGTTTGGAGACGCGCAACAAACAAGTATCAGGGCTTATAGGTAATTTTAGGTCCACTTATTTTTATTTTTTTTATTAAAGCTGTCCCCAAAGAAATTAAGAAAAAAAAGTTTAACCTTTTCATATATATATATATATATATATATATATATATATATATATATATATATATATATATATGTCATGATTTCAAGAGTTTGTGTGACCAATATGTTGTTGATAGCTTTGTACTGTGGAGTCTTTGAATAATCAACAGAATCAGTTTGCCTAATTCCATTTAGAGGCCGAGTGTCTCCAACGTATTCTTTGGGCTTATACTGTACCTTCCCCAAGGACTTTTATTTTATACACTGTCAGTGGTTAACCTGTGTAAGATCTATTGGTGATGCAGAAATCTTTCCGTATCTCTGCAAATTACCTGTAAAGTCAGGGTAAACTCTAATGAGCCCCCGAAGCTGAATGTCCCGATAACAGCTTCTCTTTAACTGGCCTTGACTCCCGGAACCATTAAGTCTGTTTCCTCTTTCTTATCTCCCCCTCTTTAATTGGGAATGGAGAGTCCAATCTCTCTCTTTCTCCCTCCTCCTTTTTCTTTGAGCGGAACAAAAAACTATCTTTCTCAACTTTTTTTCTGCTCGTTTCCCACTGCCTGTCTTTGTGAGAAAAAAGACCCGTACACACAATGCCTGTGAAAATCCAGCACTTAACGTTCATTTATACAACAACCTAATTGATAGCAAATGGTGAAAATCACATATGGAAGTTAACTCTCTCCCACGCTAGGGTGGTGAACCCGTGCTTTGGTGTGTGTGTGTGTGTCTCTGTGTGTGTTTGTGTATGCGTGTGTGTGTTTGCGAGTTTACGTTTACACCCGCATACAGAATGGCGCTTAGTCGTGTCATTTTTTGTGCTTTCGTTATTGAATGTGGGAGCATGTGTATTTGTTTTTCAGTGCCAAGTCTCTATACCCATGTGTGCATGCATGCAGTCATCAGATTTGTCCATCTGAGTGTGTGTGTGTAGGTGTGTGTGTGTGTGCGTCTCTAAGAGGGCCCTTAGACTGCGGAGTGCTGGAGGATTAGCTGGCATGGGGGATTGACGGATGAAGGAGAGACTCGCTGGGCTCCCTCAAGTTCTCCAGGCTCTTTTCTTTCTTCCCTTTCTTCGGCCCTCCTTCTTCATGCGAGAATGTATCCGCCCTCCCCATTGTCGGCCATTGGAGTGTATGGAGGCGTGAGGAAGCCCCATACCACTGTGTGCTTGTGTGGCACAATGGACGACCCTAAGTGCTGTCCTATAAAATGCCCCAGTGCGCTTTAAAAGCTAGCTACGCTTTTTTCTTTTTTTTTTAAACTTTTTTGTTGTTGTCGCTGTTGCTTTGCCAAGGAAATAGATGTAGCGCTGTGATATACGTTGGTGTTTGACATTCTCCATATGGAGACACATGCTGTGGGGAGCCTTGTACCACAGAGCACCGCCTCAACCTTAGGCCGTAAAACCACCATTTTGGCTGACCCCCTGAGATCTCTCCCAGGCCATAAACCTGGATGGTGCGTGTGTTTGTGTGTGTGCGCGCCTGTGTTTGCCCCCCCCCCCCCCTCCTGTCCACACTACTAACAGGATACAGGCCGTAAAATGAAGCTAAGAGCTGACCTGGGACCTGGCCTCTGTCTCTCCAACAACAAGCACATCCGGGCGGAGCTGACCCCAGGACCAGTGACCAGAGAGAGGGGTTACTCTCCCTCACCCCTGACACATCTGAGCCTCTGTGTGGGACTGTGGACGGCAATGTGTGAACCCACAACCTCATCTCCCACCATCCTCTCAAGTCATTAAGCACTAAGGAAGCACACTACTCCGTACAAGAGGCATGCTATATTTGAGCATGTGTGGCAGCATGGTCTGTGCTGAACAAACTCTGGCCTCAGAGCCCCTCGACCACATTCTCCGGGCCCCACACAGGGGCAGTTCTGGCTGGGTAGCAGAGGGCCTGCAGAGGGGCCGCGCGCTGGTCCACAGCTGGGCCGGACCATGAATCAGCCAGAGTCCCAGCTCAGGCCGTGCCAGTGCAGAGAGGACCGGGGGACGTGGGGAGGAGGGCTGGGCAGACGCCAGGGCAGACCCACTCCCACTCTGGGGGGCTGGAGGAACATCTGTGCCCCATTTAGCCATGGCCCTCCTATCTGTTTTAAAAAAGTCCCCGACTTTTGTTGCCTCACGTGGTCAAGCTCTTTGAGAAGCCCGACGCACCACTTCGCCTGCGTAAGTGAGTGAGGGAGTGTGTGTGTGTTCCAAACTGGTCTCATTCAGGGCAAAGACCTCAGCCTCTTCTCTAACCCCCCACCCCCACCCCCCATGCTCGCCCCTATTGCTCCCTACTCTGTCTCACTATTGGTGCGTTACCCCTTTCCAGACCATGCTCACACAAACACACACACACACACACACACACACATACACACACACACACTCACACACACACACACACACACACACATTACACTAACTACTAACTGCTAACTAAACACACATAAACATTTTCTAATTTACTTTCCTTGTAATTAGGAATGAAAGAATGCAGGGAAAAGTTGAACTGAATACACAAAGGCTTTGGGCGTGTGTGTGTACGCCCGTGTGTATGTGTGTGTGTGTGTGTGTGTGTGTGTATGTGTGTGTGTGTGTCTCGAGGGTAACAGGTGGGCAGCAGAGGTAGACAGAAGATGAATAGGTAGAGCTCCAGAGCTGTGTATCATCAGGCCAGTCGATAAGGGACACGCTGGCTACTCATTTATTAGAGGCCAACTGTCCTCGTCCCGTTTCTAGGGCCACAAGTAGCCATCTGCGCGTACACACACACACACACACACACAGGGGAGGAGGCAGGCTGGTCTGACCCAGTATACGGCACACAACAGAGTCCCTACATTTATCTAACCAAGAAATAGAACAGCGCTGGCCACAGTGATCAAACCATGTCTTTGTAGCTCCTCCTTACAGGAGGTGTGTGTGTGTGTGTGTGTGTGAGAGTGTGTGTGTGTGTGTGTGTGTGTGTGTGTGTGTGTGTGTGTGTGTGTGTGTGTGTGTGTGTGTGTGTGTGTGTGTTGCGCTCTCATCATCATATCTGATGATCCTAACTGGACCAATGGTGTTTTCCAGCGCAGGACCTGCCTAGTAAAGCCAGTCTCTGGTCTCTCTTCTCTGACTCAAATCCTACAGACCCATCTCAGGTCTTTGGTCCTTCTTTCACAGTGTACATATCTCAGTGTTTGCCTGTGTGTGTGTGTGTGTGTGTGTGTGTGTCTTAATACTGTGGATGTGTCTGTATAGTTAATGTGTGTGTGTGTGTGTGGCCGCCATTGATCCAGCTGGAAGCAGGGGGCTTGTGTGTGTGTGTGTGTGTGTGTGTGTGTGTGAGGGAAGGAGGAGGAGGAGAGCCCAGTAATAATACGGGCCCTTTCATAATGATTAAAGCCTTCATTAAATTTTCATCCCAACCTGCCGTTTGCTGCTAATGGCCTTTGTGAGGCACAAAACAAAACAATGGGCTGCTGGGACAGAAAGGGATTTCTATCTGCTTAGGAGAGCTGGAGCTCAATACAGCTCCTCTTGCTTTCTCTCTCTTTCACTCACTTCATCTTTTCTCTTCCCCCCTTTTCTTCTTTTCTTTCTCCCGGCTTGTGTTTTTTTTGTGTGTCCGTGTGTGTCCGTGTGTCCGTGTGTGTCCGTGTGTGTGTGTGTGTGTGTGTGTGTGTGTGTGTGTATGTGTGTGTGTGTGTGTCTGTGCGCTTGCTCTCGAGGCGCTGGGCCTTTTGTTAGCGCATTTCATTTGAACGGAGGGCAGATAATGCGTGGCCCGTTCTGATGTGCCACTGTAGCACTCGCTAATGGAGTCTGTGAAGACACCGCAGTCTCTTTCTCTCTCTCTGTGTGCTGTCTGACTCACACATCCATTATTGGGTCTGCTGTACCACTAGTTCACAGGGTCCAACTAGGCAACAAATAGAGACCCAAAAACATACCTCAAACATTGCAGTGAAAAACAGGCCAATTCTCTGAATGTGCCGTAACAGCCCTTTCTATCGACCAGACTCCAAACAACTAAACAATATGACCAGCTGTGTTCAACTCTGAGGCCATAGAAGAGCCAAACAGAAAAACAAATGGAACCTCTAATGCACCGGTCCTGATGCACGTATACACACACTAAGTCACACACACACACACACACACACACACACACACACACACACACACACACACACACACATAGAAAGCCTGCAGCAGCACTGTCTCACTGGTTGGTCCATGTGTGAGCCATAGCTGAGTGGTGGGAATTGGTTCGGAGAAGAAATGGCCACAGTTAGAGTTATGGATTCCAAGGGAAGTGCTTTCATGAAGGGACGTTGAAGCAGAAATTGAAAAAGCAAACATTTGCCTTAATATCCTAGCAAGCCAATGTTTGTAGAGAGTACTAAGAGAGGATTACTTTGTGGGCTGACTGACTCGTACACACACACACACACACACACACACACACACACACACACACACACACACACACACACACACACACACTCACTCTATAAGGTTTCCATAAATATGTAAAATGTTGTGAACAATAGTTTCAGACAGCAGAAATCCGTGAGACAAAGGGTCAATTTGGATGTGAATACGTGGGTGTCCAACGACTGAGGGAGAGAACGGATATCAGAGCGAGAGAAAGAGAGAGAGAGAGAGAGAGAGAGAGAGAGAGAGAGAGAGAGAGAGAGAGAGAGAGAGAGAGAGAGAGAGAGAGAGAGAGAGAGAGAGAGAGAGAGAGAGAGAGAGAGTAAGAAGCATCACAGGGACACTGACCTTCCGGCTCGTTCTTGATCAGCTCCTCCATCTTCCTCTGCTTCAGCGTGTCAACCACGTCGGCCAGGCTGCCTTTGCGTCTCTCCGGGGTGCCCAGGGCGGCGGCAGAGCCCCCCTCGCGCTCCCGGCCCTCCTCCTTGCCTGGTGAGGTAGACGAGTTGTGCTGCGGATAGGGGCTCAGAGAGGAGCCCTTACTGCCATCATGATCCTGGAGGGGGGGGAGGGAGAGGAGAGCGGGAACACAGGAGAGAGGAAGGAACAAGGAGGAGAAAACGGGGAAATAGAAAAGATTAGATCCCAACCAAAACAGATCTTAAACTCAGCGAGGAGGAGGGACTGGCATCCTTCCACTAATTACATGCTTCCTCTCTCCTTTCCTCCATCCCTCATTCTTTCCTTCTTCCTGCCTAGTTTGACAGACTTTCATTCCCGCCAGACATCTTAAGCGAGGGCACTCGCTCTCCCTCCCATGCTGAATAATCTGCGTTTGGCTGACTTGGAGGTACTTAACACGACGAAGCACATGAAACAGCAAAGACTTTGCGCACTCTCAATTCACACTAGATATTTCCTTTCAAAGCTCCCTCTTTTCCCTTTGAGAGGGCTCCAATAGAACACTCCAGAAGAGCCCGCGTTTCTCTCTCACAAGTGCGGGTCTTTTAGAGCTACTTGCGACAACACAGACTTTGAGGTGAATATTTGAGAAAACGATTCCAACAAACGTGGTAAACACACGCATCCGACTCCACAAACTTTACATAACTAACAAACTGACATCAAACAATATGGCAGTGGTATCCAACAAAGTTTCTGGACTAATAATCTGTAATCCACTGACTTTTCTTAGGCTTAAATCCCATATAAGACTTTCATTCCCGCAAAAACTGAGCGTGACAATACTTATCACCAGTATCATTGCTGGGCCACAAACACACCCCAGTTTACCTGAGCCATACACTCTTACTGGTGCGGCTCCAGAATGGGGGATATCTTTTGTAAAGTTTAATTACAAAACAAGTTCGGTATTTACAGGCCAGGTCTATAGTCCATCTGTAAATTAGGGTTAATCTTTGGCTAATCTGCTCCCATTATCTGCCACACCAACTTGGTGACATGGAGGCGCCACTTGTGTGTGTGTGTGTTTGTATGTTTTTGTGCGCGTGTGTGTGTGTGTGTGTGTGTGTGTGCGTGCGGGCTCGTGTGCGTGTGTGCGTGTGAGAGAGTGTTAGACAATGGGATAATCCGAGAAGATTTACCAAAGGGCTGAACAACACGAGGGCAAGCACAGACAGAAACCACGCACTGCCACCGTGCCTCAGGTCTGGCACACGGCCTCTGCCTCTCTCACTGAGGAGCATGTTGAGGCGATCTGCCACTAATCATTAACCCCCGGTGAGTGAGCTTTATTACTTTAGACTGTACTTAATACCCGGATCAGAGTTTATGCTGCCAGGGCAGCTGGGAGAAAGACTCCTTTACAGCACTGAACCGGTGAAGCCTGGAGTCGTCCTTCCCCCTTTAGGAAAAACAAGCCCCCCCCCTCCGTCAGGTGAGCGCGACGGAGGAGATTAGGCGGAGCGGTTTAATATTGATAATGCTTTCATTGTCTGCGTGGCGCGGCATGGGTGAAAACAGCAAACTCAGGGAAAGCATTCCCACCTGGAAGCCCTGTCCGTCCTGACCGGTTTTCCTGCTGCGACGCTCGCTGAATAAGTCAACACACTCAATAATTCAGCCGGCATTGGCTTTCTGAACTGATGACCACCGTAAGAGAGGCCAACGCTGTCCATCCCGGACGGTGGATAAACGTTGTTAGGCTACGATATTAGTCAGGAGGTTGTGTGATCCCGCTGCCCAAGTGCTCCGATGCACGGTGGGCTGGCGAGGGGTTGGTAGTGGGTGTGTGAGTGTGTGTGTGTGTGTGTGTGTGTGTGTGTGTGTGTGTGTGTGTTGTGTCTCATGATCTGCACACTCTCCATCCATTCTTCCCTCCTCACGTCGGCTGAACAACACAGAGGCTGAAGGGCTGGATAAGCTCTTCTCTCTCTTTACTGTCTTTCTCTATTTCTCTCTCCATATCTGTATTTCTACTTTCTATCTCTGTATCTCTTTATCTTTCACTGCCCTTCTAACTCTCTCTTACACTCTCTGTCTCTCTCTTGGTTTCTCTATCTTTCAATCTTGATGTTTTCTATTGCTTGTGGTAAGTAGCGATTAGTTGCATTCATTCGTCAAAGCAAAGCGTTTCTGAGAAATCTTTGCATGCAGGGACAAGAGGGAGAGCAAATGGAGGGAAGAGGGGGAGAGACAGAAATGAAAAGAGGAGAGAAAGACAGAAGTGAAGAAAGAAGAGAATGAGAGAGCGAGTGAGAAAGAGGGCGTGAGAGGGACAGAGAGCGAGAGATAGAGAGCGAGAACAGCATCTTTCTCCGTTGTGACTCTGCCCACATTAGAGAGGCATGCATCTTAAACGCACAGTCACACCTGTCACATCCTATTTATCTAATCCACTGCCTACTTCAAAAAAGCAGCACTCTATATTTCTAGAAAGATGTCGGGCAAACAAAACAAACAAAAACAGAGAGAGAGAGAGAGAGAGAGAGAGGGGGGGGGGGGGGGGGTGGAGAGGAAAAAGGAAGAGATAGAGGTAGGAGGAAAGGAGAGGGGGGGGGGGTCTCTCTTTGCTCTGTCAAATCTGCGGAGATGACATCGGGAGACGACCACAAAGAAGGTCATTGGTTAATCAAAGAGACTTAGTGCGCCATGATGGCTCTTCAAAGGGCCCATACATGAGGACCTGACATTATGTATGTTGAAGGCAGACAGACACCGTTAAATGGCTTAGATTCCCCTATTTTAATCCACACACCCTGACTTATTCTCCCTGGCCATTCATGTGTCTGCCAAAAGCTTACAGCGGCCCACAGAACTCGGGTCAGGGATCGATCCGACAGCCGATCACAAAAGCGCATTACTTTGCCGGAAGGTGACTGTCAGTCAATTCTACATTTATTAGTGCTTGGAAAGTCAATTGTTATCTATTCATGAGCATTTAACGAAACATAGACCATGTGCACGCAGTATATTGGAGAGGGTATATTTATGTCCTGGTGTGTGCCGGTGTGCCCGCGACATGTTGTGTACCGGGTATGCATGTTTGAGTGATGTGTGTTTGTGCCTGTGTATTATTCCATGCGCCCGAGTGATTCTATGTATTTATATGCATTGGATCTCGCAGGCTGACAGCGTGGGCGGTTCTGCTTTTAGTTTGCAGATGTCAATTCTCTTCCAAATGACTGTAACAAAGTGAAACTGTGCCTCTCTCCTCTCTTTATCCCCTTAGTGCCTCGGCATGGGTGCCGAATTAAACAACTTTTGTCTTCTTAAGCTCATCTGTGAGAAGAGGCAGATTTAAACACACTTAAGTCCTGCCAAAAAAAATCGAAACGCACATTTGTATTTCTCCTTCTTCCTCCCGCCAGCTCAGATGCCTCCGTTCATGTACTCTCTCTTCTTTTCCCTCCGTCCTCATGTGTTCCCTTCCTCCGTCGCCCCGCAGGAAAAACCTAGCCGTTTGCCTTGAAGGGTCTCTCACTTCCCCTCTGTCATTTCTGTCTCCCCCTCTCTGTTTGAAGCTTACTGGAGGGGCTGTGCTAAACTTACTGGAGGTTTGGAAGGTGTGCGGAGAAATTATTCTGATGTTGCCGTGTCAAGGCGTGGACAATATGGTAGTGGGAGTCACTGGAAGAGACTCCTGATGACACACTCACACACACACACATAAAAATACATGTGAACAAGAGCAGGAATATTTCACCGATTGCTCCTGGAGGTAAGACTAATTCTGTCTAATGCCAAAGCTGGCATCCCCACCACATACACCATACACCTTCAGTAGCCTGCCACACACAAACACACATGCGTGCGCGCTAAATCCTTTTACTGCTCCGCAGCTAATCAGAGACATCAGCAGCTTTGCCTCCCTGAGGCTAGGACACACTAGCACTTACAGACCCCCTCGAACACTGTAATGCACTACACCAAGACACGCACACACACAGGCACAGACACACACACATAGAGAGAGTTATCCCTGGATTCCAGCACCGCCAACACACACATAGCACACCTCTGAACCCTCACCAACATCGTAAGAGGGAAAAGAACACACAGGCCATTTATACGTCCACATACACACTCTTATTTCCTTAAAACCTTAATAAAATACATAACATAGTATTCAAAATGTTTTATTTCTAAATATCTAACTTGTATAACATTTACGTTGTTATTGGAAAAAAACAATGTAACGTCATTCAAGACAAAAAAAAAATGACAACAAACTTTATTTAGAAAATTATGTTTGGAGACACTGAATTAGAATAAATCTAATAACATGAACAGAAATTTTAAACAATTCGTTCCATTCCTGTTTAAGCTGTCTATTCATGTCTAGTGTGCAGCTGTATTTTCTGTATTTTAAATAACAGTTTGTTAAAAAATGATGTGTGCCAATATTTTGTACCACTGCTAATTGTTGACAGGCAAGCGTGTGTTTATTCATTAAGACAGCACTGGCAAGAGAAATGAAGTGTGACCAGTGTGTTTGAGACTGCTCGGTGAGGGGCTTCTGTCTGTCCATTTCACACGAGAAAGCACAGAGCTTAGAGGGGAATATTATACAAATAAAAAGGATCGACCGGTATCCAGATATGGTCCTCATCGAAAATGAAAAAGAAAAAAAAGAAAATACTAATGTATCAATTACATCTAATTTGAGGTAGGAAAAAACACAATCTTTTCTCCTATAGGCCTCCCAACCTAAAACACTTTTTATTTGAAATTTAGGGATGTAGAAATTATAAACTTAAATGATAAACACACATACCGTTGTTAATTGTTCTTGGAAACTGAAAGGTTTCTTGAGGTGTGTGTGAGTTTGTGTTTATAGTGGTCGGAGCATGCAGGCTGCTGCCCGGCTAGATGAAGAGGTCAGTGTGTAGCCGCCGCTGCTGCCTGCTGCCATGTTCATTTACAATGACAAGATAAAGCGTTAATCTGGGCTCGGTGCTGCCTGCACACCCCAGTCAGTCAGCCAGCCAGCCAGCCAGCCAGCCAGCCAGCCAGCCAGCCAGCTAGCCGGGGACGAGTCGCACTCCACTTACTTTCCATATCACTTTATACAATTGGCGTGACAAAGCCCCTTCGGAGGCTTCGCGTGTAAATCTCCCTCTCACTCAACTCTTCTGCCAGTCAGCGCGCAGGGGATTGCCGCTAAAGCCGCGGCAAACTTAACATCTTACACATGCCAAAGCAGCGGCTAAATCCAGCCGTCCTGAAGATGGCTGTGACTTAATAATCCCCATCAAGTATGCAGCTCTCCCCCTTTTCTCCCCCTGTTCGTCTACTGTTGTCAGTCAACATGCTGTGTGGAACTGCTCCGTCGCAAAACAGGGGGAACGTTACTGAACTACTTCACACAGAGCATCTGACATGTGTTGACGAGGGATAATTGATCCAAACCACTGGAAACGTAGGCTTTGTAACATGATATATATATATATATATATATATATATATATATATATATATATATATATATATATATATATATGTATATGTATATATATATATATATGTATATATATATACAGTACATAAAGAAGTGTTGTCTTTTTATTGTCATTGTTATAATAACTTCCATTATAATAACAATCTACATGAACCTGCCTATTTAGTTACTAAGCTGTAAAAATATTTACCTCCATTATCTTATTATATTTCCCCCCAGGCCATGAATGAGTCCGAGAGAGAGAAAAAAAAACGCTTGGCTCCTGTACTGTTGATTTGTAGCAGACCTACGCAGGTACAATAACCCTGTGTATGTGTGTGTGTGTGTGTGTGTGTGTGTGTGTGTGTGTGTGTGTGTGCGTGCGTGCGTGCGCTCCGGCCGTGGGAGTGAGGACTTTGCTGTTTGACAACAGTCACTAACTATAAACCAGAGTCCAGTGAGATGTGTGATCAATGCGGTAATGACAGAATTAGCTCACCATTATGGCTCCTAAGCACCCTTTCATTGTTTTACTGCCACATGGAGTTCCAACGCTTGTTGTCGAATGCGTTACGGCGAGGGGAAAGGGCTCGCTCTAACACACAGAGTCGTGCATTTCAGGTGTGCCTCACGGGCTACATCACAGGGCTGCTAGGTGTACACACACACACACACACACGTTCATACACCGTTATCCAATCAAATCTTTACACACATGATCTTTATAAGTGAAAAACATACCAGGTCTAGGACATACACACCTATGTTTGCAGACAAGAAAGCACATACACACGCACTCAAACACCCACCCACCCGCACGCACGCACACGCACACACACACACACACACACACACACACACACACACACAGCTATAGGTTCAGCGCCAACCGTCAATGTCACACTCCATACAGAACAACGTGAGTCAGAGAAATGGCTCCCATTCTCGGTCACGCCACACTCACAAAGCCTCTGTCTCCTATCTCTGCCTCAAATGGACTCCAGATGAGAAGCAGAGGCTCGTACGGAACAATAAACACTTTGACACCTGCTGTAAACAGTAGCCTTAAACTATAATTTGCAAATCTTCATAGTTGCTAAGCTCCTTGGTTTCATATTGGGAAAGACCGAATTCTCTAAGAAATGTAAATGGATGAAACAAGATAAATTGGTTTTGGAGGAAGGCTACACGCTTTGTTACGCCAAATGTTACCTCAAAAAGGTGGCAGCAAAACCCCCACGAAGTAAAAAATGTGTCCACCAGTAGAGTCCATATTTCTCTAGGCCCGAATAAAGCTTTATGCTGGTGCATACAGAAAGAGACCAAAGGATAAATTGGTCCCTGGGTCCTGATGTGAGATCAGGGAGGAGTTTCCATTCTTTCCATTGGAGGTCAATATTAAGACTAGGTTAATCTGACCACAGATCTGTGTTGTAGGACACTATCACCCTGCACAAGTGAACAGAGGGACACGATTATGGGCGGGATTTAGCGAGGCACACAGCCAATGGAAGGGGGGGGAGCAAAAGTCAATGAGGCATATTCTGAACAGACAGACAGCCACGTGGGCGGGACTTGTGTTGGCACAACGCCACGATGAGAGCGGCAAAGGGGCAAGTAGCCAATAATGGGGGTCACCACAAGGAACAAACATGTATTGATATTTTCAGCTTGTACTACAAACATGGACCACTAAAGGTGTTTGTGTGTGTGTGTGTGTGTGTGTGTGTGTCTCTCCTACCATAGCGGCGTGCAAGGCAGGGGGGCTGTCCAGGGTGCGGGGCGAGCGCGGGGACACCTTGGTGCTGTAGGAGGTCAGGGGGAGGTGGAGGACACCGTGGCTGTCACTCTCCTCTTCTTCCAGTCGCTGTCTGCTCGTTGTCATGACTACGTCTCCATCTGTCCCCCCATATGGAGAGGCTGGTCGCTTGGAAGACATCCTGGAAAAAAAAGGGAAAGGGAAAAGGGAAGGAGAGAGAGATGGGAGAGAACGAGTGAGTAGGCATACATGGTCTGGATGTGTGCTAGGTGATACACCAAAATCATGGCCTACTGCTGGAGCTAACTCTTCTCTTCCCTGCATCCCTGTTAATCACTTGCACGCACACTACACCCCCCCCCCCCCCCCCCCCACACACACACACACACACACACACGCACACAAACCCGTAGCCTGTGTCTCTCTGTCTTTGAAACCTCCACAACAGCAGGCCGACTGTGGCATTAGCCCATGCAGTAAACACTTTGAGGCCGCAGCTCAGTGAGCCCCGTCAGGCCTTGTTGTGCTAACAGCAAGCCCATTACACCCATGTGAACTCCGCTTACACTGCCACTGGAGGAGCAATGACCATGGCTTGACAATGGGTTTTCAGACCCGCGCAAACGGTGACAATGGTCACCACATGAAAACCCCCCCCGGCCCCACAATGGCCGCTCCCGGGAAGATAGCACATGGAGCGACCCACGCATTTGCAACTTGGCTTTGTTCCCCTGACAAGGGGACGGGAGAAAGGCAGCGTCTATTAGGTGAACTCTGTCTCCGACAAGGTAAATTCGCCGCCCCCCCCCCCCCCCCCCCCCTTGCCCTCCCCTCTTGTGTGAATGGGGAGGAAAATGAATATGCCGCAATAACGAGCTTTAATGCGGTTCATGGCGTTTCCTGAGTGCTTCCAGAGGCGCTGCTCAGCCTTGAAGCCACTGCTACTATGACCGGGGGTAATAGGCTGCCTTTTGTCCTCGCTCTCTTTTCTGGGGAGAGGGTGCCAAAACGGTGGCGCTCGGATATCACTGGCAGCTGACCAACATCGGAACACACAAACAAAGAACCAACGCGATGAAGAAAATAATACATGTTTCCTAGAAAGAAAGGTAGGAAAAGGTCTGGGCCAAGCCGGGGTTGTCAGAGAGAGAGACGGACCCAGGCGCTGACTGGATACAGGGAGCTGTGGTGCAGGGAGGGACAGGCTGTGGCCGTCCACTGCCCAAGACATTCCCCAGGGTCCTCTTACCACACTGAGGTCCCCCAGCCACCAGGACAGTAGCCCTGGCCTCATCCCTATGCCTTCTGCCTCCCTCTTTCCCTCCCTCCATCGACCCTCTCTCCACTCCCTCCATCCACTTCTGTTGCCACCGCCCGCCTTCCTAGCAAACGCTGACCAGTAAACAAATTCTTCATTGTCCCAATTGGATTTTCCTCTTAGTCTTATTTCCTACCCACTGCCACTACCCAGCAGTTATTTAGCGCCTATTTGTTTTGTGGCGGTGGCAAAGACAAACGAGATGTGGTGTTGCCCTGAGAAAAAGAACATCATAAAACAACGTCTTTTGTTTTGGCTGGCTTCACTTTTGTATCACAAGATGGGGAATCATTCATTGTATCGAACAGCGTATGTCTAGCCTCCAGACTGTGTCTATCTCAGAGTGTCTATCTTTAAGTGCAGTGAGGACCATTGGGTTATCTTTTATCTGCTGTTGCACTTTAGCAACAAGCTTAGTCATTCAAAAACAAAAAGCAATAGACAGATAGTGAGAGATTAGTTTAATATTGATAGGATATGGGGCTTGGCAGGACAATACTGCATTGATTTGGTATGGATCGAGAGCTCCAAAAGGAAGCAGAATTTCAATAATGTTGTCTTTTTGTAATGCCAGCGATTGATCAAGTCTGAACTGAGAACAGTGCATGTGTTAGTGTGTGCATGTGTGTATACCCTAGTGTTTCATACAGTAGGCAGTGAGAGAGGAAAGCACAGCTGTATAAACTGCAGCGCTTTTGGGCCACTTGGCAGCCACACGTCCATACACACACTCACCTACACAAACACGCACGCACGCACACACACACACACACACACACACACACACACACACACACACACACACACACACACACACACACACACACACACACACACACACACACACACAGAGAGGCCCTAACACTGCAGGTCTGTCCTAACCCTTGCCTGTTTACTTTACCTCCTTTCACTCTCTCACACTGGAGCCTTTTGTTTCTACCTCAGGCAAACACATCCAACACCCTCCACCCAGACCACCGCCCAGCCATCCACCCGTCTCCTGTCCACACCTCAGTCCAGCTAAACTCGTACCCCCTCCCCTCCCCCACCTTTAAGGACCCTGATCCCGGGTCAGAATAAAACCATTGGCCTAAGCTAACAGTGTAACTGCTGTGGGTAAACACCCGGGTTCAGATTCTGCATCGATGACCCCGTGTCCTGTAAACGGTCAGCAAGCAGCTACATGCTCTGTTTCTGGGACTGTGGGTGACATAGGAACTACTAAGTCTAGGAATTTACCGACTATTTTATTAACTTCTCCTCCACTCCACCATGCAGGCTTCCACCAGCTGCCTACTTCCTCCCAGACAGGGCCCTCTACCTGGGGTCTTTCACAGCTCCTCACCAGCCATAAAATGTCTATTTTCCTGCAGCTCTTTGAAGTATAATTGCTATACAATTTGGCTCCCCGGGTGACCAGGTTACAGCCCCGATTTCATTTAAAGTTGGCAGACCTGACTTGCCACGCGGGCTCAAATGGAACATGTAAAGCATGTAGTGATGTTGGGATTCAAAGAGAGGGCTTTTATTAAGTCGATAAATTGGCAGCGTCGTCGGTCTCCGAGGTCATAATTAGCGTCCATTAGCATAATTTCGCCCCGTCCTTCCGTGGCGCGAACACAGGCGGGTCTGCCAAGCAGAAGACGAGAGGATGGGAACGACTGCCGTCTGGAGGGGGCCTCCCTACCTTCCTCCCCCGAACCCTGCAGGATGACCAGGGAGAGCCTCGTTCCCCTCCCCCCTTCCTCTCACCCAAACACACACATGGACATGCATCCACACGGCGAGAGCGCTAAGCTCAGATTAGAGCACCACTTCCCCTTGCTGCTTTGATGATAACCGAGAGATCTTTTAAGTCCGTCTCATATCACATATGGACATTTCTGTTAAGTCACTAATCGGCCAAACACAGTGTCCATTAAATATAGAAAATAGAGTGGATTCCTTAATCGTCATTACCGGTGTTTAAAAGACTGAAATGGCTCTAGATGTAGGGACCCAGTTGACATCTGCACATACTAAATGTACAGAAATGCTGAAACACACACACACACACACACACACACACACACACACACACACACACACACACACACACACACACACAGAGAGAGAGATCAGAGGGTTTTCCGAGCAGTGAAGGGGCAATGAGAACATGATACATAGACCACAGGAGACATCTGTAAAATGTGCACCCACACAAACACACACACACACGCACACACGCACACACACACACACACACACACACGCACACACGCACGCACGCACGCACGCACGCACACCCACACACACTGTGAATCACCTCGCATCACAGCAAATACTAAATCATTCATATTAGTTGATCTCCGACGGGGGCAAAGATTTGCTTCATGTTTAATGAAGACTGAGGGGGAACCAAAGGAACAATCTCTGATATGTCAGATGATATTAGACACACCTCCAGAGGAGACACACACCAATACTGTACCTCTGTCGGATGCTCTGCCTCCCTTCCCACACTCTAAACAGTATCTCTTCAGCTTTATGTTTCGTTGTTTAATGACTAGCTCTTTATTTCTCTTTCCCTCTGTCTTTAATTTATCTCTCCCTTTTTATATCTCCTCTCTCTCTCTCTCTCTCTCTCTCTCTCTCTCTCTCTCTCTCTCTCTCTCTCTCTCTCTCTCTCTCTCTCTCTCTCTCTCTCTCTCTCTCTCTCTCTCTGTCTCTCTATGATCATAATCATCCAACTAACGGCTCTCGTTAACTCCTCAAAACATCCATTCAGGGAAGCCTGATCCTTCCCAGGAGACCTCTACACTAACTCTGCATATGTTCACAGTTGTAGTGCGCCGCTATTTCATTACGCCAAACAAACACGAACACACAACTCCCGCTTCTCAATCAAAACACTAAGAGGGGGTGATGTTTCAAAGCCCTATCCAAAAGAAGCCCAGAGAAATTTCCTCTACAGTGTCCCTTTCAAGACTGCTAGTCGGCCCGTCTGTCTGTCAGGTACCGACAAAGTCCGCCTGCCAGGACAAAACAATTTGGACGGTCTTTGTAAAAGGCTCTAAAGGCAACGCAGCGCTGTATCTGCCAGTGGAATGTCTCTTTTAGATAAGCTGCGGGTGTTTCGCCGGTGAAGAGGCAAAACCCCACAACATTTACATCTATATGGCACCCGCGGCGGGAGTTTAAACAAATGCTGCTCCGCTGTAAACCTATCACTCTTTTTATTTATTTTCCTTTGTGTGTTACATTATCTCTGACTCGCTTTCCCTCTCTGTCACTCATTGTCTCTCTGCGTGTCCTTGAGTTACTCTTTCGCGTTCTCCTGCTTTTTCTCTTTCTCTCGCTCCATTTGCGGAGTACATCATTCACCGTTATTTACAGCTTGGTGGTCTTTGTCGGCCGAGAACTCTCCGTTTTCCTCCCGCACTTTGTCCCTCCGTCACTTCGGTTGGGCTCTCTACAGAACACTGAAGGGAGAAGGCCTGGCGCGCTGTCTCACTCACTGTTCCCTCAGAACACAATCAGCTGTTGGTAAGAATGCCGGCGCTCCCACCCTCTCTCCTCCCTCCATCCATCCATCCATCCCTCTCTCCCTCCCTCGGCTTGCGTCTGCTCCGACTCTTAAGGATATTGCCTAATATCTATTTATAGGCTGTCCTTTCTACCAGTGGGAACAGTCGGGCAGCAACAGGAGAAGGGAGTCTGGGGAAAGAGAGGGAGGGAGGGAGGGAGAGGGACTTTGGGACTCCACACTTCCCCGTCAATGATATTGCCTCCCTACCAGCTCCTTCTGCTATTCTTGACTCACCTTGTATTTATTCTCCGGCTTATACAACGGACGCCGAGGGATTCCTGGGAACAGTTGTCCCAGTGTTCTGAAACGAGTTAAGTTGGGCCGTTTACCGCCGTGAGTGAGTACAAACAAGGAGAGCGAATCTAGACGAAAGCTCGAAAAGTTACTAATTTTCCCAAGACACACACACACACACACACACATACACGGACACACTGACACGCACACACCAGTTCAGAAACGCACAAAGCATCCTCTGTGTTTTGCTCTAAATCAGAGGCTGACAGGCCAACCATGTTTCCTGTTCAGATTAACCACAAAGGGGAATAACACAGGGCCTGATGTCACCGTCATTAATCACACATACCCGCACACACACACACACACACACACACACACACACACACACCACCCTAACCTTAACGCCCATGTCCGGAGACAGTCATGTCTGCTGAAGGGGAGGACATGGGGCATCCGCCAGCTCATGCAGCCCGTGGGATTTGGAGAATTTCTCCACCACCTCTCCCTTTCTCTCGCTGCCTCCTTCTCTCCGGCCCCAGTCCCGGCTCAGTTAGCTCGGCTTGGCTCAGCCAGCGACAGCCCCCTTTAGTCATCGGCAGGGCAGCTGTCTGCATACTTCCCTGTCACGTTGTTGTGTTGTTTTTGTTTCGCTCTTTCGTCTGAGTCACCGGCGCTGTGATTTTCACTGACATTTTATTTTGGCGAGCTTCCATATTACAAAAAAATAAAGATAAACAGTACAGAAAAGAAAACCCGGGTGAAATGGGTCAGAAAAATAGCGGGATC